>KZ807158.1:542569-565782 GCA_000696205.2 Oncopeltus fasciatus
AAAAATGTTTATTTTTTTGTAATATCAGTTATACTAATAGGATTAAGTAAATTATTAAATATAATTATAATTAATAATTTACAAATACTGTTCCTGCAGGAATCCGTCTTTAATGACTCCAAACACAACATAATCAAACGATTTTAAGTGAATTAAAACTATAGTTTTTATAGTTTGATTGTATACAATCATATCTTATTTTGAAAGAGGCTAGTGATTTTTCTAATAATAAAAAAAATCAATAAACAATGTAAAACAAGATATTTGTTCATTGAAATTAAAAAACAAAAAAATAAAAAAAAACATTAGTAATGTTTGTTCGGTTTGTGCCAATAACCATCAATTTACCTAAAAAAAAAAACAACGAATCTACATGAATATTCGACTAGCTTTTATTTTCAAATTTATTTATTAATTCTCAAAATCTGCTTTTTTCGTGATAATGAGTCTCATTATCAAAGCTTGACAAGAAAAATTCTTTCCCATTTTGTAGTCTCCAACATTTTATCATTTATTATTCAATATTACATTCATAATTTTGCAAAAGTCTCCTAATATCGTTTCTCAAATGAAATCCTAAGAGA
The DNA here is from genome assembly GCA_000696205.2 of Oncopeltus fasciatus. Taxonomy (NCBI): domain Eukaryota; kingdom Metazoa; phylum Arthropoda; class Insecta; order Hemiptera; family Lygaeidae; genus Oncopeltus; species Oncopeltus fasciatus. The sequence goes on from KZ807158.1 coordinate 543,154, forward strand.
CAACAAAAACTTGCCTTAATTGCCATTTTCAAAATTTAACTTCAAGGAATTATTCATAATAATTAGCATTTTTAATGGCATTCTCTTTAGTTTAAGTTGATTCTGTGTGAAGGACTGAATGGACTAGTGATTAGCGCGTATGACTCGCATTCTAATGCGAGTTAAGTGTTGGTTGTTTAGTGAATCTACCTCTTGAGACGTAGCAGGGGGCATTGGATGCCCTGGATCTGTGAGATCTACCGGTCAATTGAAAACAACCCATTTTAGGGTGTTAAGCCCTACAGAAAATCAAATCACTGAGCCTCCTAGGTTATCGGGGGTTGGGGGTTGATCAACCCTGGAGAGACTACCCAATGCACGACCTCACCATCCATTCGCCGCCTGCATGGGCTATATTTTAAATGTAAGCAGCAAGTACTATTGGTTTTAATAAATATATTATTTTTTATAAGGACACGCTTACATTAGTTGGGGACCTTCTGATATAATCGCATATACCCCATATCCCAACAAGCTATTGTCCTTATTGAAAATACCATTAAATTCAAGGCTTTATATTCGGCATTGAGCCATATTCCAGCTCTAATTACAAAGCTAGTGGGGTGAGGTTAGAGATGAATGGTGATAGTTGTGGGAACAGTGACTAAATGTGACTGTGAATCCGTACGCTGCTACATGTGTGACACACGCTGGTCCATTTCCTGCGTCAGCACGGACGGCCAGCGTCCTCCCACAGCAGTGAATGCCCCCTAACGAACCCCACCGGCTGAGAGGTTAGTTTTGTCCTCATATTTTTTTTAAATATACACATTCAATCATAATGCATCATTTTCCTGATGTAAGAGAACTCTTCATTTATGTTCAGAGTAAATTAGTTGTATATATTCATATTTGCCCATAAATAATGATACATATATAACATCATGAAAATTACAAATACATCAATTAGCACTGATTGATATTATTTTATTTCTAAAAATATAGTAGAATGTTTCTATCTCGTTTGGATTTCACAGGGAATAACAAATAAGCTCCAGCCAGTTCATTCGTACTCTTTGTCAAGCGAATCATATTCTTCGGAATGACTCCCCAGCAGAAATATGAAGACAGAAAGTTAAGAAGGGAAAATACAGAACGGCCCGGTACATTTCAGAGGTGTCCCATGATTTGTTGGCACACTCTCTCTTAGTCAGTCGCTTCCGATCTGTCCCAGACTTGAATTAAACCATAAATTCCTTCAGAAATAGGGCTCTCCTGAAATATATACCGCCACTGTGCAAGACTCTAATGGGGCTTGTTTATATTAAATCCGCAGAGTGAGGAGGGAAATAACCATATTTTCTTAGAGTTAATAGACTTGTCTTTTCATGGGCCAAAACAAATATATCTGCATAAACTCTTTTTAAAAACGTATTTTGCTCGTGCATATTTTATTATTTTTTTTAATTAAAATAAGAATTTCTCTTACAATAATGATTCTAAAAATTTGAGATTTTATTTTCGAATTCCAAAGAATACTGCACTATTTTGAAAACCTCTAATCTTCCTTGCGCTATAAATAAAATAAAATTTGATTAAATAATCAATATTTCTTGCAGCAATATATATATATATATATANACTCAAAGGAGCTGACATTGTCAAGCTATTTGTCGACTCTCGTCATTTACTTTATTTAATTTTTCTTTTTAAAATATTTATTTGGTTGTGGTTTATTATCCCACGTAAATTTTAAACAATTAATGAGAGGGAATAGAATAAAAAAATCTATCTGTCCCAGCCAGGAATCGAACCTGGATCTCCTGCTATCCTTCGAGTTTAAGAAGTTCTTGTCTTTCTCGTGGGTTAGGCTCTCGCTAGTGTAGAGGGAATTTAATGAGATATCTAGCTCATCCTGGTGGTGTAATGGCTTAGCACGCCGGCCGGGATAGCAGGAGATCCAGGTTCGATTCCTGGCTGGGACAGATAGTTTTTTTTTATTCTATTCCCTCTTATTAATTGTTTCCAATAACTCTCCTTTTTCGTCTGGTACTAGTCTTCAAATTATCTTAAATTAACCTTTATACCATGACTAGTTTGATAGATTTAGATGGTGAGAAAAGTGCTGTTGAAAAACAATCGTATTTCATTATAATTTGGAGCAAGTAAATAACAATAATGAGATTTTTTTTTATCAATTATTTATGTATGTGTGCTATTACTGTGAAAAATGTGCCAAGAGAGTACAAGTTTATTTTTAATAATCTGTGCTGTCCCACAAGGGCTTTAACAAATTAAATAAAGAAATTAGGAAGAGTTGTTGTGATAAAATGTTCAAAATATAATAAATGTATTTATATTAAAATAAATAAATTATTGCTATTTGAAATTTATTCTAAACAATTGCAAGCACTACAGCTATAAAATCTTTTATGAGCATGTATTGTACATCATGATTAATTTATTAATAATCTAGGATGGAAGTGACTTTAAACAAACAAGTTTCAAGCCATATGGAAATTAATTACTAGATTCAAATTTGTATTCTTCTTAACTTTAATCACTGTATACATCTTCATGAAATAAATATTATTACAGAAGAAAAATCTAACTGTCCCAGCCAGGACTCGAACCTGGATCTCCTGCTATCCGGGCCGGTGCCTTTTCCACTTATGCTACCGGGACAAATCTGATAAGTTATTAAATTCCCCGCACTAGTGTCGAGAGTCTAACCTCCGTGGATAACGAGAGTCATTTAAACAGCTTGACAATGTCAGCTCCTCCGAACATAAGACGATATATTCGTCGGCCTCAAAGGTTAGACTCTTGATACTAGTGCGGGGAATTTAATAACTTATCAGACTGCTCCCGGTAGCATAATTGGTAAATGCACCGTCCCGGATAGCAGGAGATCAAGGTTCGAGTCCTGGCTGGGACAGTTAATTTTTTATTCTGTTCCCTTGCACTAAAAATTGTTAAAATTTACGTGGGATTATATACCACAAAAAAAATTAATATTTATAAAATTAAAAATTTGTCATTTTGCATATCCGTCTCTACAGCTTCTAGCCAATGAGGAATGGACTCCTCTCCTACTTGCTAAATAAATTCGTGCTGAAACTCCTCTGAACTCCCGGACACTAAGATGGCACATCCTCTCTTTCCTTCTCTTTCTGTTTTTTTCTCTCTATCGGACACCACACACACACACACAGACAATACAGCTTTATACATAGCTTGTAACGGTACGCACTTTTGATTTGAACTTCCCGCGAGAGTGATGCGTACAACGGTAGTGATCCGTGCTACCGGGGCAAGTTTGTTCTAGCACAGTTGTGAAGAGACGACTTCTAGAGAACAACGCCTTAGCCCTCGCAGCGAACGCGAAAGTCTCCAACAAGCACGGCACTTTTTACTCACCCAGGAATCGAGAGAAAGACGGGGTATTGGATCAACCGCCAACGGGAGCTCAGAGACAGCGAGTACTCTCTATTTACATCCGTATTTTAGTTAATATTGAGCCGGCACGGTAACCTCGGGATAACCTCCCTAGCTTTCAGGTAGTCGCCATAGAGGTACCCAGGTTACTAGGCCCAGCGAGCTATATCGCAGCGAGGTCTACCAGGTGACGTCACAGATACCCCACTGATACTAGTTCCTACGCCTTGCACGACCTCACCATCCATTCGCCGCCTGCATGGGCTATATTTTAATTGTAAGCAACAAGTACTATTGGTTTTAATAAATATATATATTTTTTTTTTATAAGGACACGCTTACATTAGTTGGGGACCTTCTGATATAATCGCATATACCCCATATCCCAACAAGCTATTGTCCTTATTGAAAATACCATTAAATTCAAGGCTTTATATTCGGCATTGAGCCATATTCCAGCTCTAATTACAAAGCTAGTGGGGTGAGGTTAGAGATGAATGGTGATAGTTGTGGGAACAGTGACTAAATGTGACTGTGAATCCGTACGCTGCTACATGTGTGACACACGCTGGTCCATTTCCTGCGTCAGCACGGACGGCCAGCGTCCTCCCACAGCAGTGAATGCCCCCTAACGAACCCCACCGGCTGAGAGGTTAGTTTTGTCCTCTCTGACGAGGGTCTGAATGCCAGCCGGTAATGGCTGTCCGAAGCACAATAACGCCCATTTATATCTGCTTCAATCTACTCATTTACACTTGCTCCAAACAATTATAACTATTCATTTATAACAATTATATTTTCATTATTTTTCTTCTTAAATCCAAATCTAACGCAATTGCCTCTCTTGTGAAATACTCTCATGTTTTATTGCCATTAACAGATTTTTTTTTTTTTTTTTTGGAAACCTACATTCAATTTTCAAACTTCTTTAAAGCTGGTACTCAAATGTAATATAGTTTAATATAAGAGACAAAATAATATTATTATATGTAAAACTGAATGAAATTAAATTAGTAGAACGATTTAAATTAGAAAATGATATATTTCAAGTGCTAATAAGGAGAGGGGGTAAGGAGGGTTGGAGAAAAATAAATTTATAGTTTAAACGGAGAGTTTTTTGGCGGAGATATTATTATTAGATGATTTTAGTTGGGGTTCGGTCAAGGTAGATCCAAAAAAATATAAATTTTCCACTGTTTCTCTGAAAAATTATATTTCCCCTCAGTCACGGAAATGTGAAGTTAAGGACAGGACGTCCTCTCTCGTCTTCATGATAGACAGGTGTGGTAAATTACTGTTTTAATGTTATTCAATTATTTTTTTAACAATTTGTTGTCTGCATGTTTTTCAAATTCTCTTACATAGCTTTCTAAATTCATACTTTTGATATCAAATTACATTATGGTGATTCTGTATTATAATATTGTCAATTATTATTGTATTCTCATGACGTATTTCTACAGCCCTGAAGATGGCTTACAATGTAAGCTAAAACGTTGGCAGATAATTTTAACTTTATAAATATAATTTTTTGTGGCGTTAAATCCCATGTAAATTTTACTAATTTTGAGTGCAAGGGAACGGAATAAAAAATCTAACTGTCCCAGCCAGGACGCGAAACAGTCCCAGCGTCCTGGCTGGGACAGTTAAAATTTTTATTTTGTTCTTATGCAATTAATTATGCACAGGTTCAGCAGATAATCTTATTTTTAAAAATACACTTTTTTTTTTTTTTTTTTTTTTTTTTTTTTGGATGTACCTTGACCGAACACCAACAAATCATCTAATAGTAGATTTACAGTATTCTGGAGAAATTTGTTGGGATTTCGGTCAGAATCAGAATTATTTTATTATTGGTTAATTATTTTATTATAGCCTACGTTTCGACTTAACCTCTAAGTCATTATCCCTAATGTCCAAATAATTTTTAAGTATTTTTTTTTCTGATCCTGGCCGAAACCCTCACAAATGTTTCCAGCATAATACTCGACGGCCAATGAAGTATATTTGTAGTGGGAATAGACTCAGAAAGGGTTTAAATACTTTTTTATTTATTTATATAAGCGCTCAAAATATTTATTTTAGTGCAATGAAACTCAACACAGCTAAAATATAAATAAATTATTAAGGAGTTAAATTTCTTGTATGTACTCTTCTTTATTCCCAATAGATACCACTTATGGTCATGGAGGGAGAGGCCATCTACAGGTTGCCACATTCTAAACATCCATGGCTCAGGAAAAGCTTTTATTTACAAAGAGTTAGGATTAGGAGACCCGTACGGATCCCCTGAACTGCCCCGGCGCCCCACTCTTCTTTATTTAATGGTGGTGGTTGTGTAGCTGGGGGGGGGGGGGGGGGGGGGAGGGAAAAAAGGGAAAGAGACAGGCGGTCTAAGGTCGGGGACCTGGAAGGGTGGGAAGCCATTACTGAAACACAGTTACGGTGGGACTCTTGGCCTACCGCGTACCATGGGATAAAGTTTTCCCGAGCGGTACTATTCTCACTTCTAATCGATTTGTTTTGGCGACAACACTTCCTCTTTTTTTTTTTTTTTTAACCCACTCTCTTTCCTCAGATCGTTCCGTTCCCTGAGGGTCCTCCAACGAGAGGGGCCAATCAAACTTTCTGAATATGAAAATCCCAGGAGTACAGAAGATGGGATTAGATATCCTTTTTTTTTTTCACCCCCCCTCGAAAAGGAATTATTTTTCATCACCTGAGAGTTAGTCGACTGCCGAGAGAGTATTGCAGAGGAGAAGGGTGGAATAAAAGTGAGATAATTACTTCTTTCTCTGTTTTCCCTCGGTTCCCCTACTTTTTGATCCAATGCAATTAGTTAGTAAGATTCTACAAGTCAAATTAGGTGGCTTTGAATCCAGTCCTAATTGAAATATCCAGCAAATAGGATTTCCGATTTCCTTTTTCTCCAATCTTCTTTATCTCTCATTGCTTACTTATTCCAATCTCTACTAAATGAGCTTCAAAGAACTTTGTCTATTCTACAAAGAAAATAAGGGTGGATTATTCACCAAGCCTCCTATTTAGGTTTTGTTTGTTTGCTTTTTATTGGTCCTTTTCTAATTTTTTTTTTTTTTTTTTTTTTTTTTACAAAAAGAAAACAGCTTAATTGAGTCCTTTCATTCAAGTATTTTTTTCAATAGGTTTTAAACGCTAATTTATCATATTATTTTTAAATGAAAAAAGTATCAAATAATATTTTTAATTATTTTTTTTTTTTTACAATAGATTCAAAACTATTTGCGGAAACCCGCGACAAATCCCACCCTGCTTTCGAGTGTCTTTTCATTAAATTTACTTGAGAAATTAGTCAGGGATTCGGCCGGAATAAAAATAAAATAAAATACTCCAAAATCATTGTGTAATTATTTCATTATTCAACTTAACTTGCAAGGTCGAATGAGGACCTGGGCAGGGCGAAAGTGACGTCTGGAGAGATCTCTGAAGGATTTTTATAATCACATCTCAGAGTGCAGAGCTAAACTGCAGTTATCGTCCTGATAATGACTTACAAGTTACAAGTCCAAATGTCGGCAATAATAAAATAATTACCCAACAATTTTGGAGTATTTTATTATTCCCATCCTAGCTGAAACCCTGGACTAATTTCTCCAGCATAAGACTTGACGGCCAAAAAACTCCAACCAATACATTAGATACAATCTAATTTTATTCCTAGAGATTCTTCTTGGATTGAGACTGTTCTTCGCATAGTTATACGATTAGCAAAAGTATTATAATCTCAATTTTCGATAGGGAGAGTTTGTTAATGAATACGTGTACGAACTACAATTAAAAATACTTTATGCATCTTCTGCCCTTTTCGTTACTCTACTCTTGAAATACTGAGCAATATAATAACTATTAATCAATATTGTAATTCTATTATATAAAGAAAAACCCTAGGTTATGTCTGTTCATCAAGAAGTTCAAAATAAAACAATACAAATAAATAATAATAAAAAAAAGAGATAGATCGCATATTCATTGAAGTGAATAATAATAACACTTGAATATCAGTTATATGCAAGTTTATAAATATAATGCTCAACAATCATATCCAAGAGTAGTCCCTTTCTATTTTTTTATTAATTTCATTAATTTAAGAAAAAAATCTAGTAACTCATATCACAAATCACACAAAAACTTTTCAGATCTTCACCATTTAATTAAAGTCATAAAGCTCCAGGTTATAGGACGACAAATGATATATGATAAGATGAGATCGAAATTATATATATATATATATATATATAAATATATATATGTGTGAGTGTGTGTGTNTATATATATACACTCACATAAACATAAACGTGGACAATTTTTAAAATAAAGAAATGAATTTCAATTTTTCAGCATTCCTCAAAATAATAATACGCAGTGTAAGCATTAATGACTAATTTTCTTAGGATAAGGTTATTGAGTTGAAAAATTACTTTGGTTACTATTAATGTTTTGAAAATACAAAGGCCTCATCAATATTTTCAAAATATTAGATGGAGAACATAGATTTTAATGAAATTTTAAATTAATTTAGCTCTCTGAAAACTCCAAGAGATCTCCAGAAGGAAAATTTAGAAAATCGTTAAAATACTAAGCTAACTGTGACATTTCATCAGAAGGTTTGGTCTGGGAATCTGTTTAGGAATTTTAAGAAATAAAAAATTATTTGTAAACCAAAAAAAGTTATCATTATTGCGTACGTTTTGACCTAAATTTTAAGCCTTCTTACGGAATGTAAGTTTCCAGACTGAAGAAGGTCTGACATTCAGGCCTAAACGTTAACAATAGTAACAATTTTTTTGTTTACATATTCTACTAATTATATTTTCGTTGTCATGCATTATTTTAATTTATTGTTTGATAACTTCTATAGTATTAAAACATCTTACAAAAGGATAATATTAACCACTCAGAACAACATGAGATTAGCTTATTCAACCAGTTAACCATAAACTCTTTTAGTTTGTAAACCAACATTAATCAGCAAAATTTTTAATAAATTTTACAAAATACATTTTAAAAATAATTTGATATCTCATGGAAAAAAATTAACAGTAAGATAAGAGAAAAGAGAGTAATATAAGAAAGAAATTAACAAAAAATAAAATAGAAAAGCTCTTTCAGCTTTTGTTCAGCAACGAAAATAATAATGTATTTGAAAGACATCTCATTCACATTAGTTTTTTCTTTTTAGAATAAATGGCGCCCCTTAAAATGAAATAATGTCTATTACTTATTTACTTATATGCTTTCTGTTTCAGGTAAGGACAAATCATTATTTCATATGTAATCCACAAGTAAGGTAAGAATTTCATGATAATTGCTTTGTAATATTTTGTAATTCTGTCGATTTTGAAGTATATATATATATCTGTTACCAAGACACTGTGTTTTTAAGGTGTCCACGGTAGGTAACCTGCGGGCATAACATGTTTCATGTGCATAATATGTTTTGTTTAAACATGCAAGTATGTGTGTGTGGGTGTGAGTGTAAGTATGTTCAGTTTTTCATTAAATATTAAAAAATTTATCCCAACCACAAGGGTGAATGGCAGAATGATTGACTTCCCTCAAATGACATGTGCCTTATGGGAGAGTTATAGCTTAACTTAGATTAATAACGTGGTCGGACGTCGGATGGCCGTCGAGTATTATGGGCTCTGATCAGAAAATTAAAATACTCAAAAATTACTCAGTTTATGGTAGTTCTGGACTCTGGGATTTGACGATGGTGAACTCCTTTGGATATCTCTCTAGACATTACTATCGCCCTAATGGTGACTTAGAAGTTTAGTCTTTAGACTTTGGCAATAATAAAATAATTACTCAACAATTTTGGAGTATTTTATTTTTCTGATCCCGGTCGAAACCCAGACGATTTTCTCCAGCATAGATTAAAAACGTAAAGTAATTAACATGTTAAATTATAGTTTAAGCAGATTACAACTCTGTAACAGGCTCAAAACTCTAAGAAATATAGAGTTTTTCACTTATTTTAGTGAAATTTCAGTAAAGAAATAATGTAACTTTACTCAAGATTTCCAAAAATTATTTAAATAAGTACGAATCCATCGAATGGGGAAGTAATAAGACTGTTTACCGTTCTAACGAATTTCTCTTTAAGAATATTATCTCAATAACTTTTATTTTTTTTATTTATTTATTTTTTTTTTATCCCATAAACAAATATAGGACTCCCTAACAGCATTAATCAAACTTAACCATCTCTAACCATCTCAAACCTTCCCTAACCTTCTCTAACCATCCCTAACTATTCCTAACCTTTTTTTTTTTATTTTTTTTTTTAAGGAGAAGATACTTTTTACGAGTACTCCTAATCAAGTATACTGTGGTCTCATGACTCATAAACTCAGATCTGTCATTCTAAAATTATTAACATATACCTTCAATAAATATTTTATAATTTGTAAGGTTATAAAAATAAAGGCATCCCTAACCCTCACTAACCATCCCTTACCATACCTAAACTTTTTTTATTTTTTTGGAAAAGAGGTTTTTTACGAGGACTTCGATTCAGGGACACTGTGATCCCATAAACAAATATAGGACTTCTTAACAGCATTAATCAACCTTAACCATCTAAAACCATCTCAAACCTTCCCTAACCATCTTTAACCTTCCCTAACCTTCTCTAACCATCCCTATCTATTNCAAAGAGCCTTACAGATATTTCTCTAGATATTGTTTTAGGGAAATTTATTAGCGATAACAAGAACAACTTGGCGCTAGAGACACCTCCCTGAATTACTCCATTATCCTGTGAAAATTCATCTGAAAGAGTAGACCCGACGCGTACTTGAAATTTTCTAGCGGACATTAAATTATATATGTATGAAAGTACATAGCCATTAATACCACTACTCTTTAGGACATCCAGTATGTTTCTACGCCAAGTTATGTCGAATGCGCATTCAATATCGAGAAAAACAGCTAGAACTTTTTCTTTTTTTCTAAATGCGTCTAGAATTGTTGTTTCGAGATCGACTAAGTTGTCTGTCGTTCTTCGTCCTTTTCTAAACCCACTTTGCCAATCGCCTAAAATATTGTTAGATTCCAAGTACCAGTCAATCCTATTATATACTAATTTTTCCATTAATTTACACAGGGAACAGGTAAGAGAAATTGGACGATAGCTCTGAACATCGTCGGACGCTCTATCCTTTTTGCAAACAGGGATGACGATTGAAAGGCGCCAGATATTGGGAAATTTGCCGGAAGTAAAGATTTTATTTATAATACCAAGTAAAATATTTTTGTGTTGGTGTGTTAAGTTTTTGTACATGGAGATGCAAATACTGTCTGGACCGGGTGAGGTATCCTTTCGGGATTCAAGAGCTAAATTGAGTTCCTGGAAAGAAAATGGTGCATTTAATGGATTTAGCGGATGGTTATCTATGGTGAAAGGCGTTGATTCGTGTTGCTGTTTGACTGATATGAAATTAGAAGAGTAATTGGAATCTGAAGATATTTTAGAAAAGTGGGAGCCTAATAAATTTGCTATTTCTTTTTTATCTATAATTAATTTATTTGTTGATTTAATAAGTTGGGGAATTGAGGAACATTTAATTCCACTGATTCTTCTTATAGCGTCCCACATTTCTTTAGGATTTGTGTTATGATTAATCTTGGTAATATACTCCCGCCAGGATTCCCTTTTAGCACTTTTAATAATATACCGAGCATGGAGCCTAGCGAAATTATATTTTTCAAGATTACTCGAAGACGGATGGTTTTTAAATTTACTAAGACATTTCTTCCTTTTCTTAATAGCTTTTTCACATTCGGAAGACCACCAGGGGACTGAGATTTTGTTCGGCATTGGATTTGTGAGTGGGATAGAATTATGAGCTGCTGAGAGAATGATATTGTTAAATTTTTCGATTAATATATCTATGTTCGGTTCATTTAAATCTAATTTACTTGTGTCTATACTGTTTCTATATTTTTCCCAATCGGCATTTTCGAGTTTCCATCGCTTAGGTTTATCTGGCACATGATACCTTGTTAAACTCTCTATAACAATCGGATAGTGATCGCTACCATGTGTATCATCTAGAACACTCCATCTAAAACGATGGGCTAGGCGGGGAGATATGATACTTAAATCAATAGATGAACTATTGCCAGTTCTAGGGCATAGATATGTTGGTGAGATATCATTTAATAACGCCAGATTATTTTGTTCTATAAACTGTTCAGCAACTCTACCTCTTGAATCACTAATATTATTGCCCCAAGTAGGTGATTTACTGTTAAAATCTCCTAATATAATTACAGAGTCGGTTAATTGATGTAATATGTTTTGTAAGTCATGTATCGAGAAGAATTTGTTCGGAGGGATGTATATGTTACAAATCGTTATCGGTAGAGGAGAGAAAATTCTAATTGCTATTACTTGTAAGTTGGAATTAATATGAATCTGCTGACACGGTAAAGCAGCCTCTACCATGATACACACCCCGCCACAGGCTATTAAACCTTCGTCATAATCTTTTCTAAAAATTTTGAAATTTTTAAAATTGAATTGACGTTCAGGTCTTAAATGAGTTTCCTGTAAACATATGATTGATGCGTTTGTCTCTTTTATCATACATTCAAGTTCGCCTCGATGGATAGATAAGCCATTAATGTTCCACTGACAGATATACATTGTTATTATTATAAAATTATTAGCTAATTGAAATTATATTGTAAGCACATTTACACCTATACACAAATGAGAATATTCACACTCACGAATAAGCATATGAACACACAGAGAAGCATGCATGCACGAATACACACACACTAACACACATGGATAAAATTTATTTTCAAGTTGGAGTGTCTTTAAAGGATTTTTTAATTTTTGGATTTACATTTTTTCTAGATGTTCTCGTACTAAAAGTCGAATCGTCATCACAAGTTGAAACAGAGGAAGATTGCGATAGGGGTCTTTTAGGCGTGACTCCTTTAGGACTATAAATTTTTTCTGAGTTATTTTTAATAGTTATTTTTGAAGTAGTTTTATTGGTTTCAGTTTTAGTGGCTGCATCATTTTTTATATTAGAAGCGAAAACGGGTGGATTTGATATTGAAATTTCTTTTGTTTTAGAAGCTTCAGAATTAGATATAGGTTGAGTTACATTATTTTTTTCTATTTTTTCTTCTAATATAACGATTTTATTGGCGAGAATACTAATTGCACTAATTAATTTATCGATTTGATTGTTTAAAGTTTCCCCAGGATTATGGGTAGCTGTTTTTGCGGCAAAAGTCTCAGAATTATTTTTTTCTACTCGGCTATAACGTTGTTTATAAATAATCTCAGCTTGCCTATAAGAAGTGCGCTCTTGTACCCTGATTTTTTCTATTTCTTTCTCTTTCAGATATACTGAACAGGATCTGTACCAAGCGGGGTGATTTAACCCACAATTTATACATTTTTCTTCACCGGAACAAACACCTGCACCGTGATCCTCAGTTCCACATTTCCCACACATTTTAATCGAACAAGTACTAGCTACATGACGGTACTTAAAACAATTAAAACACTGCATGGGGCGTGGTTCGAAAGGACGGACTTTGACTCGTAGAAATTCGAATACTACGTAATCAGGTAATTCGTGCTTCTCAAAAGTTAGGGCCCACGAATTAATTGGGATTTTATTACCTCGAACATTTTTTGAGATTCTATTAACTTTGACTACCCCTTGTTCAGACAATTCAGAGAGTATTTCGTCGTCACTGCAATTTGAGAGTTCGAAACAAGAAATTACACCTCGTGAATAATTAAGAGTCTTGTGAGCTTCGAAAATCACCGGATTATTATCGTAGGATTTTATGTTTTTTAAATTCAACAGCTCATTTGGGTCATCTATACCAATCAATACTGTTCCATTTCTAAGAAACTTAATTTGTGATTTCGGTAAGTAACTTTTAATAAATCGGCACACTTTGAACGCACTATAATTATTAAAGTTGATAGTTGGATTTTTAATTGACATTATAATATATTTTTTCGACCATTTTAACTTTAAATTGAATAACTTTGTAATGTCTGGTGGTTTTTCTTCATCCACCTCCATCGTTATAGAGAAATTATAAATAAAAGAAAAGAAATTTAAAATTAGATGTGCCTATATTACACAGGAAAGGGCCTTAGTATTATAGATAAGGGTACTTCCCTGTTATCGGAAGGTCTAGCTGCGTTAATCCCCGAGAGCTGCTCAATAGATGTTCACTCCTCGAAGGCTGATACGCGACTGTAACTTTTATTTAATTTTTATAAAAATTCATCTGCAGTGGCGATAAAACATAATAAAACATGAAAATATACTAACGATAATTAGATTGTAAAGGGGTGAGTTATATTTATAAATCTAATATACTTGTAAATAGTTTCATTGAAAAGTTTATTGATTTGGATAGAAGTGGAATTTTTTTTTTCTTTTAAATTTATGATTATTATAGGAGGTTATTATAGGTTATAACTTTTTTTTACCGAAAACAATGCAGATTTTTAGGAAGGTAAGAAGGAAGTGTGAATTTTTCTTTTGCTCTACTCTAATTCTTTCCTCTTGAGCATTCCCTAGAAAGCCTTTGTGATCACACCTGCTAAACTTAATGCTCTCTGCAGCTCGTCAGATAAAATAAGTCATTAAAACAGGAATTAAAAGAAAAAAAAGTAGAAAACTCTACGGACGAAAAGGATTTATTACCTGCAGAAAGATTTATAAAAGCAAAGTCATGAAGGATTTATGAACCTAAAGTAGGGAAGTATATATATTAACGACAAGTGGAGAAGATCAGATAGAAAAGTTATTCAGCATGGAGATTTACAATCCAAGAGGTACTTGGGATTTGGTCAAAGACTTGAGGAAAAACAACAAAAAAACTATATGATTACCTCTTCAAAATATACACTTTTTTTTTTGTTGTTGTTTTTCGTCATTCACTGATGTTTAGGCTTACATGTTCAGTGCAGTTAAAAAAGTTTCAATGTCCTGAGAAGACATAAGAAAAAGGACAACCAGTATTTATAACATGTGTTATGAATAAATTCTGACGACAGAGAAAAGTCGACAGAAAAATAAAGAAATTAGTGCGATGAAGATTATTAGAAATTAATGAGGCGATATGCCTATTATAAAAATAAAAGGAGAATTCACGAAAATTAAAAAAACAAAATGATTAAAAATAGTAATATAACCGTTAATGGTGGAGGAGGGCGCTTAGCGGTTTAGGGGAACATCGGTAAGCAACGGTGAATAATAATAAAAATGCACATTTTAAAGTAATTTTTTTTTAAATATATAAACATTATGACTTATTGCCAATGACCAGTTTTTTAAAGTATAAGTGATATTTGGTACGAATTTCAAATACTTTTACTCTTATTTTATCTAATAATTTAATTAAAGACCACAACTAATGAAATTTAATAGTTATGTTGTTTTTTTTCGTTTGTGTATTAATGAAATATGTTTCATTCTGTAACTTAAATATTATATATTCTAATTAGCTCTTAATATTGTTTAATTCACTAAGAATATCTAGAATGGAATGAAGAAAAAAACGTCCAAAGATGTTTTGCAACTTATGAAAAATTATAGCTTAGTTTCAAATATATGATGTTGTAGCCATCTTGGCTTAAGTCGTCATGGATGATTACCAAGCGTATTAAGAAAGATGTGCATTGGCGATGCTATAGGAATATTTTGTGTATGACTTAAGGAGTTTAGAAAAGCGGCTGTGGACTAGAGTATAGACAGAGGTTGATAAAAAGTCTTTGTAATTAATGGAATCGAAAAAAAAATAAAAGGGTGCAGTTGTAATGTTTTTGGCCATTATGAATTGGAAGATTTACTTAATTTAGATAAGAAAAGACTTGTAAGTGCTACGGAATTTCAAAACGTATGTAAATATAAATTTATGTATAGTTTGCTAGGCTTCTAGGTTGTAGTGCACTGATCATTTCTATTTTCCAAAGAGAAATTTCCATGTTAGCTCTAAGATTTTTCTTGACTTTTCTTATCTCAAATTTAAGAAGAAACTCGGGCATCTTAAAGGTTTCGAATTCGGCATGGATTTTGTTAGAGTAAGAGTCATTCGAGAGCATTCTTTTCTTTATTTATTTATTTCGCACCACTTTCTGCAAGTGTCCATGAGAGTCAGGTGTTCGGAGGATGTTTTAAAAACTGTCAGATCATGATTAGAAGCTTTGTTGGCTTTGAAATTAGTAGAATTGGTGAGGAGTATTAGTTAAAATTTAGTTATAATATGTAAAGTGTAAGTGACGAAATGAATATGCCCAAACAAACTGCTATGCTGATGGCGTTTTACAGAAAAGTGGAGTTTCTGAAAACAAAGGTTTGAAAGGGTTTTAGTACTGAAGAATTTATTTCTTTTAAATGTCGAAAGACGGTGGTTATATGGTGACATATCAGTGGAAATATAACTCTAAGTTATATAATTACGGAAAACAATTCCTATGTACATCTGCTGAAAAGCTTGTTAAACGACAAACTATAAGTGTGATGACAGTATTTCTCACAAAAGAGTCGGACGTTATGTATACTTACCTTGTGGCGTGGAAAAAGGTTTTTAATACTTTTGGAAAGAATAAAAATAAATATAAAATTTTAGCTTATCTATGCCCCCCCCCTCACCAAAGAGTGCATTATTATTGATAACTCACTATCATAAAGGGAAATA
The DNA here is from genome assembly GCA_000696205.2 of Oncopeltus fasciatus. Lineage (NCBI taxonomy): Eukaryota > Metazoa > Arthropoda > Insecta > Hemiptera > Lygaeidae > Oncopeltus > Oncopeltus fasciatus. The sequence goes on from KZ807158.1 coordinate 559,312, forward strand.
AGAGTCGGGCCCACAGTTATCTAACAAAGATGATTACCTGTGCATTGACGTTCAAAACTCATCACCACAGCCTTATTTTACCATTATAAAACATATGAGAAAATATAGGGTCCCAAAATTAACGCAAGGTTTGAAATAAATAAAAAACACAGTTTTTAGTCTTTTTATTGTTTGTTTTTTAATGAATCATTTAGTACACAGGATAGAATTATTTATGGAATAACACATCGGGCAAATGTTTTTGCCATACAGCCCGTGAAACAATTAAATTACTGCATGAGACATTTCCAGGTCGTGTACTCCCTCGTCTTGGTGATCAGAATTAGCCACCTGCATTGTATAATATATATTTTCAAAATTAGATTTCTTTTTATGGGGTTGTTTGTAAACACAGATCTATATCAACAAGCCCTCAACCACCCGCACATTAAAGAATGAGATTCAACGCTGCATAAACAAAGTTTAGCCACATTTATGAGAAACTGTTATGGAAAATTTTGACAAACGAGAATGCATGTGCAGGTTAAGTAGTATAGGACATTGTTCGATGTGTTATTCCATGAATAACCCGGTTCTATGGGCTTCATGATTCATCACTACAAGTAGTTCATGTATACCTGTGCTTATTATTAAAAAGATAATAATATAAAGACTAAAAAATGTGATTTGTATTTGTTTCAAATCTTGCGATACTTTTTGAACACCCTTTAGAAGTACGAAATAAAACTGTTTTAATGAAATATTTTTGTTTTCTGTGACTTCAATTCCTGTCCTGAGAATGCATCCATTGATGAACAAAAGACTGATCAATATCATGGGCGCTTAGAAGTGGGTGGCGACATAAATATAGCCCTCCCTCCCCCTGACCCCGTGTGCTTGCTTGGGAAGTAAAAAGAAAAAAAAAATGCTTTTATCACGTTCCAAATAACAAAGAATTCGCGTTTAAAACTCAAAGAAGATAATTTGATTTGAGCTATCAGCACTGATTTAGTAACATTCTATAATAAATGGGGAAAAAGACGGCCAAGAAGAATGCTTGACACACTTTCAACAGTCTGGCGTGGGTTGAGAAGTAATTTATCCCTATACTTCCTCGCAGGGCTTTAGTATAACCTGGAGATCAATGAATTATTTTAATATATTAATTAATATTTGCACCATAAAATAGTTATGATATAAATTTTATTGTATTTTTTTCCAGTATAAATGTAGAAATAATCGATGTGGTGAACACAGACACTTATTGATCACCATTCATATTTGAGATTTCCTCTGTGAAGTGTTTTTTTTTTTTTTCATATATTCAACTTAATTGGTGTCAACTCTGCAATATTTGAGGCACTCAGAATTTTAAACTAAAATTACCGTACAGTTATGATGTGCTAGGATCGCATTCACAATAAAACACCGGCATTGATTGCTATTCCCTGTCTCTAGTAGACCGTTCGAATGCCAACTTCATCATCTTCTCAGTTGCAATACCACCATCCTTTCTTTTCCTCGTCACATAGGAACCTCTGTCTTCTCTAAGTAGTTCAAGTATATCTGTGCTTCGTTTAAAATGGCAAATTTTGCCTTCAATATTTATTATTCCGTTTCTATATATGGTAGGTATATTTTTTTTCTTTAGCTGGACAATTAATGGTTGAGCTATTTTTAATGCATCTCTGTCTTCTGGTGTGTTATCAAAAAATATCCGAGAGCCTTTTTCTTTATAATGGGATTAATTTGCCAGAGTTTTGCATATGGGCAGATATGAGATAAATTTAACAATGCCAGGTTTTCTTGGTCCTTTTCCTGGTCTATAAAAACCATTTATTTCATTATCTTGAACTGTAATTCCTCCTCGAGGAAATAATTCTAATTCGAATATATAATTCTATTTTATAATATTTTGTGTAATAAATTTTCATATGAGCCCGTCTCTTTTATTCGAAAAAAAATAGACATATTATTTTTTATTTCATTGTTTTTAATTATATGAATATAATTTGTGTGAAATTAAATTTATTTCTCAATTAGAGAATTGTGCTGACTGAGAGACTTTATTTAATTTAGGCAAACATCAAACGCTTCAATAAGGGGAGGGGGGCTAATGTTTTATTCTCAGCCGTTATTTATTTACTTTTAGAGAGAATGTAATTTCTGACATTCTCAATATCTTCCCGCAGACTTTTTAAAGCTCGACTGTAAATTTTGATGAATCGATTTAAGTTCATTCATTTCTAAAATAAGTCTACAACTGAAAAGAAAAATTTTAGGCGACTATTGGCAATGTTTTTATTTACCTGAGCAGCTGATTGATAGCGATAAGAGGGTGTAGATAAGGTCGCTCATCCCCCTCCCCTTCTTATCGCTTACTGATAATCTTGCTGGACTTTGGTTCCAGTAAAATTATACTCAAATCCCTTCTTCATTTTCCCAAAATATACTTCTTCGTATATGTTCATATACGAACTTTTCGTAACCCCGTATTTTGCACATGTGTTGACTGGCACCTAATGCATAACACAATCAAATATCAATTCACAACTCCAACTTTTATTCACTCAATCCGTAAGAGACCGATGTCAACAGTGTAACAGCTAATGGCCGACTCCCTATTCATTGAATATAATATTTATCATTTTATTAATTTTATATTAAGTTCATTTGGTAATTTGTAAAGAGCTTCATTTATTTATGGTATTCTATTCAAGTAAATAAAATTATATTCTAGAATTTATTAAAAGTGGAGTTTCTGAAAACAAAGGTTTGAAAGGGTTTTAGTACTGAAGAATTTATTTCTTTTAAATGTCGAAAGACGGTGGTTATATGGTGACATATCAGTGGAAATATAACTCTAAGTTATATAATTACGGAAAACAATTCCTATGTACATCTGCTNTACGAGTTAAATACTGAGAACTGTGTTATGAAATATTTTTTTAGAAGTTTGCTAAAAATAATTATAGTTCTGGGCTACCCCTTTATAAGGCAAAATGAAGGGGGTGAAAGATTCATATGAGTTTTATGCTATTCACCTAAGTAAAGAAAATATAGAAAATTAAAAATAAACAGCTGAAATGACTCTGGCCTTAGAATATATAACTATTAAATTATAAACATTTCATTTTAATTAAAAGAGAATAATATTTGTAATAATTGTTCAGTCATAATTAACATAATAAAATTACTTTTAAAATTAATTAGACTTATGAATTAGTAAAATGTAGAAGGTTTGAGGAGCTGCACAGTTAAGTATAGTATTGAAAGTAAGTCCCGGGAATTTTTTTTTTCTAGCTCCCTGTGCATATCTTGTAAATAATAATTTACAAATAATAATAATTGTGCATATCTTCCAAATAATTTAGCGTGGGATTACATACCACAATTAATTTAATATTTAATGTAAATAATCTAAAGGGTTATTTTCACTACAAATGAATATAGAACTATCATACCTTTTATTATCCGTCTTCATTGGTTTCTGCAAACCATCTTCTGTTGGTGAGAGCTTTTGGACATTGTCTTTCTTCTTGGCCGAATACATGTGTTAACTGTCACTGTCTGTATTAACTGCAGTTGAATATTTCATGATATGTATATATATTACATGATATGTATTCGGCCACGAGGATGGATAATGTCCGAAAGCGCTCGCCAACAGAAGATGGTTTGCAGAAACCAATGAAGACGGATAATAGAAGGTATGATAGTTAATATTTAATAGTTAAAGTTGATCTTTATTGTAACTTTTCGCTGCTAGGCACGGAAGCCGAATTTAATTAGTAAATGAGTTTCCATAAATAAATTTGCCATATTGCATTTAAATTTGATTAGAAAGGTATACATCAACCGCTGATCTATCTAGAATGCCCGTTAATCCTTTGCAGAGCAAGGTAGGACGAGTAGATCTAGGGGTCTATTTTAATGTGAGTACGAAAAGTCGGATCCAGCAGGCGGAATATTTAATTATAATGATGAAACCCAACAGTTTTTGATTTAGTTAGTTTTGATTTAGTTTATTTCATGTTTGGAATATTTTGCGTTATCATCCCTTAAAAAGCTGCAATAATCATGCCTTTAATTGGTTAGCAGCGTATAGAGGTTGTCCTATTCGGGGATACATTCAGGGTAGGGGGTTGTAGAATGCCGGTAATTGATGGGATCCTCCAATCAGAGGGACTTCTCTGCCAGGAGTCGATGGGAGCAGTATTTTTCCCCAACGCTCTACTTAAGGGCAGTTCACGCCTGCCGTAAACCATGTGGGGGGGTGGCCTCTTTCCAAATCACCTTCCTGAGTTACTGGAAGGAGGCCATCAACCACTTCCCAATAATTGACTGACGTTTACTGGCAATCATGCTTCCTCCAATCAGTCACATATCATGATATGTTTTATGTTTCATGATAATTAGCGGATGCGAGTGATTCACATGGATTGCAAAAAATCATAAGAATTTCTTTTGCATTTCACATCCATTTTTCTCTAAAATATTCATAATTAAAACCAACTGTATTAAATAAACCTCATCTTCCTCATGCAAGATAATAAATTGAAAATAATAAAAGATTATAACCATAACATTGCCTCCTGGCTTAAATAAGGTCCAAGCTTCTCTTCAGCATCTTCTAGATAGCCTATAATCCACTGACTAATATGGATTTTTAATATTACAGTAAAATATACCTGATCTCACATTTCACACTAGACCTAATAAATAACACTGACCAACATGATAACAAATCTATCGTTAATTCCAATCTAAACAATGATACAATTTATTAGCTCATTTAAACCAAAGGAACTAAGGATACCTCTAGGACCACGTTATTTTCAGCAGGATTCACCTCTAGAAGCAGGTATTTTCTAAAGTAGCTTTCTTTTACATCCTTGGGCAGCATGTGGTCACATTTTTTTTTTTATATAGGTCCAAAATTATATAATGCATTGGTTCAAATAAATATTTTCGAATGGATAGAGAAGTGATTTTTCTACAATTAATGAGAGGGAATAGAATAAAAAAAGTCTGTCCCAGCCAGGAATCGAACCTGGATCTCCTGCTATCCGGGCCGGCGTGCTTGGCAATTACTTTTTTTTTTTTTTTTTTTTTTTTTTTTTTTTTTTTTTTTTTTTTTTTTTTTTTTTTNAATTTGCTATGAAATAGCAGTCCGTGTGCTATGGTGGTGTGAGTGTAATTGGTACACCACCTATAGCGACCCTTTTACCCGTAGGTATGTGCGGGCTATGGTGAGAATACATCTGCGGACGTTGAGCTCCGAGGAGCTTTACAAATGAGATATCTCATTAAATTCCCTCTACACTAGCGAGAGTCTAACCCACGAGAAAGACGAGAATTTCGTCTTGTACTCGAAGGAGCTGACATTGTCAAGCTATTTGTCGACTCACGTCATTTACTTTATTTAATTTTTCTTTATAAAATATTTATTTGGTTGTGGTTTATATTGTGATTGTTCTACGTATCTCTCAACCTGACCACAAGTTGAATATCAAGTTCCGCCATTATATTGTTAACTTACACTGGGGAACACATTTTTTGTTGAGTTAGATCTGACACTGTTTTTTTCACTATTTCTTGGCCTTTGAATCTGAGGAAAATCTCAGATTTTGTCTATCACGTCAACTTTTTAAACTACAGGATATCCTCAAAAATCATAAAATCAAACTTGACTGCGAATGTTCTCTCGAGAGAAGTGGTTACAATACATTGTAGTCTCCGTTGTCATACTTGAGCAACCAGTAGCCATTCCGTACTTAAGTGGCCATTCCCTCTCAAGCGGTGTACTTATTCCATTGGTCTTCCCTTGCAGAACATACTACTTCTCTGACCTCTACGCCTCACAGAACTCTACTTCCCTTTCTATCGATTCGAATCCTTTGACAATTCCTCCCAGGTTAGAGAATCTTACTTCTGGAACTCCTTCACTTCCTTTATCCGCCATTCTACTTCTCTGCATAGCTTCAATTAAAGCTTGTTTGATCCCCTTCTATGTCTTCAATTGCAATTCTTGGCTTATGGTCCCTCTTTCCCTTTCATACTATACGAGTCTATCACTAGCATTCTATTATTCCTTACTTATTATTTTTCTAAAATGTATATTCGTCAACGAAAAACCTTTCTTCTATTGAGAATTCGTCACTTCTGCAGAAGATTCTTAATTGCTTACCTTTAATATGTCAGTATACATTTTTCCTACATATTTCAGAACATTCTTCAAGTATAATGCAAAATGAGGACGTATAGTAAGAATATAAGTGAATATTTTTATGTATGTATTCTATCATAACATAAATTTATGAAACTCAGATTATGAACCAAAGAAAAATGGTAAACGAATCTAACTTTAAAACCATGAAATCTATAAATAAACATACAATACTATAATATATATATAATAAGTGTTAGGTATTAGCTATTATTAGCTATAAGAGTTAGAATGAGACCATTCAGCCTATTAGAATCAAAGTA
>KZ807158.1:566036-584098 GCA_000696205.2 Oncopeltus fasciatus
TATAATTAAATTTCAGTGACATTAAATGAAAAAAGTTAAAGGGAATGTACTATTGAGGATTAATAGAGAATGCCTCATCTTTTAGGAAGTTATGTTTTTATAAAGTAATGTTTTTCTATATTTTTTCCTAGTAAGGATTGGTCGGAGATTCCTTCTTGGCATTTGAATTTAAAAAAAAAAAAACTAATTTTTATACATAAAAGATTTTATTTTTGAAACATTTTGGAATAAAGTTCAGGCCTCCTTCAGGGCAATGGGGTTGATAGAGAAAGATAGTCGCCTGCATTGGGGCAACTAAAACATTACTGAGGAGAATTTTTTTTCTTTGTGATAAATATAAATGTTCTATCCTTCATTTATTCCAACATTTGTCACAAAAAAAGTCTCATTGTGTGGTTATAGCGAATACTAGAACTTGTAATATGCAGCAAGCTTGGATACATATTGTAACCTAGTGATAGGGCATGCAAACTCACCCCTATCGGTGTTCGCGCTTCGGCGACCCTTCCTCGGCTTCTGTTCGAGGACGCGTGTAATAGCTCTGAGTGATTTCAATTAGCCTCTTTTAGGCACACATGAGTAATTAAAAATGTCATACAAGGCTTGCATAGGTGAGATTTTAGAGGGTTGATTGAGAAGTTTTTAGAGGATTCTCTACTCTGAAGTTAGTAAACAGTTAACGAAGAAAGCATTGCATTCGTCAAATAAAGGAATTCTTCAGCTTTTCTTTGTTTTAAAAAGACTCAGGCTTACATAGAAATAAAATAATTACTAGCTGAAAAAAAATTAACTTTTCTGTCAATAGAATACTCATAATTTACAAAATTTGCATGTACTAGAAAGAGGATATTAATAACTTATTATGAAATGACAGCCAAAAGCGTACTGGTGTATCTTGAGAGCGCTTCTCTCAAGAACTCTTATTTTTTATTTTATTTTATTTATTTTATTTTATATTAAATGTTAGCTCCTTTTCATAGTACTTAGAGTCATAGAGGGAGGGGCTATCTACCGGTCGCCATCCAATTCTAAACATCCATGGTTAAAAAAAAATTTTTATTTATCGATAAATGCTTGTCCAGGGCATGATTAGTACCCTTAGTATAATTGACTACCCTTATCTTACCTACAGAGGCGCAAGTATTAAAGTAACTATTTTACTAGTGAAGAAATATTTAACAATATTGTTAACTTCTTTATTAGCGTAACTAATAAATATGAAGTATGGCACGACTTTTTGCCTTCTATAATTTATAAAAATTAATTATTTTTAATTTAATCAATTAATTCAAGGTTATAATTGGAAATTTAATTTGTATAAATATGTAGCCCAGTATGCTCATGAAATATCCCTTATGCTAAGCAATTTAATTATTTATTTCATTGCAATATTTTCGTACTATAAGGGTGTTATTAGTACACAAATCATCATTCTGTCAAAGTTCAACTTCAAATTAATACAATTTTTTGTATTTTGCATATGATATTTTTAATCAGGATTCTTAATAAGGATAAGAGATGCCTCAATTAAGCTCTCAAAATCGACCTTAAATAGCCTTTTTTTAAGTTTTTAATATGTAGTTTTTGCCAATTATTTACTATTTCCTTGATTTTTCTCTAAGACAAATTGACTATGTAAATTATAAAAGTTTTTTTTATTAAATATTAACAACATATTAATTTCATTGCGCATTTTTGTGTAATGGAATTAATGGTCACAGTAAAACACCACTAAACTAAATACATGACCTATCGAATAAACTTAAAACATTTTAATTAAGTCCAAAATAACCAAATATTGGGTGTGAATCACTGTTTAAAACATATTTCAATCATGGATATTTGATCCAGGAGACATCACGTCCTCTCTCGTCATCAAAACAGCCCCGAAGAATGCATACTGAATGTAAACTGAAACGTCGGCAGTTTTTTTTTTTTTTAAGTTGCAATTTTTTGGATTAAATTCGACCGAACTCCAAGAAATTCACTACATATAGAACATGACGTGTAGGTGACACATATGATGATCATATGGCAGGTCGGAGGTTTCTCTTGGTGGTCTTACGCCGTGTGACTGCTCTCTGATAGGTACCATGGAGATAGGTACTTAGTCGATCCCGTTCATGGTTGCCTGAGAGGAAAACCGTGTCGCCCTCGAGTCGCTCAGCTCAGGATTGCAAGGGAATCATGTCGGAACCTTTCTCAAATGTGTTTTCTATCTCAACGATAATGCACCACTCGCGTTTCACTTTAACTCATTGCAAATAGAATCACATGCGACAACACTCTTACTTTAACCAAGTAGAATTGCGTGTAACATGAAACTATTGAATACAATAGTTTATTATTTACTTATATCACTATTTTATCTTATCAACATTGATTTCAATATGTTTTCTTTAATTTTGAACTTCTAATTTTTCTTACGTTTAAACATATAGAATTATTTTTCTGCTTAAATATTTTAATTAATTGCACTACTTACTGTGTTTGTCGGAGTGTTAAGAAAATTAAATTTACTTTTAGATTCGACGTATTTCCAAACTCTTTAATGCAATTTTAAAAGACCTTGAAGTAACAATTGATCAATCCTTCTATCTATCCTTTAAAGTTTCTCAAACTTAATGATTTAACTTTTTTCTCCTTTCACCAATTTACAAGTACTGTCATCTTGTCATCTCCTTCCTTAAGAAACCAAACATTTTATGACAACATCTCAAGTTTTCCCTTCCGGTAACTGTGCAGCTTTAATATGTGGTGATCGGTGAATCCTCTTACAAGTTACGTTCAATTGGATTCGTATAAGGCTCTTTGAAGGGTTCTAGCGAGACAGAGCTCTACGCCATGTGGTTTTATCCCTCCTTACGCAGGATGTAATTTCGTGACACTTTCCTGAAACAGATATCTTCCCCCTGGATATCTGAGTAAAGATTAGATGGGTAATATCCTTCAATTTGGATCCCCGTTTCAGCCTTATATTACCTCGCAGACTTTATACAGAACTGCGGATTCGACAGATCCTTACCCATGTGAGTCCCACATTTGTGGAATTCCTTTTTCCAGAAAATCCTTTAAGCCCCTCTGCCCACTTTCAATTTTTTCCCCTTCGATTGCCTTTTCGCACACGAAATGCCTTCTGTATAAAGAGTCTTTTCGTTTCACTTTTACTACGAGGAACAGTATGTATACATATATTTATTGTTTTATTTGATCAGCAATATGTCATTTATTTCCTTTTTATTCGTTTATAAAATGAAATGAATTTATTCAATTTATAAATATTGTATTTGTTGTGGCATTTAATCCTACATTAGTTTTAAACAATTAATGCAAGGGAATAGAATAAAAAAATCTAACTGTCTCAGTCAGGGCTCGAACCTGGATATCCTGCTATCCGGGCAAGTGTGCTAGTCATTTACACCACCGAGGCTTGACAGATAACTTATTAAATCCCCTGCACTCGTACTGGGAGTTTAAACCTCCAAGAATGTCTCGGTGGTAAAACTGGCTAGCACACCGACCCGGAAAGCAGGAGATCCAGGTTCGAGCCCTGGCTGAGACAGATTTTTTATTCTATTCCCTTGCATTTATTGTTTAAAATTTATTCATGTGTTATTAATTGGTATATTTGGTACATTTTTAAGATGACAAACTGATCTTTTAAGATGACAAACTATAAGTACAAACTATAAGTACAAACTATACTATAACAAACTATAAGTACAAACTATACTATAACAAACTATAAGTACAAACTATAAGTACAAACTATAGGTACAAACTATAAGTACAAACTACAAACTACAAGTACAAACTAGTACAAACTATAGGTAGTACAAACTACAAGTACAAGTACAAACTGATCTTATGTCCATATTTCCTATAAAAGGGAACGTTGTACCAGAATGGAGTATATTTCTTATTTTTATTTTTCTACTTCTAGTTATCTATGTTTTAATTACATACATGCTTATTTCCAATAAATGAAAGAACAGTCATAATAGTTCAGTGGGATATGTTATATTTACAAGGCAACTTAATAATCCAAATTCACGATGTACATAAAATAATGTCCAACAGAAATCCAATTAAATATAAATAAATAAACATAGCATGATAAATGCAAAATGTGCAAATACTCCATAAATAAAGTACATATCACAGTAATATAATACATATTAGTAAAATATTATAGTTGAGAAAACGACTTAAAAATATTATGTTTATAACAATGCATTTAACATACTTAAAATATAAGAAATGGAATAAATAATTTATCAAAATTAGTTTAAATATAAAAAAGTAAGAATTGCATAATATTTTTTTACATTAACTTTATAAAATAATAAAATATGTAAAATTTATTANATTGGAAACTAATTTTTTTCTTATTTTTATGGCATTGCAAATAATAAATTTCAGTATTCCAAGCACAAAAGTAATGGAATAACATTTTTGTTGAATTGTAATGTATTTTTAAGGAACTTGTAATTATTATCATTTAACTTTTAGGCTACTGTTCGCCAGCAGACTATAACAATTCATGATACACCTTCACCAGCAGTTTCTGTTATAACCATATCGGATAGTGAAGATGAAGTACCACCAAAAAAGTAAGTTCTCTTTATGAATTAGTTTTTAATGAGATATTTAATTTTGTTGAGTGCAAAATTAATAAAATGGTCAAATTTATATCTATTGAATTCAATTTAATAAATAAATTAAGCTTCGTTACCATTTACCCATTCACGTGAAAATATAAACTCTAAGTTCAACAACTTTATAAAATAATAAAATATGAAAAATTTATTACAGTAATAGATACGATTAAATAACACATTTATAATATGTATATATGTGTGTATGAGCATGTGTAAACCACAACCTTACCCAAGTAACTAGCGATTGGGAAATATACTGAGGGGTGTCTGTATAAAATTATATGCTTTATGGAATGGAGAATAAAGGAGCCCAAATTGGGTATACCGAAAGATCTAATGAAGTTAAAATAGGTTAATTGAATTTAGAATAGGGGCTGACAATTAATAAATGTTATAATGATATTTCCTCTGAATGATGAGTGTTGGTATTCCACCCATGATGATTTTCCTGTTGATTTGGGTTGATTGAAACATGCTGTTGAGACAAGTTGATAAATCATGTACTGGAGACAAATCGTGGGGGTTGTTCCCTTAAATTTTCATTTACTATGTTTGATGGTTTTAATTTCTACTGCTGCTTGTTCTTGCATTCTTATCGGATCCGATGCTTGTAGGCTCGCCAAACAGGGAGACTGGGTGGTCTATTTTTCCATAAAGATGATTCTGAAATTTCTGGAGTAGAAAAAATGGAGGTGACTTTCCTAACGCTTCTAGAGATTAAATGGCAAGTCGTAGAATGGTATTAGTGGTGAGCCTTCCCCCACATCTTTAGGCAATAAATTTTAACTTATGACAGCTACCTGGAGCTCCACACACACACACACATATATATATATATATATATATATATATATATAATAGGACGTGTGTATGTATGTAACTTATGGACTTTAAAACGGCTGGGCCATTTTGATGAAATTTTCAGGTAATCCTCAGAATATTTAGGCGGGTAACACTGTGAAGTCTGATTTTTTATTTTTGGTCTGCGGGCGGAGGGGCATGGCAAAATCAAATTTTCATATTGCTTGCACCACCAATGACAATTTGCCTTAAATACATGTGTTTCTTTTTTATTTAGCCCATATCTACACCATATGTAAATTATTCTGTGAAAAACCCTTTATGATTATGAATTTCGTTAAAAACTCTATTTAAATCATGTGATAATGCAACACTAATGTTTGCTTAGGGCCAGCAACGCCCTAAAAAAAAAAGAAAAAGAAAAAAAAAAAATTGGCAAACCAAAGTTTTTCGGGTTCGGTAGTATATATATATACTGATAATGCATAATTAAATTGGGACTCATGGAGTAATGGTTTTTAACTTATCTCTCGTACCCCATTTTTTTTTCCACTCCATTAATTCTGGGGGTCCTTTCTAAGGTGCGATGTAGTCGCGGAGAAGAACCAACGGATTGGTGAATCGAATCGTGAGAGAGGACTAGCTACGCGCTGTTACGGAGAAAAACACTGCCCCCTACCACCATCACTGGTTTTATGGGATCCTTCTGTGTACCCTTTACAACTCATATATCCGATAAAATCTCTAAAGAAAATCACTGTCGTCCAAGATTAACGAGTGTCGAAGATAAGCTGATATATCTCCTCCCCCTCCTAAAAGAATTTAATGTCCACGGCATTGCATAAAATACTTCATCTTGCCTTATTGATTATTCATATCACTGTATGGCAGGGGTCATTATGTGATGAAATAACTAGAATATACCAAATACCAACGGTATATGTGAAGTAATGAAGTTCGTATTTAGCGAAGTAGTATTCTTCGGGTTTACTGAGTTCTAGAGTGTATGGAATGTAACATTCCGAGAACAGAAATGTCAGTAATATTAACCCCTTCAACGAGATAAAAGGAATACAGTACTGGAGTATTTCACATTTGTATAATGATAAGCACTCTAATTATGGCGCGGTGGTCGTTAGTTCAACCCTTGCATCATTTGTGCGACCACATCGACTAGGCATCAGTATGAAGACATTAAGGGCGAATAATGAGTTCCGTTAAGTACATTCCAATAAAATATGAAAAACAGTTCGCAAAATTGTATTACGAGATTTCATCAAAGTAATAGTCAAGGAACCGCATTTTCGCCACACCATAAGATTACATAGAATTGTACGCGTAAGAACTGAGTGATATGTACAGGCTTGGTTGAAGAGGAAAGTTTTATTATAACTTCCTTCAAAGCCATCGCCCTACTTACAATTATACTTTCCTATTATAAACAACCTTTACAAGTCCTAAAATAAAGTTCAAAAGCCTAAAGGACCGTTTAGTTCAAGAAAACCCTTAGATGCTTAGTCCTTAATGTGTAAACGATGTTAGTGAAAGGAATTTATTGGAATAAAATTGAGCCAGTGACTTAAGAATCAATACTTAAGCAAAGTCCATAATGTAAAGACATGGCCAGCGTACGAGTCTGGGTTACACTCGGACGTTTTGAGAAATTTCTAAAAAAAAAACTGGGAAGAGTTAGAGTAGAAGATAAAACCATGAGAAATTAAAGTAAAAGTGGTTAGTGGCTACATGAAAGTCATTCATTCCAGTAAAACCTGAGACTCTATGCACTGAACATTAGCTCAATATTTATTATATTCTTCCTGGTTGATACATGTTTTTTTAAAGAACAGATTGTGAAAAGTTGGAGTTATGTTAGTTTTTAACATAATTTTCACTCGTCTGTTACAGCTCCATAAGCTAATTAGTACTCTGAAGTGAATAAATGTGACAACATTCTGTTAACACTAAATCAACAAGGAAGGTATTTGCTCTGCCAAAGGCGTTCCTAACCACCCATTCTACTGCTTGTGGTCAGCTGTTTGTACATTTACTATTTTATGTTCTTCATTAAGGCTCAATGTCATTCAAGAAAGTGGACAATCATTAGGGAAGGCCAAAATTCCTTTTCGTTTTAGATATGTTACCAAAGAATCTTATACAGTATAACCGGGAAGGATGTTATCCTCAAACCAAGGTGTCCACGGTCTCGAAGTATTTTTCTGGTGAAAATCACATTGGTGATCAACAACAGCCAACAGGAGACAAGGCGTACCGGCCCTGGAATGTAAGAGGAAGGACGTTGCATTGGCCCCTTTCTTTCCTGGAGGAAATGGACAGTCATTCGGTCTACCTGAGGGAAGATATGAGCCCTCTGACCGCAGACCATGATGTTTGGCGATATAGATAAGGGTGGTATATTGCGTGGCAGAGTGGTGAGAAGATGTGCTGCCACGTGTATAACGTTTGTTTCTGTCGTCAACAGGGCATATTCTGACTAACTCACAGAATTCAAACGCAGTTGAATACAGACAGTGACAGAGAACACATGTATTCGGCCAAGAAGATGAACAATGTCCGAAAGCGCTCGCCAACAGATGGTTTGCAGAATCCAATGAAGACGGATAATAGAAGGTGTGATAGTTGTATTTATTTATTTCGCACCACTTTCTGCAAGTGTCCATGAGAGTTAGGTGTTCGGAGGATGTTTAAAATAACTGTCAAATCATGATTAAAAGCATTGTTGGCTTTAAATTAGTAGAATGGGTGAGGAGTCTTAATTAAAAATTAGTTAAAATATGTAAGTATAAGTGATGTAATGAATATGCCCAAACAAACTGCTATGCTGATGGCGTTTCTATAAAAAAGTAAGGTATCTGAACACCAAGGGTTGAAAGGGTTTTAGTACTGAAGAATTTATTTCTTTTATATGTCGAAAGGCGGTGGTTATAGGGTGACTTATCAGTGGAAATATAACTCTAAGTTATATAATTACGGAAAACAATTCCTATTTACATCTGCTATTAAGCATTTTACAATATTAATTTATATATTTAATTATTAACCGGGCATATTCGGTTCACCAACATGTCTTTGACTCCCGTACCACATATCTGCTTGTCTGCTTAGCGCTAGTCTCACTTGTTTATTAACACATGAATTTTTTTTTCTTATTATAATCTCTCTTTTACATTCATATTTATTCATTTTCACTTTTATTTTGTATCTATTTTATTTCGATCCTAAATTGTTTATTTTATTTTAGTTAGTATTTACATTCATTGTTATTTCTACTTTTATTCTGCACTTTTGTCTTTTTATATTGTTATGTTGTAATATTGTTTATTGTTGACATTTACTCATATGTCTATTTATATACCCTTTCTCTCACTTAATATGTTCTCTCACTGACCATCTTCTCCCATCCAATGATTATTAAAACCTTAACATACGTATTATCACATCGATGACCAACGTTTCCTAGTTCATCACCCTAAAATCTGTAAATACCCTACTTCCACGACAACCCTTATTTCCTTATAGCCCTATCTGAGATCCGTCACGATTCCACTGCACTCACCCCATTCTCTTTTTGTAATCACCTTTGTCGCTACAAACTGCTCGGATTAGGGATGTTGCACTGTTATTGCACGATTCTTTCAGGCAACTCGTTCTTCATTTGAATACCCTCTTCTGGAGATTCATCCCAAATCCTCTTTACGATTATGTAACGACTTCCATACGTTCCCTTACCTGCTTTCAGTTTCTCCACCTATCAGCTATTTTTTCTTAAGACAATTCCATTCTTGCTGGTGACATGAACCCAAATACCTAGTAAACTAGTCATTTTAGTCATTCTACTTAAAAACACACTGAAACATTTTCATTCTCAGCTGGTCTCCACTTGGCACCGTGCCTCCACATCCTATATATTTTAATATATAGTGTGATTTCAATTATGTGAATGTGAACATGTGCGTATATATATATATATATANAATTGCCGAATATCTGTATATATATATATATATATATATAATTATTTTCTCTGGCAGGACTAATTATATAGAGATATATACAGCTTATGCAATATTAATTTATATGAATATATTTAAAATTAAGAAAATATATTAAGAAATGGAAATTTTCTGGAATGGAAAATACTTTTGTGTTCTGTATTTTATTGTCAATCAATTTTATTATTTATTGTCTTCCATTCATAAGAAAAAGATTGACCATTTATTGTTTTATGGTTATTGTTCTATTTTATTTTCTGAAACCCTTTTTCTTGGAAAGGATTACTAGGATTCTAGGCAGCACATAGAAAATTATGTAACGAGAGATTGGCTTGTAATATTATTAGAAATACTAAACATAATTAGGGTAATACTTATAGAGGACAAAAGCATTTGGCATTTTGGACTAATTGTGAAGATCTCTGCTGAAATTAAAATAGTAAATTCTGATTTTAAAGTTTCCTGGATGGAATGGAAAGATGAGAAACTAATTTCTATGAAAAATGGAGTAACCATAAGCTATTGATAAATGATTACAGGTTTTGAAAGGTACTCGAATAACTAACCGGATCCTCTCGATTATATAAAGACCATCTGAAATATATATTGTAAGAAATAAAAATATTCTGTAAGTAATTATACGCGACAAGCGAGCCACTCTAAGGTTCAAGAGAGAAATAGTTGATAGCTTCTTTGCTTTAGGAAAAGATGGTAGAAGACATGAAGTTCCAATACGAATTTCCTCAAGAACTCTGCTTGTTTGTAAGAAGTGTAGGGAAATCGAAGGCTGATGGACATGGAAGAAAGAATTCAATGGAGGAGGAGATTTCACGTTGGCCTCACGTCTGCATATTGATACTTTTGGCCTGCGTTTTTTGGAAGACTTCTTCTCCTCTCGATCTTCCCAAACCCGGGAGATTTCACTCCTTATCATGGAGCAGAGTGTTGATGGAGAGGCTGGCTCTCTCGGCCGAGAGGGGTATCATACATACCATACGGACTTGTAGATGTAATTACCGGGGTGTTACGTCTTAACAGATTTCCCAGAGGTGGCCTAAGTCTGCAGACACATTTCAACTTCCCTCAACAACGATGTAACATCTCATATACATTTTCTTAAAGACTAATATTTGGGGTGCCAGGCTAGCTCAGGGGATCCGTACGGGTCTCGCAATCCTGACGCTGCGGGTTCAAATCCCGCCCAGGTCAATCTTTTATTTATAAATAGAAGCCTGTCCTGGGCCATGGGTGTTTAAAATAGGGTGGCAACATGTAAATAACCCCTCCCTCCAATGACCCTAAGTGGTTGCAAGGAAGGCTAACACAGCAAAAAAAAAAAAACTAATATTTATATGTATTTTGTTTCAGCAGTACAACTGATAAATTTATGTATTTTGAGTGATACTTCTCTAATATCAGAGATCTGTTAGAATAAATTAGATTTAAAAAAAGGTAAATATACAAACTAGTTACTGTATTTATTCCACCTTCCGTTAGTTTAGATGAACTACAGGGCACATCTGGGAGGCTAGGTAAGGTTAACTTCTAGAAAGAAGTTTCTGACCCAGCCGGATTGGTGTCTTCGCAGCTCAGCTGGTCACTCTGGAGATCATAAACTCATCTTCGAATAGTGCTATGGAATTATCAATTTTTCTGAAAAATGATAATTTGTTCAAATGGAAAGTTTTTTTCGTCCGTAGATATTATTATTAGATGTTTTTTGTTGGGTTCCAGTGAAGTTTTTGGATCTACCTTGACCGAACCCCGACAAACATCTAATAATAATAATTTGTTTTTCCAAACTGCAATAACATTTAGTATGGCAGATTATTTACATTCAATAAGAAATATTTGTGAATACGATATAGTATATTATTATCTAAAACATTAAATAAATATATAAATGTGAGCAATCAATATAACACAGATGAATGGTGAAAAATAAAAGAAAAATTAGGGTTCACAAAAATAATAAATGAATTTCGGGGACTATTAGAAACATAAGAAAGATATTGGAAAATTTAGAAGAAAATATTAGGCACATATTCATATTAACAAATATTTGAAATATAATAAAATTGTTGCTTATAATAATCTATTTTCTTAGTTGCCATGTGACTCATTGTAACGCAAATATTTCAAGCAAGAAATATGTATGTCGTTTGCACCATAAGAAAGTTAGTTCTGTCGTCCGATCTTAAAGGCATTTACTAATTTTTAATTAGTATTAAGTATTTATAGTGTTAGCCTTTTTTCAAACAACATAGGGTCATGGAGGGAGGGGCTATCTACAGGTTGCCACCCCATTCTAAACACCCATGGCTCAAGACTAGCTTTTGATGAGCTAGATTGACCTGTGCAGGATTCGAACCCGCATCGCCAGGATTGTGAGACCCGTACGGATTCCCTGAGCTACCCTGGCCCATAAGCAAACTTAACTACATAAGACAGATTGCCAGGAAATCTATTTCTTTTCTGCGTCTCTTATGATTGTCTGATCATAAAACAAAGGACTATTGAATCTATGTTATAGATGAACACTTCAACATATTTTAATTGTAAAAATAATATCTGTAGAACAATTGTGCAGTAGGTCTACATTTTGAAAGGGGAACCACCACAATTTTGATTATTGGGCAGCGGAGAATCTTCACTTAATGAAGGAAGTTGGCCAACAATTTCTGTTGTGGAATTTGCAGAGAGAATTATGTTGGCTCACTTTAAACATTTTTTATTAAAAAAATTTGAAATATTGAAAAAAAAAAATCTGAATCTTATAAGAGGATTTTCTACCCCTTAAATCAATTTCAAATAGCATAATTACATAGGTATCTCTGTTCTAGTTTTGTTCTAAGATTTAATGTATTACTCATAAAGTGAAGGTATATATATATATATTATTTTATCCTAAAAGTGGACCAAATTTTGTGTTACCTGGTTGGAAACCATGGGAACATCTACCAAATTCTCCTGTATTAAAGATGATAGCTTTATTTCCTTCAGGGCTAAAATAGAAACACGATTTTAGCGTATATAGGGAATATACCAGAATTTTTATATTACTATAAGACTTTGCTATACCAGGTATGAAAGTTTAAAATGTCGTTTATTTCTTAAAATATATACACAGTAATTTAAAAAAAAGTATAATATATTTTATTCAAAGTACTGGCCCTCGCTTTCTACACATTTTGTCCATCTCTCGGGCAATATATGGATACCATTCCAAAAGAATGCTTCATCTTTATTTGAAATCCATTCATCGAGCCATTTTCGTACGTTTTCGAAATTGTTGAAGTGTTGCTCCGCCAATGAGTGTCCCATCGATGAGAAGAGGTGATAATCAGAAGGCGCCAGGTCAGGTGAATACGGCGGGTGGGGTAGGAGGTCCCAACCAAGCGAAGAAATCGTTTCCTTAGTCAATCTGGCTGAATGTGCAGGAGCGTTATCATGCTGAAGAATGACTTTGGCGTGCCTGTGAGCCCATTCTGGGCGTTTTTCGATCAATGCGTGACTCAAATTGATCATTTGTTGTCGGTAGCGCTCGGTATTGACTGTTTCGCCGGGCTTGAGAAGCTCGTAGTCGATTTGGTCGTTTTTCTCGTTTTTGATCAGTAACATCAAAATCACCACGTTTGAAACGTTGAAACCAACGTTCACATGTCTTGACGGTTGGAGCAAGATCGCCATAAGTCTCAACAAAAATTCGATGACATTCAGATGCCTTTTTCTTTTGATTAAATAAGAAAATCATGACATGCCGCAAATGCTCTTTATTTGGCTTAAAATTAGACATTTTTAACACCAAAGAAAGGTATGATACGTCCACGTAAACGACTTAAAAACAACTGACTTTTGTAAACAAATGACTAACAAACAAAATAGCGTTTAGAGATAAGCAAATCCTTCAATAGGCTAAGAGCGCATTCTATTGGAATTAAAACGACATTTTAAACTTGCATACCTGGTATATCAATAACTGTGAAATATATTGTGTAGACCTTACCAGTTGTGCTACCAGGACGCGCTAGTTATCTCATTCAATTCCCTCTACACTAGCAAGAGCCTAACCCCCGAGAAAGGCGAGAACTTCGTCTTGTACTCGAAGGAGCTGACATTTTCAAGCTATTTGTCGACTCTCGTCATTTACTTTATTTAATTTTTTCATTATAAATATTTTATTTGGTTGTGGTATTTTATCCCACGTAAATTTTAAACAATTAATGAGAGGAAATAGAATAAAAAATGTATCTATGTACTCCTTCGAAAATACCACAACCAAATAAAATATTTATATTGTGTAGATATTTATCTATAAGTAGCGTATGACAGACTAAGGGGGAGAGAGAAAAAAAAACTTAAGGGTTGTTCAAAAGTGACTTTATTCGAGATTTTAACTGGATTAGGTGAAAGCAATTAAGTCTTTCAAGTTACTCTCTTTTTAGAAGGCCTTTAAGTGTACTTCTAATTCATCCCAGAGATAAGTAACTCTTTCACAACTTGGCCGAATTTTCAGCTCCATTAACTAAAATGGTTATGCCACTTTAACCACAAAAACCCCTCAACTTCAGTCTAATCTGAAAAAAAAAAAATTTATTATATTGTAATTGATAAATAAACTCAACGAGCAGTCCTATTTCAGTTGAATATGTTAGGAAATTTATTACAGTGCAACTTCATTGATAGAAGTCATATTTATAAAAAAAAAAATTATGTGCTATTTAAAAAAAAAAAATCACCTATCACTTGATTATTTAGATTCACAGGTACATGAAATCTAAAACTAAATATTTACAGCTTTTGGGTGTGCCTTCCATCGAAAAACGAAGATGGCTTCGCGAACTCCTGGCCCTAAATGCCTACATTTTTCTTGGAGCAGAACCAATCATGAAGATTGTCATTTGGTTAAGTAACGCAAAAACCTCACAGACATTTAATGTTACCTTTTAATCATTATTTTTTTATTTTTAAAGATTAAAAAACATTCACACCTTAAAAAAAAACAACTAGTAAATAGTTATTTGGGTGCCAGGGTAGATCATGGAATTCGTTCGGGTCTCGCAATCCTGGCGTTGAGGTTTTAAATCCCGCCCAGGACAGGCTTTTCTATTGGTAAAAATGGAGCCATGGATATTTAGAATGGTATGCTAACCTATAGATAGCCCCTCCTTCTATGTCCGTAAGTGGTTGGAAGGGAAGCTAATAACGCAGAAATAATACCCCACCGTCTGTATACAAAAAATGATCTTTCAATTAAAAAACTATATTTCTACTAAAATATGCTCTCCATAAAATTATATATCTATAAGTAGAATACATTTTATTGTATTCCACTAAGCAAAGGTACCCCTAGCAATATTCATATTATTATTAATTAAGTTTTTTTTGTTTTTCTTCCGCCTTCCAAATTAAAGTGTATCTACGCCTAACATGTAAAAATTANAGGTGGTCTAGCGAGGACTACTGGCAAGCAGAGGCCCAGGGGGGCAAGAGTCCAGTAGCGGGATTAACAAGGGACTAAGCCGCCACTCTGTACACTCGCGAGGAGAGAGAGGGGTGAGATGGGGCAACACAACTTACACAATTGAATTATAAATATGCTTAAATCTATTTTAATTTAATTCAACTAAATTGTGGCAAATGTGAAAGTCGCCAACAACATAATAATGTATGCATAACAACTAAATGGCAAATTTAATTTGCAAGTTTACATTATAACAAACACTTTTAGTTTTAAATAGTTTAGGAAGTCTGTAATGTAGTTTCGGCTGTTATGGCATTTTCTGGCTCTACATATTGAATTTTTTTTTTAAATACCTACACATGAGTTTTATATATTATTAAACGCCTACAATAATATCACATGATTTATAATAAATCTGACGTATGTATAAACACACATATTATATCACACATAAGCTCATATACAAACATACATGTGTAATACTTTCATGATATTCTCAAAATATAGTGTTGGGAGTTTATACCACAACTTTGTCAAACGCAACTCTTACATTGACTTAAGCCCTAATTTAAAAGAAAAACCATTCTCCACTTTAAAATATTTCACCGTTTTGTATTTATTTTGCTTATTATAAATGGTTTATTTTATTTCTATTAATTTCTTTTGTGCAATATTTTTGAATCTAGTTCATCTAAATTACTTTCGAATTATATTTATTATTGACTGCGGTTTTAGGCTTTAAAAAATATAAATTAATTGCAGTACTCATATTTTTCTTGTATTATTATCTTGGTACAAATTATTAGACAGTTCGAAAATGTAACTATCTTATGGTAATCCAGTAGTTTCATTACATTGGGTATTTTAAAAGTTTTATTGTTATTTTTTTATTTGTTATTGATTGTTTGAAGTCACAACAACCTGAGCATTTCTTATAAAAAATTTGGTAAATGATGTATTTTTTCTTCATCCCATGAATTTTAACTTTATTAACTACATAATTTTTTTTTTTTTTCGAATTTAAATTTATTGATTACGCTCATGTCTTAATAGACGAAACTTAATAGCCTACAGTAGTTCAAATTAAATAAATCCTGTTAATTAACTAGGTCTGCTGTAATTTATAAAAAATAAAATTGATAAGATCTTTTGAAGTAAGAATAATGAGTGCCTTTAAAAAAATATTTACATAAGAGGCATGTCCAGAAAGTAAGTGTACTGAGACTATGACCGTGACTGTGGTAGGGAACTATTTTCCACAATTTAAATTTTCATAATTATATAAACTGTACTTGTTATCATAAGTTGAAAGTGGGGGGGGGGGTTTACAGTAAGATAAAAATAAAAATTCTCGAAAACACTTTCTTTCCACTAGTATAAGATAATGTATGAGAAATCTTTATAAAATTTAATAAATTTAGGAATTTGAGGAAAGTCATGAAAATGTGATCTTAGGGACACGATGTCCTCTCTCGCCTTCATGATAGTCCTGAAGGTGGATTACAATCTAAGCCTAAATGTTGGCAGATAACTTAAAAAATACACATTTTAAAATTTTTTTTAATCTACTTTGACCAAACCTTTAAAAAAATAATAGTAAAAAAATATTTCTATATGAAAATTAAAGATGTATTTATCCTCGACGCATGGCATACTAGAGAAGGCGTGTCAGTACACCATATTTTCCCCCACTCCCCATTTATTGAAGAATAGTTCCCTGTGGCATAGCAGGAATCCTCTCGGTCAAATCTTCCCTACACAGAAGTAAGACCGAATTATTTGAAACCCAATTCCTCTGAAAACCTTTGATCTTTGATCTGCGGTTGTTGAGTACGTATATCTTATCTGTCGTAGGAAATAGTTGTGGCTTCCGAGTTAAGTTTCATTTTGAGCAGAATTTCTGTTAAGGCAGAGTTCCTCCGCGCGGAAAATGTGGTTTGCGATGATAAGTTGTTATCTCAGGTCTCTCCTCCTGGTCGCCATCTTTGACTGAGATAAATAGTAATTTGAGGAGTCTACTTTTGTTGACAGTTTTAATAGTGATAAGGCGTTCAGGCAGAATGTCGAATTCCATCAAGTCTCTCACTCAGCAACCCCCAAAGTATTTAATTATTCCAGCAGAATAGTATTAGAATTAGTAATGATCTAAAATCCTAGGCTTTAATAAATAAAAAAAATATTGAAAACATTGCTCACATTCTCTATCCAAGATATATTCCTTTCTAAGATAAAATGGATGCATTGTAATTTTACAAACAATATTTCCGTGACTTGGAAGACACATGGAAACTATCTCTTTCCGGTAAGAAAAGAATGATCTAAAAACTAAAAAAAATATACATATATTTTGTAATTGTGACGAATATTAAAAAAATACCCTTCTTTGGCCCACTTTTGCTTTTTTTTTTTTTTTTTTTTTTTTTTTTCGCTTCCATTGATCTGCCCACTAAATTTCTTTGGCCGGGAAAGATTACCTTTTGACTGAAAATAAGATATTCGAATACTAAAGAATAAGCAGGATCAGAGGGGATTGGATATTATTTCTACGGGGTCATTAAGTATCATTTATAGGTTACAAAGAAAGTCGTCTCAGATCCAAATTGCAGTTAGTAGCTAAAATATTCGATGCTGACATACAATATTCGGCTCATCTCATTTATAAAAATAGTTTTTAGAGAGCATCTTAAGGATTTCGTCAAAATAAGACTGAAGTATGTAAACATTATACAGTGGTAATGTACTGTTTTAGTACAAAATATTTAGTGCTTTTTTTTAGGGAACAGAACAAAAAATCTGTCCCAGCCAGGACTTAACCCGGATCTCTTGCTATTCGGGCCGGTGCATTTTCCATTTATGCTACCAAGACAAGTCTGATAAGTTATTAAATTCCCCGCGCTAGTTTCGAGAGTCTAACCTCCGAGGCAGACGAATATATTGTCTTAGCATAGAGATCCAGGTTCGAGTCCTGGCTGGGACAGTTAGATTTTTTATTCTGTTCCCTTGCACTAAAAATTGTTAAAATTTACGTGGGATTATATACCACAAAATAAATAATATTTATAAAGTTTAGTTTAAAATTAAATTAAGAAGAGTCATTTAAACAGCTTGACAATGTCAGCTCCTCCG
>KZ807158.1:584899-596657 GCA_000696205.2 Oncopeltus fasciatus
TGGTGTATAAAACATGGTAAATATATACCATCTGGATTTTTAAAAATCTCTCTTTACAACTCTCATTCTCTTTTCAGCCCTGAAGAAGCCATCACATGATGTGCGAAAGCTCGGCAAATAAGAACAATTTGACTCGGTCCAACCCGGAAGATGAAATGGTAAATACAAATTTACCTTTGTTTTTACCTGTTTCACTCATTCTGTGTGGTAAATAAAAAAGTTTGTGAAATACCTCTTATCCAAGTATTAGAGGAAATATATTTGGAGATTTCTCTAATATCACTGCACAACAAAAACATATTTTTTGAATGTTTCCTACACTAAATTAGTCTATTTCTACTAATTTTGGGGTGATAAAAACGAAAATAACATTGACAAATTTTTATTAGCTCTGGTTTTTGAGATATACAGCACTTAATCTTAAAGAGTAGTTATACTATACGTGAAAAGTGAAAGTACAAAAAACAATATTGTTATGTTTCTTTTAGAATATTCTAAGTACAAAATTGATTAAAAAAAACATTATTCTTAGTGTTTTGACAAATAAAAGAGGTTTGTACCACCAAATTTCAATTAAGTCAATCCGATGTATTGTAAGATCGCTGTCGTTTAGCTTGTCTTTTATAAAACACTTCTGGAGCATCCTGTACTGAGCTGTCTGTACTGAGATATTTTCACATCATGTTTTAGAAGATTCCACTGTTGTAGTCTTGACCCTAACAGCTCAGCCTTTTCCTTAGACAAGCCAAGATCTCTTATAAGGTCACTCAACTCTGCTTGACTAATTCTGTGCGGATCACTAGACCTATCGCTTACATCAAAATCAGGGTCATAGGATGTAGAAGGATGGGTTGCTTCTTGTAAACAGACTTCATCACTTTCCTCTAAAATTTCATAGTTTTGGGGTGGAGAAGGGACTGGCAAATTGTCTGAGTGTGGTACAGGCCGAAGAGCAGATGGGAGATTAGGGTATTTCACCGTTCCTCTTTTCTTCATAGATAAACCTTGCTTAATGGGAGGAGTTAAGCAGAAATAACAGTCGTCTGTATGATTGGTAGGCTCACGCCAAACCATAGGTACTGCAAAAGCCATTGCCCGCTTGTTATTTTTCAGCCACTCTCGCAATATGACGGAACAAGAATTACAACATATATGAGGAGCCCATGATTTATCTTGGTCCCCAACTTTTACACCAAAATAATGTTCATAGGCAGTCTTAATGATAGGTGACATTTTACGTTTCTGAGCCTTAAATGTTATTTCACCACATATATAGCAAAAGCTATCGACAGAATTCACACACTTTCGAGGAATTTCAGATCAGCACTTAAATAATTTTAAAATCAACTTCACACGATAATTTCTATAGCAACCACGTGCGTACAATTGACAAACTCGCAAAGGTTATGTTTACTACTTATGAACAGCTGATGAGAGGGGTGTTATGTAAACAAACATGTGTACCAACTGTTGGTGATGAAATATTTCATTTGTTGAAAACTATATATATATATATATATATAATAGAATGATACTATGTCTTGAAACAAGAGCTAATATATAATTTTTATGGTCATTTTCGGTCTTAACACATGGAAATACATTAAAATCAGCTAATATCAACCCCGAAACAAAAACTTTGTTGTTCAGTGTTAATAAAGAAAAGCATTTTAAAAAGGCATTATTAATAGTCGGTACTTCTTCACTGTTACAATATCATGAAAAACATAATTGTAGAACTGAAGATTTAATTCTGTTCTATGTTTAATTCTTCCATTCCATTATTATTGGGAGGAGAAATGTCTCTGTTAGGCAAACAGCGACCAAGAAATCTTCTTTATTAGAGGGCTGAGTAGTTCAAAGGATTTGATCATCTCAAAGAGACGCATGTACACGAGGATGTTTCAAAATTAAAGAGAGGATTATCTCTTTACTCCTTAAAAACAACTGAAGTTCAAAGAAAATACATTATTGATTTTATTTTAAACAAAAAGAAAGAGAAATTATACTTTAATAATTAGAATAAATGAACTTTGCCTTATTATTGTAAATAGGTCACCCTTACTACTCACTATTCCATGTGCCAGATAGATCTTCCTAATTTTAATTAATTCAGTTTTGATGAATAATTACTATAGACTATTGCCCCATTGCATATGGATTTTACGTAATTGTCTGTAAATTATTATTTATGGTAGTTTCCGTTGAATTTTGTTGATAGAACATGAAATTTTATTAACAATATTATTATAATAGACCACTAGCCTATGAATTATTAAAAATTCTCAGTTAATAAAAAATAGAAAATGGTATTATTGAACTGTGATTATTTGTTACTAATTTATAGGATTCTTAATCATATTAGCTTTAATAACAAACAATAATGGTGTCTCTATAAAAAAATATAAATGTTTTCTCAATAAAACTTTAAATCTCACTTTTAGTAGTTATATATTAAATTCAAATAAAATCCTAAGTAAAATTATTAAAATTTTATCGATAAAGATGAGTCATTCGTGTATAAACTGCAGAATCTTAGCAAATTTCAGGTCTATGTTCACAACTGATATTTATATATATATATATATATATATATATATATATATATATATATATATATATATATATATATATATATATATATATATATATATATATATATATATATATATATATATATATATATATATNATAATATATGTATATTAGTATAAGTAAAATTGAAAGATTAATAATATTTTGATTCTAACTAACATATCTATATAAAGAATACCCTAACTTAAAATCAATAACTTTAAATTTATTAATTAATGCATTATGCCTAAAACTGGCATTTTTACTAATTTTTAAAATTTGATTTTTTCTTATTAGAGAATTTGAGTTATGTTTTACTAAAAATTAATTAAAACATTTTTAAAGTAGCGATTTAGAATACCTTCTACTATTAATATGATTTTTTTAATTAACAGAGAGTGTCTCTTAAGCTTTTTAGAATTACTAACATTACACAATTTTGTTGTGTTACCATACATGCGCACATGTATATGTTAATAATAGGAAGTAAAGAATTTCATTTAATGAAAAGTCTCCAACAATTTAGGTGTTCCTAAATTCATATTTGTAGACTGGAAAATGTGTCTTCTCCAAGTCGATGGCATTTCTTTATCGAGGGCTACATTCATCTATTTATTTTATATTTTTTTTTTTTAAATGCCTAAATTATTAAAGTTTCTAGAAGTACAGGATTATCGTTTGTGGANTCTAGAAGGGTCAATACGGATTTCCAAGTATGCCTGCTTCCCTCCCAAGGAGACAAAGAAAACACATGTTCCCTTCCCGTACAGATATGGTCCACACGCCACCTACTTCCCTTAGTCTTATTAAAGTGTGCCTTTAACCATATTATATATTTTATTTATTGTGATTTTTGATCTTTCTTATAATGTTATAACTATCTGGTCCTGAGCAAGAATATTTTTGGGACTGTAAAACCATGGTGAATTATGTATTATAAATGTTACGATTTAATTGGTTCAAGAGACCAAAATTTATATTTAACAAATGGGCTTTTGTTTTATTTCTTATTTGAAGAGAGCCATTGAGTAGTTGGATTTGATGATATATTACATTAACTATGAGCTGATATATTTTTATTTATTTTATTTTTAGGATTAGTTACTACGCCTTGTTCAGTTGAAGTATATGCTTTAATTTAATCCTGCTTCAGATCTATAATTTGTCTACCTGTGGCGCATATTTCAGTGTTAGAGCATTTTCATAGATTTAAGACTTACCTACTCCAAGAATATATTTTTATCTGCTTTTAAATTTATCGCGTTTGTCTCCGTACATGAATGTATTTTTCGTTAATTTCAGAAGAAGGGTTCAATTAATCTTTACCTAAGGACCTTTTCCAAACTTACTCTCTCACAAATCGGGGACTACCAAAATTTAATATTGCAGGTGTGAGTTGTTCTATGGCTAGGAATGCATTCTTTGGTCATGTGAATTGTTTTGTTATTTAAAATTTGAAATAAAAGAAAATATTAGGCCTGTCGCCATCAATATCAGTTAGTTCAGCTGAGTTTTGGAATTTAATCCAATTAAACTAATTCAATCCTCACCGTGAAGTTTTGATTATTGTACTCGTTTCTCTATTTTTAGTAAACAATTCTCTTGAAGTAAGAAAATGGTCGCTTTAATGTGTCAAGGTTTACTCTTTGATCATACATATGATGATTTAATTAATAATTTAAACATTAATAGTTTAATACAATAAATGTTAGGGAATAGAATTAAAAAGTTTTACTGTCTCAGTCAGGACTCGAACCCGGATCACCTGCTTGCCGGGCTGGCATCCAAACAGGTGATCCGGGTTTGAGTCCCGGCTGAGAGAGTAAGATTTTTTTAATTCTATTCCCTTGCATTTGTTGTATAAAATTAATGTGGGATTAAATAGCCCAACAAATACAATATTTATTAATAATTTAATTTTGGTGGAAAAGTAAGTGTATAAAATTCCATTTATGACAACAAAGCAGTTCTCCCGTTCAGATGGAGAAGTGTCATTAAGAACTACAAGATTTTTCATATCTAGAATTTTTTTAATAATTTTCCCCTTGTAGTACTTTATATATACGTTTATGTACTCTATAGACGAGAAAGAGAAAATCTTTCCTTACTGTAAAATACTCTTGAACTCGGCGTATAATAATTGTAATTCATTTCTGAAGATATATTTTGCCATGAGTTGAATATACACAGCAGATAGAGGAAATGGATAAAATATTTTCATTGTAACTGCCTGTAAATTAGTATTGAGCCTGAAACTTTTTTGAGGTATATAAAAAAAAATCAATCAAGACTCTATTTGGCTATATATTATCTAAGCTTAAAATCTGATGAGGTTTCGTAGTAAAAAAATTAGACTTCATTTTTATCTGCCTTTGAGAATACAAAAAAATGTTGCTTTCGTATAAGCTATCGAGATTTCGAGTTTATGTTTATATGGGTGAGCTAATAAGATGAAATTCTGCAACTTATCACAATAGAAGGGAGATGGTATTATTTATACAAAATATATTAGTATAATGGCTTAATGTAAACCTAAATAATACGCAAGTTTATTATATATTCCAAAAAATACAAGAAACCGTATAAAACTGAAACATATTTAATTAATAGTATTTTAATTTTTAAGATTTTTCTTTCTTTGTGTTCTATTATTGTTTTTGGACTGGATTAAATAAGTCTTGGGATAAGTAGATGTGATTTAATATTATAATATGGGCCTTCTGGAAAAATTAATTTTATGTAGATCACTGCTTTTACTATTATGAAGACTATGGTCACAATTTTTGGTAAGTTCTTTACTTACTTTATTTGAGAATTTCATATAGGTTTTTTTTAAAGTTTTAATTCACCATTGTACTATTATTGTCAGTATCATTATCTTTAACAAAATAACCTTTCTGTTAGATCTGTCCATGTAAATCGACTACATTTAGAGCTCTTTCAGTTTAATTAATTATATTTGTTGTACAAGTAAGTATATCCACAAAATTTATAGTAAATATATTAAAGGGTATTTAGGGCGTAATAACCTAGAAGTTGATTGCCCTCCAATGATCTACTACTACTACTCCACAAAATTTTGAATTTCCGAAATTAAATTTTAAGATTATTTGGGTAGTCTCTACATATGAGACAGTTAATCCACTGGCTAAGCGGATCTGTTATGTTTGGGTTTTGATATAATTCCTGCTCGTTATTATATAATTCCTACACTCTCATAGTGTCCCGCTCTGAGCTCCTGATTATTTCAAGCTCTTATTCGCAATATACGATTGGCACAACCTATTTTGGGAATTTATATATAATTCAAACATTTCTGTCCTGCTGTACAAATAGTATTTTCATGAATTTTTAACCCAAATTTTCCCCTAAGTTTATCATTTCCAGCTCAGTATCGGAATTTAAATCAATTATAGCACCGAACAGGTAATGGTTTATATAAAATCTAAACATAACCCTTAAAAAATTGAAATTAACATATTTCGGTAAACTATGACGTTCGAAATTAAATATTTGTGCTTCTAGGTATATTATTTCTACGCACATAGTTTAATACTCTTCTAAACTTTATTACTCTTCATTTAATCGTTCAATATTTAATTTCTTCTTGTCTACAATGGTTTATCAATAACACTAAACCCAAGTGGTATATTTGCAAAAGTTTTAATATTTTCTACTTTTTTAAATCATTTTAAATCGCTAATGTCTAGAAAAACAGAACCGTTTCCCTGGAATTTTATTCTTATGAAAAGAGAATAACTTTTAACAAGTTGAACTGAACAAGGAATGGGAACTCTTAAACAACGACAAGACTGCCACACACAAGACCCATAAAGGAGAAATTGATACTTCAAGAACTCCCACTGTTCGCCACTTTAGCCGTCTGGGCAGAGCATAGGAATGGAGACTCCATAGCATACCACCTATGTCTACACCAGACGTCATTCAACCGAGGGGACTTATTTAGAAGCTACGGTTAGCTCAAGCTTCCCTTTGCAACAGCTATAGCAGCAGTTTAGCACCCTCACACAGAGGAAGGGGACAGAACTCCCCCTACATACGTGAGAAATCGTAACCTCAACGACAATGACTTTTTTGAATGAAAGATTATACATTTAGTTGTCTGAGCATTATCCTGCTTTGATCAACCAAAAAGGAGTTTTATTTCTACAAGATAATGCTTGTCTAGCAAAATAACTGAACCAAAGAGAAGTTTAAAGAATTCATGGATTTAATCTCTAATCTCATCCACCATATAGTCCAGACCTCTATCCATTGAATTACTACTTGGTTTGTTCCATAGGTCATTTTCTTCAATCAAACAATTTGATAATTTTGTGGAAGTTGAAAATGCAGCCCAAGAGTTCTTTTGACAGCCTTCCTTGTATGTCACATAAAGTCTCCTTGACCAACATGGCAAAACTATCTTAAGCCATTTTGAAAAGTTCTTCTATTTTCCTAATCCTGGAAGTTAGGTCCATTCTCTAATATTTTTCAGACAAGAAGCCTGTTTTCTTCCACGACCCTCAACTTACACATCATAACCAGCTGAAGAATATTTTACCAGCCTCCTTGCAATATGTGATCCAAAAATGCTATGTTTCTTTGTTTTATTTCATTGAGCAACTCATGGACCTCATTTACTCTGCTAAGAACGACCTCATTGTCTGCATATCCGTCCAAGGTTTATCTGTAAAGCCACATCTCGAATGCTTCAATGGGATTAATGGTAAATATTTTCAGAGTCCATGCCTCAACACCATACAAGATACCCATATATAGTATCTGACGATCCGATTTTTCGAAGTTGCATGTTCAAGCTGTCATTACAAAAGTTTTCTCATTTTTATAAATGCTGCACGGGCTATCTTGATCCTACATTTAATTTTCTTGTTAGAGTTCAGCTGACCAGTGGTTTAGCAACCAAGAAGTTGAATTGTGAGCCAAGAGTTATTTTGACAGCAATCCCAAGGAATGTTATCTGTGTGGGATCGGGCAGATGGCTTATGATGGTGGATAACATGCGATCTTGTATAATTTGTGATTTATTAATTTTTTCCTTAAATTCTTTTTTTTTAGTTTTAGAGTATATAATGACTATCTAAAACTCCGTTGCATCTCTGAAGCAGCTGATCGACCGCTGAATACGTCGGGGCGAAACATGGAGATGAAAAGCGATCCCCTTTGCTTAGCCAGCCCAGTAGACATACAAACAATGGTCAACAATGGATCCTAAGAAGAGAGATGGCCATCGTAGGGAAAGATCAGCCTTATATAGTTGGCTTTTGCTCGAACCTGAATTAAAAATAAATTTACTAACAAAACGTACGCTATAAGCGTAATTTGACATAACCAAAGTCATCGAATTTGAAAGCAAGCATATTGTAATAGATTAACCTTCAGAATTAAGGCTTTATTTGAATTTAATACAAGCACAATTGAAATAACGCGTTACTTTTTTTATTGAATTTCCGAGAAGATAACAGTGCCACTTCCGCGATAGAGTAGGCTTCTTTTCCAATGGAAGAATGTTTGCTTTCGTCAATGTTCGCGAGGAAAAGGCGACAGGCCTGCGATTTTGGGATAGCGTCGTTGCTTGTTATATTAAGCATATGACTTAACCTATACAATTAGTATTAGATTATTTGAGTTGGGGTTCGGTCAAGGTAGATCCAAAAAAATAAAATTTTTAAAAAGATTATCTGCCAACGTTTCGGCTTACATTCTCAGTCATGGAAATGCGAACTTGGGGACAGGACGTCCTCTCTCGTCTTCATGGTAGTCCTGAAGATGGCTTACATTGTAAGCCGAACGTTGGCAGATAATCTTTTTAAAAAAAACCTTTTTTTTTAAATTTGTATTTTTTTGTATCTACCTTGACCAAACCCCAACTAAAATCATCAGATGAACCTCTAATCGCTGCAATATGTTCAATGGATATCAGATTCACGCCTCTAAATCAAAGCTGGATCAATAATTGTATCAGAGGAGACCGAGGTTTTACATGCTCAACGTGTCCTATAGACATGGTAAAGAAACCACTTCATGAACAATTCCAGACCTTGCTGGATTCTGATTATGTGGACAAAGCAGAATCTAATGCATGGCTTTTAAGAGGAAGATTGTTCCCTGAGACCGAAGAGTTTATTGCAGTACTCCAGGATCAGGTAAGGCCTTCAAAATATAACCTGAACTATGTGGCGGACATCCCGAAACCATCTTTTATATAATGTCAGCATGTCCAGTATTAGTGCAAAAAGATTATTTAGAGAGGCATAATAATGTTGCCAAAATAATACATCTGGCATTATGTAAGCTTACTCAGCTGTTAATCGAGGATATCATCTATCATAGATATTCCCCCTCATCAGTCCTAGAAAACCAAGAAAATACCATCTGCAGGAACTACACAGTGCTGTCAAATCACTCTATCGTGCATAACTGTCCTGACTTGGTTTGGCATAATAAAAGAAAAAAAAAGGGTATTTTTGATTGATGTCGTAGTTCTAGAAAACAACTTAACCATTGGGTACATGGAAAAAATAGGAAATACAACGAGCTCTCTTCTAAAATTTTAACGCAATGGAGGGAAGTCGAAAGCTTCAAAATGGTTCCTATTATAATTTCAGCACTTGGTATAGTGCCTCGTACATTATCTGGCAGTCTTGAAGGAGAGTTCATCCTCTAGGAGTTCATGCTGCATAGTGAGGATAGTTTTAGTGGAAAAAGAAGAAAAAGGGTGAACTTTTTTTTTTTAATTACAAGAAATGTTTGGACCTACCAAGTCCAAAGACAGCCTGTCAGCTGCAGTGTAAGATATTACCAGGGATTAATTCTTGAGAACATTAAAATAATAATAACTTGGTTTTCTTCTAAAGCTTATTACCTATGGCCTCAAGAATAAAATTACCTCCCACTTTATCACCTAGGTTAATTAGAAGGTTTTAATTTTCACAACACATGATCTATTTTTTTATAATATTCCTATAAATTGTTTGGGAATTATTGACAGATAACTTTTGAAGGTCAGAATATGGATTTATTAACTATTCATTACCCTCCTTAAAGTTACCATGAACAATTTACATAACTTCAATTCTCTAAAGGTTTTTAGACAATTATTTAATGGAAGACTTTATTTAAATCTTTAATAAATTTATTAACTAACTTGTAAATCAAGTTGTTTGATTCCAGTGCCATAAATTTTGTAGTAATTTTTTTTAAGCTGGCTAAGATACAGTTTTTGCACATAGAAATATATATTTTTTATTCCTTCATTCATTTAATGAATGGAATCACTTCTTACATTAATTTTTTTTTTACTTGGTAACAAAATCAATTATCTAAATTGTAAATGCAAAATGTATAACCTTCCAATTAGTACTAAAACCTTAAATTAATTATAGAACAAAGATAAATTTTTACAATTTTATAATAAAAATATGAGTTTAAAACACAGATACTTAATTGCTTCATAATTGTTGTCTTACATAGTCATTACAATGGAAACTAGCCAACTCCAATTAGCTTTAAATGAGAGAATTACAAGTTTATGAGATTATCATTTGTAAAAAAAAAAAAGAAAAACTTATAAATAGTATTATTTTTATGTCATATCAAAGTTACCTGAACAGCTTTAAATTCTCTTCGCGCCTCATTTTGAGCTATGCACCAGTAAACACCCTCATCCTCACTTGAAACCTGGAAAACTTGATACTCAGCCTGTCCATAATTTGGTTGAGCAGTAACTTCATTTTGACTAGGAAAGCTAAAAATTAACAAATCTTAGCTTCTTAATTTATTTAATCAATATTTAAAATTTTTAAAATCCACAAAAATTGAGTGTGAAAATAGTTTTCCCTAAAATTAATTATTTAAGTCTTATTTAAGAGATATTAATTCATTAAAAGTATTCAAAATAGCAATTTTTTTTTGAAAATTGAATCATTGGAATAATCTACATATAGATGTTTTGCATTTAATTTTCCCAACATTTTAGAAATTTCAGAATGTTTTGGAGAAGCTTAGTAAATAGTAGATTTCCCACTGCTGTCAAAACTATTATTCATTTTGTGTCATTGATATAATATAACCAGCATTTTTGACAACCTTTTTTTTTAATGATCAGCCATTCCCACCCACAAAACTTTTTTCAGATGGAGTTTCAGACCCTCCGGATTATTGTAGAATAAAAATGTGTATATTATAAAAAAAGTCATTTAATTGTCAAAAGGATGTAATAAAACAAAGGTAGGTGCTGGATATATAATTTTCTGTCTCCCTTGCAAGCTATAAAAATAAATTCCTAAACAATATTTTGTCCAATCCTCACAGACATAATTAATGTCTTTTTTGTTGCTTAAAAAAAAAAAAAAAGCACAAAATGATTTGTCCTTTTTGTAATATATCTCCCTCTGAAAGGTTAGAATTTTAAACACAAACTGTGTATGATCTGTAAAAGGTCACATATTCATACTAATTGCTTAATTAAAGTGGTGTGTAAGAAATGTAAGGATGAAGAAGCTAGTAGTTCATACACTACACATGTTTGAGGTGCATTGAGTTCTAAAATTTGGATGATGGAGATTTTTGAATGAAGATTTGTAGTTTAGACATTAGCGGTTATTGCTCTTCAATAATTTAATTCAATCAAAATAAGTTATTTTAATAAAATAATTAATTTTGTACTTGGCTTGATTGATTTTTATTTTTATTTGTTGTTATAATAGGTTATTTATGAATAAAACAAACTAACAAACACACAGTCATTTACATTTCAAAAATGTATGGTATCTCCATCAATAAAAAGTTATTTAAGGCCTAACAATAGAAAATGACAAAATTATAGGAAGTATTTACCGTTTCTTCTTCCGGGTTTGACCGTGTCAAATTGGTGTTATTTGCTGAGCTTTCGCACATCATGTGATGGCTTCTTCAGGGCTGAAAAGAGAATGAGAATTGTAAAAGAGTTTTTTTAAAATCCAGGTGGTATATAATTGTATATATACAATTATATACCACCGGGATTTTAAAAATCTTTCTTTTACAACTCTCATTCTCTTTTCAGCCCTGAAGAAGCCATCACATGATGTGCGAAAGCTCGGCAAATAACACCAATTTGACACGGTCCAACCCGGAAGAAGAAACGGTAAATACTTCTGACGACCGTCGAAGCCTACGTGAA
>KZ807158.1:649184-685280 GCA_000696205.2 Oncopeltus fasciatus
TATATATAAACATTTTTTTTTTCATTATAGACCCATAGGGATACAGCACCATGTGTGCGCTTCGCCAGATCCTCAGAGATGTATACCTATAGTACCTTTACAATATTTTTACTGATGATTACTCAAAGTTAACCATTATTGATTTGCATTATTAAAATTATAACATGTCTTGTTCCTCTTTTAGTAAAGGTATTTTTAACATATTGTGAAAATTTCCACAATTTATTCGTTCAATATTTTTAAATTAAAAAAAAATATTGACTGTTTGAAATGAAATGACAAATCAACTTCGTTCCGTGGAAGATGAAAATGTTGGCGATGCTATTTAGGAGAGATTTCATTCATAGAATCTAGTCCAGGACTGCTTGACTCTGTCGACAGAGGGTTTTTTCCGATGTTTTTGGACTTATTATGGCTTCATCAGGATTGAATGGAGGACGATAATGATTTTTTCTCTTCTGCCGCTGAATTAAAAAAAAGGTAGGTTATTAAAGTGGGAAAGGTTAAGGAAGATGTATTCTTAACTCTTATTCTTTCGGGAAGTGAAACATGGTTGTGGTTCATTTTAGCAAATTCTGAAAGGAGCACTGTGGTCTAGTGATTAAGGCACTGGATTTTACTGAGCCAATGGTACTAGATTCAAAGCCCACTAGTTTGAAATACCCAGAGGATTCCTGACCTGCTCCTAGGGAACACCCAGCCCTAATTGGAAACCATTCTTTATAGAACGGGAAAAAAAGGCCGGAACGGTGTGCTGACCACCAGCATTCTTAAGTGTTCCGAGGGATGAGGTTAAATAAATTTAAATACAGTAACAAGCTCTAATATTTTTTTTTTTTTAATTATAAACGAATGTTTTATTTTATAGCACAATATATTTACTTTGGTAAAGCTAAGATGACGTAATGTTACTTAGAAAGAGAATTACATCTTAACAACGATCCCTTATTATTATATAATGTATAAACTGAATATATTAAAGAAAAAAAAACAAAGTAAAGACGCACTCTTTTTCCCTTTATTTATGTATGTATATATATATATATATACACACACACACACACACACACACATTTTAAATGGTCAAATCAAAATTCAGTATTTTAGCTTCTTTTTTCAAACCGTTGCAAATGTTTGTTACTGGCTGATATAGGTCAGGTGGGATCAATATTTAAAATGTTAGTAAATTCGTTATGAAAAGAAATGTATAAAATGAAATAGGTGTAAAATGTATAAAACAAAACATATGTATGTAATTTTTAACATTTTACGCGTTCTATAATATGAAAAAAGAATAATAAATATGCGCTATACGAAAGATATTTATTATCTAATTAGGAATAAATTTATTTCAAGTGTTGGGCAGTATCTCTCATTTTTAAAATATGGAAACCATATTAGTAATTTAGGTTTTTCGTTGGTTGTCTTTCGAATTAACTATTTTTTATTTATTTTTTTTTAAGGGGGAAAGGGTGTTTAGAGGAATGCAAAAATTTATAATATTGAAATCCTTCAACTTTCGAAAAAGTTTAGAGTTTGTGTGAAATTACCTTTTCTAACGTTTTTACTCTTTAATTATTTTAACAAAAACTCATATTATAGAAGAAATGTTTTTTCGGTGGTTAATTGCTTCCCCCACTCTTCCTTTATGTCTAGTTTTGTGCAAAATTAAAAATATATGCATTTTATAAAATGACATTTTACATCTCTTAATTGTTTACATTTTATCTTAACTTATAATCCTGTGCTGAAGTTGGCCTTACAGTATAGGTTTTGTGTTGTATATGCTGTTCTATGGTACTGATTGTATACTTGTGGGCTCGTGTAAGTGGTGAAGCGCTGTTTTAATGATACAGTACTGTTCTGTATACAGTATAGGTTTTGTGTTGTATATGCTGTTCTATGGTACTGATTGTATACTTGTGGACTCGTGTAAGTAATGAAGCGCTGTTTTAATGATACAGTTCTGTTCTGAATACAGTATGCATGATTTTACGATTGATTTAGTCGCTACTTCTTCAATTTTGCTGCTATTGAGCCCTAAAGCCATAGCTCAAGAAATTTTATCGTTTCAGAAAAAAAAAAAAACAAAAAAACTTCCCTAATTGCGGTTACAAATTTAAATCTGATACCTGCCTCCATGGAAATCTGATGTGAGCACCGGTCGGAGGTTGTAAAAGGTAAAGGTATGTTAGTAGGTAATTAATCCGTTGATGGCTGGCGGTGTCTCGTAGCTCGGGCCTCCATCTTGAGCGTGCCTCTCTTGTTAGCCTTATCTAGATGGCTATCCGAGTACGGGTGCACCTTTATCACAACCACCTCCTTCTTTATCGCTCCCCTATATAGTGGCGGCAGACCCTCTCATTCCCTACACTAGCCATAGTACTCTTTTAGCAGACATCCAATTGGCAAATCAAGATATTCACGTAGTTCGAGTTGCGACTTTGGATCGCATCATAGGGATATTCACCGATTCTACTTTAGAGAAGCTAAAAATATTGACAGTTCAAAAATGATGTATGTAATGTCGCTATATTGTCCAAACTTTTTAAAATAATGAAATAATAAAACCAAATTTGGTAGTTAAGGTTCTTTTTGAAAATCAAAAGATAAGTTCTTTAATGGCTGAAATATGCCACGGTGGAGGGCTTTAGAAGAAAACCATAACTTAATATCTTAATATGGTAATAAACTGACACTGTACAAGGCATTACTACGACCGATCTGGACATATTTATGGTGCAGAACATGGGGTGAAATGAATACAATCCAAGTCCTAGAAGTAATTGCAAATGCATTATGTGTCCAACTCTACTCTTCAATACGAATTTAATATTCCTTTCTTCCAAGATCTTATTACCACCCGCTTCACACTCTTCCTTCAGCAAGCTTCCATATCACCTAAATCCCAATTTTGATGCCATATCCTTGTCGTCGGACTCCCAATCCCTACAACCCTCCCCGACAACTTATCATCCTCGTGATCTCATGGGCCTTGACGCNTTCTGAATTAACTCTTTATTAAAAAAAAAATTATCTGTACATTTTTTACACTTAGTTTTTTGATGGGGTACATGATAATAGTCCTTGCTCGTCTATCCCGGGACGTAAACCGTCCTCAGAGAGGAGCCCAGGTTAACTCGCGATAGACTATCCGGCACCCATCTTCTCCTTATCCTAGGATAAGAAGGAGACTAGGCAGGGAGTCAAGGAGGGATTGAGAGGGGGAGAAAAATGCCAGTGCATTCACTCCCTAGGTATTAAACTAAACTGACTGGAGTAGGAGGTCCCTTGGCCACCTCCTCTTGAGGCGTCGGGGAGGGTTGTCGGGATGAACGTGGGATGCCAAGGAGAGGACTAGAGGATTTCCAGGGCCTGATTAAGATAAAAAAGGTAAAGGTATTCTTTACC
Organism: Oncopeltus fasciatus; assembly: GCA_000696205.2. Classification (NCBI taxonomy): domain Eukaryota; kingdom Metazoa; phylum Arthropoda; class Insecta; order Hemiptera; family Lygaeidae; genus Oncopeltus; species Oncopeltus fasciatus. The sequence continues at coordinate 652,596 of KZ807158.1, forward strand.
TTATTGCCTATCTGTGAGGTAATAACAGGTAGACTGGACTATCCTATAAATGAAAGTACCGATGACATACAGTTTGACGAGGTATCTGAAGGAGAAGTTATTTGAAGTATTGGCTGTATCAAAAGTAATGCTTCCGGAGTCGATGGTATCAATAGGGATATGATAAACTTTGTTAAAGCAGTAAAAATAATTGCTAATATTATTAAAACACATTTAAAGAAGGTATTGTCCCTGATGTCTGGAAAAGAGCTCTTGTGAGAGCTGTTCCTAAGGTAATAAAACCAGTATGCCTTTCGCATTATAGGCCAAACTCTCTTCTTCCAGTGGTAGCTGAGATTACTGAGCGGATCGTGGCCTTTAAACTTAAAGAATTTATTAATAAATATAATGCGTTGACGCTTGATAATATGTGGTCACAGTACATTCAAAGCTTTACATACGGTTACAATGGATGTAAGGAAGGCCTTAGAAGATAGAAAAGAAGTAGCTTGGATATCAATCGACTTTAATAGAGCATTTGATACGGTTCATTATTTTTCGCTGCTCAGGAAGCTTGGAGCTATGGAAATGGGTGAGCAAGATCATTGGTTGGATTCGGTCCTACCTGAATACTGATACGGGATCCTCGTCGTGGCTAAGGGTAGCTTCTGGTGTAACTCAAGGATCTATTCTGAGACCCATTTTATTTATATTTATACATCAATGACATAAAATATTGAATTTGAAACGTAGTAGTCTGGTTCAGTGGTTACCCAGAGAATATAAATAATATAATGGGACATGCTAATGATGAACTTCGCATACTTGAATTTTGGGCTAAAAAGGATTCCCTGTATCTAAATGCTGCTAAAACTACATGTTTCTAGTGGGAAGTCTAAAGCTGTTGAAAAATTGTTATGGTATTGTTACAACTTACGTGATAAATAAGAAATTGGTCCCAAGAAGTAAAACCATGACAGTACTTGGCGTAAAAAGAATAAGAAGGACGCTGCACCAAATAAATTGACAAAAGAGAATACTACCTTTTGAGCTAGAGAAAAAATTGGTTTCTTTGGTGTAGTTTTTCCATTGTACTGTGGTTCAGTGTATATGGACATTAGGATAACTGAGGAAATACAAATTCAAAGGGCCTATAATGCTGTTTTTGGCTTTATACCTATATAAAGGAAATAGAAAAGACCTATCTAACTCCTTACCTACAAAATCTCGTTGGCTGACTGCAAGGTATTATAGGCGTGTAAACACCTTGTGCTTTGCCATGAATATTATGTAGTATGAGTGACAGCTGAGGACCTAAGGAGAGGGCTCACAGCCCTCTATACTTGAGGTAACATGGCAGCCACCAGTGAGCCGGACATATATCAACAGAAATCCATTTTGTGCAGTTTCGGCTAGAGAGCTCAACGGCCACCCAATAGAAATAAGGGCTTCATCGACCATTCGTAGGGCCTGTAGAGGTTTTTTCTCGGAACTGACCAATATAACAGAGATTCAGCTGACTAACCATGTATTACTACTGTGTAGTGATTTTTGATCTTAAGTGATGCCCCTCTTTATTCTTATTTAATTTTTTTATTTTTATTTTTTTATGTGTTATCAATAGAGTAATATCTCTTTCGTATATATATACAATCTCTCTCTTTACTTCTTACCGTCAAAGGGCGAGAGATCCTCGAAAATGAAAATTTTACTTCTTGTGATTTTTTCTTTTTATGTGTTCTTGCACTCTCTATCTCACCTGTTCTTGATTACTAGACAAAAATAACAATATATGTTCAATATCAAATGTTCAATGTAATAACTAAACATATATATTTTTTTTGTGTTGTTATCAATACAAATTAAGGTAAATAAATATTGATAAATATTTATTGTCAGTAAGAGAGGACACATTGTCCAAAGAAAATAAATTATTTGTCTATCTCTCTCCCTCCCTCTCACTCTCTCTACCTATCCCATTCATTCTTCCTCGTGTTCTATTTCTTTAATCAATTTTTCTCTCTCACCCTGTGTTTCTCATAATATATTGATTTTTTTTTTTCGGCAATGAACAAAATTTTCAACGGCAAATAAATTAAAATGTGGGTGTTTACGTTGAAATTTACAATACAGTGAGGAATTATTATATTTGAAAATTGCTAATTTATTTTTGAAAAAAAAAAGAATACAATGAATTAAATAGAAAAGCTTTGCGAGATAAAATTTGGAGGGTCTGAAGTAAAAATCGTTATTCAGTAAGAGTTCTCTGAAGAAGCTAAGCCATCAAAGAGTTTTTACGCTTAGCAAAGTAAATTTGCATTAGGGTTTCCTCAAAGAGCCCCAGAAAGTAACCATAATACAAGAGCTTTTAACCCTCCTGATGGGGATTTCATTACATTTTAGTGGTAGAGGGGAGCGAAATTGAAAATATGAAAGAATCCTGCAAGATATATCCTATTTCGTTGATAACAGAAAAAAAAAAAAATTCAACAGGTTGTTATTAAAGAACATTAATTCCACTTTGCAAACAAATCTTTAATAGAAAATTTGTTGTTTTTTTTCCTATGCAATAAAATTCTATTAGAGCAAATAAATATATTGAAACATCTCATATGAATTACTTATAAACTCTTAAAAAGAGAGAATAAGTTCACTGTTTCTGTTTTATTTACTTTAGAAGACTGTCTGAAATTTAAAGACTATTTATATGTGTGTATGTGTTAATAGAAATGTCTTAAGCATTATATACTACCTAAATATACNTATATATATATGTACAAGCTAAATATAAAATAATAGTGTTAGATATTTAGTGTTCTTGCAATATTAACGTTCATTATAATCAATGATTATAACAAAGGCTGATGTTACATTTTTTTTGTATTTCGCCCGAAGTTTATGTTCTATTCCAAGGACAACTTCGTCTTTAAATCTTACATTTTTTATCATTGCTTATAGTCATATTGTCAAGTCTTGTTATTGTATCCTTACGTGGTTTTATAGTATAGAGTATAGTGCTCTTCCGAGCTTAAACGTAAGATTTAAGTTACTTTTTCCTTCATTATTTTTCATTTGTACGAAATTTGTAGCATTTTAATCCAAAGATGAAATTCGTTAAAAATATATTGCAAATACATTAACCATTTTTAAAGTTGATTGTTATTTCATTAATATTTGCTATAATTTTTTAATTTTCGTTACGAAATTTTGGTTATGACTCTCTTCCTTCAACGCTGACACTATTGAAATTTCTATTAGATTTAGTTTTTTCTTCTTTTTGTAGGGTAAATATATTTTTAGCAGAATTTTAGAAAATAAATGAGTAAATTATTCACGTTGGTACCTTGACAAGATTTTTTTTAAATTCACCAAACATTTACTGATCCTGCATTGGAGTAGCTAAAAATATGGTTCACAAAATAATAATAAAAACGCTCTAACGTCCACAATATTTAAAACAATAGAACCAAATGTAGCGTTTAAGTTTCATGTAACAAATCATTAATTGGGTGGGGAGGGAGGGGAATTTAAAGATAGATATAAACTGAATGTCTTCATTATTATTAGCGTTATGAAAAACATATGTGCAACGAAATTAGGAGTAATATTATAACCTTCTTAGACTATATAATTTTCAAAATAACATAAATAATATGTTTTAAAACATGTGGTAAAAGATATTTAGGAATATAATAATGCGTAATGGGGGGACCTCTTTTTTTTTAAATCTCTAAACCCCATTCGGTATTTAGGCTGTTCATTGCAAGCCCTGAAAAACATTAATTTTCAGTTTAAATTAGATCAGAGAGAGGGAGGGGGAGGGGTTTAATAGAAGACCAATATCTATATTCCCGATATCTCATTTCTCTTCCACAAAGTTGATAAAAAAAAATAAGTAAAATTATCTGACGTTTTTGTTCTAAATCATTTTAAGAAATTTTTGTAGAAATTTACGAATGTAACTACGACGGCTGACTGCCTTTTTCTACTATTCCCTTCCAATCAGAATAGAACAAATTTTAGACTTCATTTTCGCTCATTGTTCTCTCCGGATTGTAAATTAAATTTTCTCATATTGTTTTATATCCATCTGAAATTTAACATTTGAATTCTGCTTTTATTAAGCTACCCCTTTAAGACAAAATTTTATCATACCGATTTCGGTTAGTGAGATCGTTTCTCAAGCTGCAGAAATAATCGTATTACTTAGTACACTAGTAATTTTATATATAGCACTTCCAAAACTACAGAGGTTATTGAAATTTGTTGATATTTGAAAATTTTGAAAAGTACCACTCAGCTTTTTTTAATTTTTTTTTTTTGAAATTTTTGAAATTCAATTCGGACGGGATAATGACCCTTGACAAATGAACAATAAGCTACTTTCTAAGTAAAACATGGCGATGAAGTCAATGATGGACATCATGTCAATATTTTGTCTCTGGCAAGTATGGGAGGGTGTGATGTCATTAAATCGACAGGAATAAAAGCGCCTAGATACTTTTCAATATTTTCTTCAGGACTACTTGGTGCAGTGCGTGTCGTTAAAGTCGACAAAGAGGACAAAGTCCTGGTAATTCCATATAGTTATATTTTAATTCCCGAAATTAAAGGGTAAGGGACTGTTAAAAATAATTTAAATGTCACAATTTATAAGTTAGGTATTAATTTTAATATTATCTTTTATGAGGATTGATGTTCTTCCATGAGCTATTATTCCTTGAGTATTCTCATTTTTGCAAAAGCCATTTGTTCATATTCGTCAAATATAGATATTTTTATTTCTTTATGGTAATTAGATCATGACTAATCTTGTCATTGATGATTTAGTTATCCTAAATAAAGAGTCTTTCTCTCTCTCTCTCTCTCTCTCTCTCTCTCTCTCTCTCTCTCCATCCCCCCCTCCCCAATATCCTGGAAGGCCTGAAAATTAGGCCTAAATTTTTACGATATATAAGAACTCATTTTTTTAGTTTTAATTCATTCAAACAACAAGACCTAATCCCAGACAAATTGTTCTTCATTAATATATATATTTCTTTTTTTTTATTTTAATAAGAAAAAATTAAGTTAGGCCTCAAATTTGTTTCTATNGGTCTTTTCTTCACTCAAGGGGTAAAATTTTTCATAAAAATACATTTAAAAAAAACTCTCCGGCTATACTTTGACGTTACTTTAAAACTCATCAGTTATTAAATACTTAGAGAGCACTTCACCCACCGTCAAAAAAAAAGCATCTTAAATTATGAAAATTGTTTCTACTAATAATATGTCTTTTTAAATCCAACATAATGTAGAAATTCCTTTGTTATTATTTATTAGTATTATAAATAGTATTTAATTATTACTTATTAATTAATTATATATAATTAATTTGGTATAATTAATAAATAATGTAATAATTTAAAATCATAACTTAAACAAAGTTGCTATTTTAGAATGCATAATTTCGTCAGGAGACATTGTCATTTAACATTTTTTTAACTGTTATTTAAATTACTATTACATATATTTTCGGCTCCCTCTGTGACAAATTAATAATTGAGGTTGACGAACCTGTTAGAGACCTTTCATTATTAGAATTTAATATTTCATTAAGCAATATTTGATGTAGCTCTTTGATGATTTAAATGAATTATTATTTTTATAAAATATCACTGGTTGAGGATGGATATTTTATAGAGTCCCACATAAGTAATAATAATATAAGGGGCGCCGGGATAGCTCAGGGGATCCGTACGGGTCTCGCAATCCTGACGCCGCGGGTTCAAATCCCGCCCAGGTCAATCTTTTATTTATAATATAGAAGCTTGTCCTGAGTCATGGGTGTTTAAAATGGGGTGGCAACCTGTAGATAGCCCCTTCCTCCATGACCCTAAGTGGTTGAATGGAAGGCTAACACGCAAAAAAATTATAATAATATAATATAATAGTAATAATAATAAATTTAAATAATAACATAGAGAGTCCCGCCCCCCACATGTTGGAACGGTAGAGTGAAATAGCCTATGCCAGAGACCTCTCTACGAGATCCAAAGAGATACTGAGAGAATGAGGATATTCAGCGCATATCTATTTGTCAGCATCGAAATTTAATGTGGCTCTTTATGAATTTTGATTTTATATCATTTGGTCCCCCTCTGGCTCCAAGAGTGTAACAGTTAAATTTAAATTTAATATTGAAATGGGGCATATGTGGGGGGTCACGGAGCAGAGGCGCCTGCCGTCATGACTGAGACATAACTCGGCCAGCTGATTACCATGCGCCGCTCGTACAGAGAGCAGCTATAACTCAAACCACTCCCTTAGCCACCCCCGCCCGACACACCTCTCGCCCCTTCCTTATTTCCCACACCTTTCATTTCCCGCTGAAACTACTGCCACACTCCTGACCTTCGTGACGTGTAGCCCCACAAGAGGATCACCGGAGTTTTACATCGAATATCATGTTTTTTCCTATCAGTTTTTAGTAATAAAATGTATTCACGAGGAGGGTTAGTTAGGGATTCAATCGTGGGAGCTGGAGAAATAAAACTAATTTGTAAACTTATTTTTTGCCAAGGTTTCGGGGTGAATTCCAGGCCTTCGTCAGGGCAAAAGTGGTGATGGAGAGAGAGAGGGAGTGAGAGAGATTCCTGCCCTACGGTAACTAAATCATGACTTTCATACCTTATATTCTCCGTCTTCATTGGTTTCTGTACACCATCTCCCAAATAGCCAACGGAAGATGGTGTACAGAAACCAATGAAGACGGAGAATATAAGGTCTGAGAGTTCTATATTCATTGGTGGTAGAAATAATAATAACCCTTTAGATTATTTACCTAAATCATGACTGACTATTTAGTTACCGTAGGGCAGAAATCTCACTCACTCTCTCTCTCCCCATAACCCCTTCTGCACTGTGATGAAAGATGCTGAAACTTTTAATGAATTTAGGCTAAAACGTTGGCGAAAATAAAAACAACCTTTTTTTTGTTAAAAATCAGTTTTAATTATTCAGCTCTAAAGACAGAATCCCTTATTAAACTTTCCCCATAAAGTTCGCCGGTCAACTAGATACCTCCATATTGAAATTTATTTAAATTAAGATGATAATTGTGGTAAAGTAGTCCCACTTTTTATTATTAATTTGTATCGCACCGGGAGACAGAAAAAATCTCACTATATCAGCCAGGAATCTAACCCGGATCCCCCACTATCCGGGTAGGTGCGCTAACCAAAGTAACCGGGGACCCGGGTTTGATTCTCCGCTGAGATAGAGATTTTTTTCTGGCTCCCAGTAGGATTCAAATTAATAATTAAATGTGGGATTACTTTACCTCAATTATCATCATGATTTGAATGCCAGGTAGTGGCCCTTTACCAAATGAAAGTCTAGTAAATAGCTAGCAATTTTAACTCCCCCTAGTACAAGACGATAAATTCGTCATACTTGGCGGTCAGACTCGTAGTGAGGTGCGGGGAACCAGAAATTATTCTCATCTCTCTCGGTGGGATAGTTGGTTTACGGACCCGCCTGGAAAGTGGGGGACCCAGGTTCAATTTCTGGCTGAGGTAGTGAGATTTTTTTCTGGCTCTCGGTGCGATTCAAATGAATAAAATTTATTCATTTAACATCAATTTAAAAAAAGTTATGCTGTGATTGTATAGTCCCTTTAAGAAGTTCTGTTTCAACTATTTTGGCTCTGGGAACTGTACATTAAACACTTTCAACTTAATTTATTCATAACAGAAAATAAATATTACTAATTAATAATAAAGCAATGATTCGTTAATTAAAAATTATTAATTAATTAATAAAAACTCATAGCAAAAAAATTGTACTTTTTATTACAGAAATATTTCTGAATCCTGAGAAAAGTGAATATGAATAGACGTCATGTGCCTGTTAATGAATTATATGAAAAAGATAAAACGACATTGTGTTTTGAAAACATTAATACTACAATGGAAGACAAGTTCATACAAAAGGTTTTTAAAAAAATTTCTAAGAGTTTTTTTAATTAATTAATAATTTTTATTATACGAATTGTTGCTTTATTATTCATTGGTAAAATTTATTTTCTATTATAGATAAATTATGTTGAAAGGGTTTAACATTTACTTCCCAGAGCCGAAATAGTTCTTTTAACTATATAAAGAATAGTTCTGGGACTATACAATCACAGAATAATTTTATTGTTAAATGAAGTATATAAATATATATGAATAAAAACAATAACCAATTAATGAGAGGGAATAGAATAAAAAAATCTATCTGTCTCAGCCCTGCAGAACCTGGATCTCCTGCTATCCGGGCCGGCGTGCTTAGCCATTACACCACCAGGACGAGCTAGATACCTCATTTAATTCCCTCTACACTAGCGAGAGCCTAACCCAGGAGAAAGACAAGAACTTCGTCTTAAACTCGAAGGAGCTGACATTGTCAAGCTATTTGTCGACTCTCGTCATTTACTTTTTTTAATTTTTCTTTATAAATATTTAATTTGGTTGTGGTTTTTTATCCCAAGTAAATTTTAAACAATTAATGAGAGGGAATAGAATAAAAAAATCTATCTGTCCCAGCCAGGAATCGAACCTGGACTGATAGATTTTTTTATTCTATTCCCTCTCATTAATTGTTTAAAATTTACGTGGGATAAAAAACCACAACCAAATAAAATATTTATAAAAAAAACAATAACCATTCCGTCACACAATAGTTAAATAATCTTAGCACATTTCCCACGTACGAATAAAATTCGGACGCAAGTAAAAGTAAATGAGAAAATTTAATTTGAAAGTTTAGAGAACAATGCATGTAAAAGGTATAATGTCCACTGAAGTTTGTCTGAATGGATCTGAACTTCCACGAGTAAGTCACGAGGAACTCGTATCCTCTCATTATGGCGTCATTGTATCCATTGCTTAGCAAGCCATCTTGTCAGCTGTTGCTCTTATTCGACAATATTCTGAAGGTATGTACAGCTCGTCAACGAAGGCACGATAGAAGAGCGATAACCCAAGTATGAAATTCAATATTTAACAAAAATGACTAAAATACAGGGTTCAGCGCTTGACAAAACCATTGTTTATCCGTCATTTTGCGGCATATTTTCACTTATTCCCTCTTTTATCACAAAAAATATAACGTATACCTTATGGAAGATAATAATGCATCAAAATTTCTGCGTTTGGAAATCAAGCTATTCATGTTCGTATAACTATATAATGAAACAGAGACAATATAGAGTCTCTCTTCACTGTTCACTAATAAAGGGCAGAAATCACCGAAAAATGTTTACTCTTTTCGATTTTTTTTCTGCACTCTTTATACCATCTGAACTTGCTTGCTATATATATATATATTATAAATATATATGAGAGTGGGGGCTCCTGTTTTTTGACTACTTTCATGCTGTATTATTACAACATTAGTTCTACTCCTTTAAGTCGAGGGAGGACTGGCGTTTCCCTTCGTATAAAAAAGAACTGTCCGTCCCTTCCCATCCTGATTGATGAGATTCATTAAAGGTGACAAACCCATTTGAGGGAATAGCGAACCCCAAAAGAAAAATCACAGATTAGCAGGGGTTTGTGGCAGTACTGTATACCTTGTTCCTGGTAAAACCACCCGATCGTGTAGATGAAGGTTATGTACGTAATTCAGGTAAGAAGGGATAACAATTAAATAACAATTCGATGAATCTCATGACTTATGGGTTAAATTTAGGGGTAGATAGAGGAGATACAGGTGCTCTTATTGTTAAAAAAATCAGGATTTTATAAAACAAATAAATAAATATTGATTTTATACATATCAAACTAAAATAAACCATCAAAATGTATTCAAAATGATAATTTTAAAAACATACTTATTATAATATTCATTGAAAATTAATCAAAAATCATATTCTTTCTCATTGGTTTGCATGTCTGGTCGACATGTAATAATAATGTAGTCATTTACTTCTCTTAAATTATGAACATGTTAAATGAAACGTATGGAATCTGCTTTATGTAGACAGATCCCGCGTGATGGGTCTCTTTTAAGAGTAATTAGACAGAGAGAGAAAATATACCTAACATCAACTCTCAGGCACATACGAATTCGCCCAAGTGTGTGTGTGTGTCTCATATATCAAATATTAAAATTTCTGAACTGATTCCTCAGTATATAAGTTGATGAATATTTTTATTTGAAATTACCGTATTATTTACAATATATCTTTCATCAATAAACAAATCTGTCTCCAGCAATCTATTACTGCAAACAACTTTNTATATATGAAAGAAAGAGGAGACCTCACGTACTACTACAAAAGACTTATTCCCCAGTGAGCACTGAAGGAAAGAATTGTGGGATTTGGAAGTAGGTCCGGACTTAATTCTCAAATGCCTCTCTCGAGAACTGTTAGAACTTTGAGAATTAGTAATATTTTTCCCTGGGACAGCTGTCTTCGAGCCACCAGAGCTCTAATCCACGGCTATAGAAATAATGAGCTTCGCTGTCATTAAAAACCTCCTTTGCAGTTCCCCCCAGGGGAAAGTAGTCCCATTAATTTAAGCTCCTTACATTTCTTCCCGGAGTTATTCTAATGACTTTTATTCTTCTCCTGATATTTTTCTTTTCAGCCATCATGATCATTCCCATTTCACCTCGAAAACTTCTAGGCTTTGAGTAGCGGTAACACTCTCAATAGATTCATTCTTTGGTGTTATTTTGTTTTTTGTACATTTAAATATTTTCGCCCATTGTTCATTATTTATAGGCAATTAACAAGTGTGCTCCACCCAAGGGAAAACACTTTTTTGGCTGGCAAGTCCTGCAGCAGGTCCAAGGGGGAAATGTAAGAAAGGAATTTATAAATATTATTTTTTTGTGGTATTTAATCCCACGTAAATTTTACTAATTTTTAGTGCAAGGGAACAGAATGAAAAATCTAACTGCCCCAACCAGAACTCGAACCTGGATCTCCTGGACAGAAAAAATTTTAAATGGACTGGACACAGTTAGATTTTTTATTCTGTTCCCTTGCACTAAAATTTATACTAGACTATTTATACTAGACTCACGAAAATATACTTACACTGGACACAGTGCTCAGATAACTGGTCGCCTGAGTTTTTTTTTCCATTCCAGTGAAAAATGGTTCCCATTTAGGGCAGGGTATTCTCTAGAAGGACACCAGGAATCATTGATCATTGCAAAAAGATGCGCAGAAAAAAATATAAATGAGTACGAAGTTTATTGAACCTAAGACCCAAGCAGTAAAACCCACAAGCTAATTCCGCAGACCACAAATATTTTTCATTTTAATATATCCTCCTGGATGGGAAATTTAAAGGCACAGAAACCGGCTAAGAATAATCAACTTTTTTTTATAATTTTTTTTTAATTACATTTCTGTTAACATAAAACAATTTTGTAATTTGATTAAAATTAATTAAAAAATTTTAAAAAGTGGCAATCGAAGGAGAAGAGAAGGTGACCAATGACAACACTCACATTATTTACGGAGTTTGTCCTCAGGAGGAATGGAGGGAATGTCAGTTTACTGTGGATAAGGTTGAAGCGGGAAGAAATAAAGTCTGGAGCAAAATGAATATTAAAATCGAGGTGAAGGTAGGAATTGGATACGTAATAGGGAGCATTAGCGAATTTGCTGAGTGATTATCCAATTGAAAGTTTTGGACTCTTTGGATATGGAAGGCTTGGTGGCACCCCAAATTTCATTCCCGTATGTCTAGATTGGTCGTAGTAAAGTCTATAAGTAGGTGGTCAGTTTGTTATCTATAGTAAGATAGTAATTCAAGGGTCTGCATAAGAGCAATTCTTGTCGTCGATTCTCTCGACCAATATAATTGTTCACTAATTTTTATGATTATATTGGTTCCACTTTTGATTCCCTTAACATTGTCCACAGTTTCAACTCTTAAGTGTATAAGGAACACAATCAATCAGGGCGATATGGCTTCAAGAAATGGAGGTTCTATTCCTGTCCTATTTTTTTTATTATAACCTAGACTAAATTTCACGAATCTTCATTATGAGGTTTAAAAAAGTAAGTACAGAAAATTCAGCGTTTATTAAGTAAATATGTGTAATCAGTGATGTAACCTTCATTATTAATTCTCCCATCTTTGTAGCAGGATCATGATCCACTGTTTAAAAAAAAATTGATGACTTAGAATTAAAGAATCCGAAAATGGCATATGTATTATTATTTAAAGCAGATTTCCGTAAGGAAATCAATATTTTTACGTTGGTACTTTGAGCTATTTTAGATAAATTTCGACAATTTTGTTCCCCTTACTACAGTGAAGATGCAAAAAGGTTGGCCTTTTAAAATTTATATGGTTCTTAGATATTAATTTACAGTTTATCGTTCAATAACTATGATTTAAAATGGTCCTTAAACTTTTAACAGTAGGATTACTGTTATTGGACAGCTTCTTTATCAAGCGAAGTACACGCTAATTAAAATTTTATTTATTTTTATTGTTATTTTACCAGCCCATTACAATGTGAAGAACAAGTGCGGAATGTAATTATTAATAAAGTTAAAGGGTTATTTCTACCACCAATGAATATAGAACTCTCATACCTTCTATTCTCCGTCTTCATTGGTTTCTGCAAACCATCTTCTGTTCAATACAGACTGTGACAGTGACCGTATGTATTCGGCCAGAATATGGACAATGTCCAAAAGCGCTCGCCAACAGAAGATGGTTTGCAGAAACCAATGAAGACGGAGAATAGAAGGTATGAGATTAATAAAGTTCTTATTAATTAAAAAAAAACAAAAAAAACATGTAACTTAATTCGAGATATCTGTTCGAAATTCGCCATTTTTTTTTTTTGCAAGAGGAAAATGATATCTGAGGTGCTCATGTCCATTGTGGCAGGCCGGGAAAATGCTCTCTCTCTTCAGATGCCATGCCACTGGGCAACTCTCTTCAGCAAATGACCTCTGGTCCGGGATCCTCCGACATGCCTTGCCCTAAAGTACTGCTCCCCTTCTTGCCGGCGTAGTCCGCCATCAGCATCTCTTCTCTTCTCAGCTCCCTCCATGATTATTTACTGAGGCTCTACCTCTCTCCGCTTTTTTCCCCCGGGGGGAAGGGGTTAGGGGTGGCGTTTTTGCCACGAAGAGATGGGGGGGGCCGCTTTTAAGAGTGGAAAAGTAGAAAGGGGCAGAAGGTAACGACTCCCGAAGTGCGAAGGAGTAGGAGGAGGGGTCTTTTCTTCACTCAAGGGGTAAAATTTTTCATAAAAATACATTTAAAAAAAACTCTCCGGCTATACTTTGACGTTACTTTAAAACTCATCAGTTATTAAATACTTAGAGAGCACTTCACCCACCGTCAAAAAAAAAGCATCTTAAATTATGAAAATTGTTTCTACTAATAATATGTCTTTTTAAATCCAACATAATGTAGAAATTCCTTTGTTATTATTTATTAGTATTATAAATAAATTTTCTACGACAAATTTGGGAAAATAAACAAATTTTTGGAAAGAATTAATAATTCTTAAATAAAATTTATCAAGAAGAATTTCTTTGGGGCTCAAAAGTAGGATGAGGAGCGCCGGAGTAGCTCAGGGGATCTGTACAGGTCTTGTAATACGGGTTCAAATCCCGCCCAGGTAAATCTTTTATTTATAAATGAAAGCTTGTCCTAAGCCATGGATGTTTAGAATGGGGTGGCAACCTGTAGATAGCCCCTCCCTCCATGACCCTAAGCGTCTTAGGGAGGCTTTTATGGGGAGGCTAACACTATAAATAAATAAATAAAAAGTGGAATGAGAGCAACTACGGGTGTCGGGGTTATTTATACCTGCCTAAGACCGGACCATGATGTAAGTCTGCCTTCCCATTGGTTGGCTCTTATCAGTCCTTTCCGGTGATGTCTGTCTGGCTATTCTTATCACTAGTAGCTATGTTGATTATCACTGATAATGCTGGTTTTTAGTTTTGACTTAATATATATATANAATAGAAAGATTTGGAACCCTCACGTAAGAAAATGGCTGTTTTCTTGTTATCCTTAAAAAAATTAATTTAATAATTGCATAAATGATGAATTATCATGGTGAATAATAGATTATTTAAATTAGTAATATTTCAAAAATTTTGGTTATTTAAGATATCTACATTAGGCTGTATTTTGAATAAGACATTTAAGAAGTAAATGCCATGATTCAAGTGCTCAGGTGAAGTTACTTTCAGAGTGCTCTGAATTTTTCCTCTTCAACTTTAGGGGCTCTTTCTCTGAATACATTAGCCGCCCTCTTGTACCGGAGGGGCTGTGTTACGAGTGGGGTTTTGTAGGTGGCCGGGTGACGTGGGAATGGCTGAAGTATGACCAAAGTGCCCTAAGAAGATTACCTTTACGCTAGGGGTAGGGGGTGGAATGTACGCTGATTAAGCGGCGGAGATAAGGGAGGGAACCTCCCCCCCCCCCCCTTTTGAACGCCCCGGAAATGAGCTTATCCTCCCCAGGCAGTTCGAGTATTATATGCTCTCTACTCTCTCTCGACTGAACTTCTTCCCTTTCCGTACCTTTGTCCTCCTACGGCGGAAAAGAAAAAAGTATATTTTAAGTGGTTAAATTAAGCGTTAAGTTCATCTAACCATATATCTAATTATGTTAATATTATATTAATTGTGGTTGGAGGTTCGTTGGCCGGCGAATTTTATGCTCGTGAAATTAGTCAGGGTTTTGACCAAGAACCCTGGCTAATTACTCCTGAAGAAAAATTGTTTTATCTAGACATTAAGAAACAATTTTCCTGGACAAAAATACATTTTTGTAAAATAATTATCCATCAATTTTGGAGTATTTTATTTTTCAGATTTTTGTCGAAACCCTGACTAATTTCTTCACCTTCATTAATTATGTTATATCTTATGTTCATAACGGATAATTATAATCCTTATTATGCTGGAGAAATTAGTCAGGGTTTTAGGCCAGGATCAGAAAAAAAAGATGCTCTTAAATGATTGGGTAATTATTTTATTAATGCCGACGTTTCTACTTGACTTGTAAGTCTTCATCAAGGCGATAGTAATGTCTAAAAAGAACTTCGAGGGAGGGTTTATAGTCACGACTACGTTTGCAGAACTAAACTTCTCAACGCCCTGATGACGGCTCGTTAGTTAAGTCGAAACGGTTGCAGTAATAAAATAATTACCTATCAATTTTAAAGTATTTTATTTTCCTGATCCTGGCCAAAACCTTAAATAATTTCACCAGCATAACATTCGACGATCAACCAACCCGCAACCATTACATTTGTTAAATTTTATAAAAATGTAACAAATTTTTATGAAAAAACAGCTAGAGCTCCAGTTTTACAAATATAATTTAATTTATTTACAACATCATGCCATATATTTTTAATTGCAGTTTCGAGCATACAAGTATTAATCTCATGAATACAAGGAATATTAAAACTATACATCATTATATATCATTTTATTTTTATCCACGAACTATAAAACTTTCTATGAAAACTCATTCTTCTTATATATATATATATATTCTCTTTCCCTATTATCGTTACGTATCTGGATTTTTGTAGGATTGTCTAGTACCTACGTGTTCCAAAGTGACGAAAATATGAAGCAGCCAACTTACACAAAACGCATAAGATGATTCTTAGGGGACGGATTGGCACAAATAGGGGACAAATGTTCAGAATTAGCATTAGTTGAGAATTCATTTTTTTCATTTTCTCAACTATTCATCTTTGTCAACAAAAAAAAACAAAAAAAAAAAACACGTAAGAATGTTTGGCTCTTATTAGTGCTCCTGCTAATCTACTCAAATGTAATTTTTTTTTAATTTATTACATTATGTTAAATAAAAACATTTTGTAATTTGATTATAATGAAAAGTAAAAATGACATTCAATGTCAATCACATGAGGACAGAAGTTGACCAATGACGCCATTTTTCAAATGCAAATGTAACTATAGACATTAAGCTAGTGTTGTTGAGTATAACTCCTCACTTTGCATCAGTTGAAGTCTAAAACCGCCGTTTGCTGGGACATGTATACGCACTAACTATGTACATGCCCCATGTAAACATAAATTATAGGTAAATGCCTCCTAATTTGAGATACTTATCTATACAAGTAAATTTGAAGTATTTTCTTAAACTGATATTATTGTAGTAAGATGAATAGAGAATTAAGTGATGGACTCAGTCAAACAGAAATAAACCAATCACTTCGCCTCACAATAGACAGCTTAAATGTGAAGTTTGACCCAGCTGGTTTAACATCGACTGAATAACTTATTTCAATCAGCTGTAAGCGTGGAACAACTCTCTGTACTTCAATCAATAATGCAACCACTCCAAAAAGAATCTGTCGATTCCATAAATTCCAACTTTTAATAACATTTTACTTTGTGTTGTTAAAATGTCTTCTTAGTCAATTTCAAGGAACTGGCATTGTTAAAGCTGTTCTGAGATTTTTTTTTAATTTTAAAGTGTTTGTGTGTGTGTTAACACTTTTCAATGATTTAATTGATAATAATTCAATAATTAAAATACAGCAAAAAGTAATAGTAAAGAGAAACCAGTAATTAAATTGATCCTAACCTATGAGAAGACAAAATAGTTTGTTTTTTTTCTCTTGTCAGCAAGTTTTGGGTGAGATAAAATTTAATATTATATTCATTACATTACATTTTTAAACAAACGAACAAACACGAACGAGAACGTCCACGGCTGGCTCTCCTTCAAGCTGAGGTAGCCGAGGAAGACGAAATTCCATCTTTAATTCAAATGTAATTCCGTCTTCGTCCGTCCACAGATCAAGAGGTAATGTCACTCGCAGCCCTAAGTTCAATATTCAAAGGGCACATTCATCCCTGTGCGTTGTCCTCTAATGGCCGACTCTGTGTTCCCTGTCAGCCCTTCGGGAAATCCCAAGGCAGTCTGTACAAGTGTCCTGCAGACACGGCTAAAATTTAAAACTTAGCCGAAGCGCGATTTAAAACTACGAGTCTTGATGGCTTTTACTGGAACTCCTATTTTTCGTGTTAATAAAAGGTCATTCGAATTATAGGTTACAAAATTTCTGATCCATTTTATATATATATATATANTATATATATATATATATATATATATATATATATATATATATATATATATATATATATATATATATATATATATATATATATATATATATATATATATATATATATATATATATATATATATATATATATATATATATATATATATATATATATATATATATATATATATATATATATATATATATATATATATATATATATATATATATATATATATATATATATATATATATATATATATATATATATATATATATATATATATATATATATATATATATATATATATATATATATATATATATATATATATATATATATATATATATATATATATATATATATATATATATATATATATATATATATATATATATATATATATATATATATATATATATATATATATATATATATATATATATATATATATATATATATATATATATATATATATATATATATATATATATATATATATATATATATATATATATTATACATACAAGTTTGTTTATTCTTTACCCATCAATTTTGGAGTATTTTATTTTTCAGATTCTTGTTGAAACCCTGACTAATTCTCCAGCTTAATTAATTATGTTATATCTTATGATCATAAGGGATAATTATAATCCTTATTAAGCTGGAGAAATTAGTCAGGGTTTTAGGCTAGGATCAGAAGAATAAAATGCCCTAAAATGATTGGGTTATTATTTTATTAATGCTGACGTTTCTACTTGACTTATAAGTCTTCATCAGGGCGATAGTAATGTCTAAAAAGAACTTCGAGGGAGGGTTTATAGTCACGACTACGTTTGCAGAACTAAATTTCTCACCGCCCTGATGATGACCCATCAATTTTGGGGTATTTTATTTTCCTGATCCTGGCCGAAACCCTGACTAATTTCACCATCATAATACTGATGTATAATAACTGCCGGATTCTAATAACTAATTTGGCAAAAATACGCAAACCTTTATTTTACAATCGTGAGATACGTGAATTTCAATTAACTATTATTAAATAATAAAAAAAGAAAAATATATGAATAATTGAAATTATATATATCCCTAAAATGCTCTTATAAATTTACATAGGTAAAGTTCTATAAATCACCTGGGTTGTTGCTATAGATTTTAGAACAAATTTAGTGTTGTGTGTTTCTTTGGAGGGTTAGGTTTAGCACACATATTATACTTCATTGTTATTGTTTCAGATCTATCAACATTTGATATGAAAAATTTGGCTTTAAAACATAGTATATATAAGTGCATAATAACTATAGTTTTTGATTCATTTCATGTATATGTAAATGTATGTATATTTTGTCAACAAAAGTAATGCTAATTAGACATTTGAGATATTCTTTGTGAATTCTAGAAAGGGTTAGTTTATAACTGAAAGAATAGGTTGATCCAAATGTATCAATATCTAATATAACAAATATTTATTGTTACCAAAAAGCATTATATATGATGACAGCTCGGATGCAAAAAAATGTAATTGATCATTCAACAAAAAAATAATTTCAAGTCTCATGATGATTTCAGTGGATTACTCACGGGGAAAATCAAGCAATTAACTTTGATACTATAATGCAACTTAAGAAATAATTTAAAGGATCTTCCAAAAAAAATATATATTCGGTTTTTTATCTCACGTAAATTTCAAACGATTAAACGCAAGGGAATATAATAATAAATCTAAATGCATTTAATCGTTTAAAATAAAGGTTATGATTTTATTTTATCAATGTAACAGCTATTTTGCCTTTTTGTACAGCCTATTTCAATGGTTGATGAGGACTTATAACGGAAATGAGATTAAGCTGAGTAGTATAGCGTCTACTTAGTACTTACATGCGTGATCATATCCAGGGTAATTAATGAAATATTTAAGGATCTTCAGGGGTGTGTTTTTGGCTGGTCCTCTTTTCCGGGCCTTGCTTACCTACATCATAGCTGCTGTATTGGCAGGGACCATTATTTTTACAGGGATCTCTTCTGGGTGAGATCAGAAAAAAAATTTCCAAAAATCTCTCATAAAAACTACACAAAAAACACTTTTACTACAATTTAAAATGATAAAGAATCGCCTTTCTCTTCCTAAATAGTTGAGATGTATTTATCTAGGTCATGTACATTTGCTGGGGAAAAAAAAGGAAGAAAAGAGTGGGAAGGACCTTTAGGTCTGTTAAAAGCGAAGTAGCGTCTGTAGGAAGACGAAGACGTCAAGTAAAGAACGAGTGGCCAGTCGGCACGCGAGCATAACTTGGAACGCGAGCTCCCGGTATATCCAGCTTGGACAGCTCCTTCCACATCCCGACGTCTAACTTCTGGAAGATTTATTAAGAGCCCCATGCGGAAAGCTTAGGCCTTGAGGAACCTCCGGGGTTAAAAAGTCTCAGTCCATTCGGTGTAACAGAATAAAGGTACTCTAAGATGATTTCAGTTGGGGTTCGGTCAAGGTAGATCCAAAAAACAAATTAAAAAAATGTATTTTTTTAATGAAGGATTATCTGCCAACGTTTCGGCTTACATTATAAGCCATCTTCAGGGCTGTAGAAATACAATGTCATGAGAATACAGTAATATTTGAAATTAGTATAATAGAGAATTATAATATAATGTGATATCAAGAGTATGAATGTAGAAAGCTATGTAAGACAATTAAAAGTTAATTAACGATTTGAAAAAGAACCAGTTTGAAAAAAACATGCTAACAAACAACTTATTGACAAGAAAATAAAATTGAAATATCATTAAAGCAGTAATTTGCCACACCTACCTATCATGAAGATGAGAGAGGACGTCCTGTCCCTAAGTTCACATTTCCATGACTAAAAACATTATGAATGTTTTTAATTGTCTTACATAGCATTCTACATTCATACTCTTGATATCACATTATATTATAATTCTCTATTATACTAATTTCAAATATTACTGTATTCTCATGACATTGTATTTCTACAGCCCTGAAGATGGCTTACAATGTAAGCCGAAACGTTGGCAGATAATCCTTCATTAAAAAAATACATTTTTTTTAATTTGTGTTTTTTGCATCTACCTCGACCGAACCCCAACTAAAATCATCTTAGAATAATATCCACGGTCAACAAACTCTCCTTTTGAATAAAGGTACTTCCAGAACGCCGGGACAGCCTACGCCTTGAATTTACGGCAGCTCCTTCGTTAGTTTGCCTTAATTATTTTACACACCGTCACTGTGATACATACTCTGCTGTGTACCGAAATATATGCCATCAGTTCGATGACGCCTTCTTTCTGGTCAATCCATGCCTACCCCGTGAGCGAATGAGCGAACCTAACTGCTTTACAGAATACTTTTGCACATATGTACATTTTTCTTTATAGCTAGATAAGATATCCGATAATAATAAATCAGTTTCTTATGGCTTGCAATCACTAGATTTTGCTTATCAGATTTTGATAGATCTGAAACAATAACAATGAAGTATAATATGTGTGCTAAACCTAACCCTCCCAAGAAACACACAACACTAAATTTGTTCTAAACTCTACAGCAACAACTCAGGTGATTCATAGAACTTTACCTATGTAAATTTATAAGAGCATTTTGGAGATATTTACATCATCATTTCAATTATTCTTATTTTTTACATTTAATAATATTTAATTGAAATTCACTTATCTTACGGAAGATAAGTGAATTTATGGAAATTCACTTCCATACCTTTGAAGATCTCTCACCTTGAAAGTGTTTTACTTTATTGAAACTTTAAGCCCCCAGTCTAAAGCAGCTAGCTAGCTTTAACATATCATATATATTTCATTCACAGATATTCCAAGCAGTGAAAAGGCTCAAAAAACAGCTGTTATATTTGTTCCTCTTATAACGGCTCTTCAGATGAGCCCAAGCTTGTCGTTTCAAGATTGGGAAAATACTTGGAGGTCTAATATAATGATATATGTGTGTGTGTGTTTTTGTGTGTGTAGATCCTGATAAAAATTCAAATAAAGAAAACAAAATTAAATATAAATACATCAGGAAATATGAATAATGTGTGTATTTTTAATCTGTCAGTAGTTTTTTTTTTGTTCTTTTTTTTTTGTAAGGGTTAGCTTTCCTTTCAACTACGTAGGGTCATGGTAAAAGAGCTATCAACAGGTTCCTACCCCATTCTTAACATCCATTGATAAATTATTATGGATAAAAGCTGACCCTGGTTGGGAATTCACTTATCAAACTAACACATTAATGTTTCTAATGCAAATTATTCATTTTTTTTATTATATTTCAATGTACATGTCATCTCACACTGGTCTCTAATAAAAATTGTCCTCTGGTACCTTTATGAAATAGATTCCCCCAGGGTATGTATCAAATCCAACAAATTAGGGCATAATAACCTAAGTATTGATCGCCACTAAGCCTGACCTAGACTGAAAATATTAGTACAATTGATATTAATGCTACATAGACAAGCCCGAAAAAGGTGTGTACGAATATATTCCAGAGCTAGTGGAAGCCTACGTGAACAATATTATATTTCTGAGGAGGGTATTATGAGGAATTCGGTCTTGGGAGTAGAAGAATTAAAAACTAATTTGTATCCAAATATTTTAATTCATCAACCACCAAGATAGAATTCCTGACAACCCTCTCTCCATAAAACTCTCTTCAACAAATTTACCTCCAAATATTAGATTTCTTTTGAAAGTACAACGTTTCAAAAATTCTTTAGAAATAAACATGCACTATTTTTAAATAAGATAAATACATCACTTAAATTAGTTACACTATTCCCCTCGATTATAATAATTCTGAAATTAAAAAAAGCCATGGTAATCAAAAACTTTGATTATAAATTATGAAATTTCAATTTCTTTGTTTTGTTTAGCAAAATCCTGGGAATCTAATAAATAATTAGTGGTTATCAATGTATATTACAAATATTTTAAAACTTAGATATTATAAGAATAGTATAAACACCCATGACACTAGGCAGGCTTTTTATTCAAGACAAAATGCGATATAAATGACACGAATCCGCAGAGCTTGCTTTTTAGGCCTGGGTACCCAAACATTCCTCGGGTATGCCGGCACCCCAGGATTTAGTGGTAGAGGCAAAGAATTCATTCACCATGCTCTGTTCCGGGGTGTGGTTACGACTTTGCCTACAGAGAGGGAGAAATAAATTCATTTGAGCCAATTTCTGAGTAAGCTAGCATTTCTTTTTTGTATTAATAACATACCAAAACGATTAGGATTACTCAACATTGGTAAATGTGAGATTAATACACGTACAAATGATGATATAATCCTAATAGATGAGCTCTACTATTACATATAGCGATTAAATAAATAAAATATAAGATGAACTCTCAAAAGACTCATATAATAGTTTAATCAATTAATGCGAGGTAATAAAATTAAAAAAATGTATTTGTCCCAGCCAGGACTCGGACCTAGATCTCCTGCTTTTCGGGCACGAATGCTACCACTTGCACCACCGGGACAAGCTAGATAACTTATTACATTTCCAACACACTAGCGAAAACTAACCCACAAGAAAGACGAATACAGCGTCTTATGCTCGAAGGAGCTGACATTGTCTAGCTATTTATCGACTCGATCGAATTGACTTTTTAATTTATAAACATTAATTTAGTTGTGGAATATTATTCTACGTAAATTTTAAACAATTAATGCGAGGGAATAGAATAAAAAATCTATCTGTCCCAGCCAGGACTCGAAACTGGATCTTCTGCTTTCCGGGCACGAATGCTAACCATGGGACGGGCTAGGTAACTTATTCAATTCCCAACACACTAGCGAGAGTCTAACCTAAGAGAAAAATTTAAAATTTACATGGGATAATATACCACAACTAAATTAATATTAACTAGTTTCATGTTTACAAATTTTCATCATATAACATAATATAAATTCCATTTTTTTTTTTTTTTTAATATTCCAAAAAGATTACTTTATCTTTACAATTATACATTATTAAAATATTTTTTACGGTATAAATAGAAAGATTTGGAACCCTCACGTAAGAAAATGGCTGTTTTCTTGTTATCCTTAAAAAAATTAATTTAATAATTGCATAAATGATGAATTATCATGGTGAATAATAGATTATTTAAATTAGTAATATTTCAAAAATTTTGGTTATTTAAGATATCTACATTAGGCTGTATTTTGAATAAGACATTTAAGAAGTAAATGCCATGATTCAAGTGCTCAGGTGAAGTTACTTTCAGAGTGCTCTGAATTTTTCCTCTTCAACTTTAGGGGCTCTTTCTCTGAATACATTAGCCGCCCTCTTGTACCGGAGGGGCTGTGTTACGAGTGGGGTTTTGTAGGTGGCCGGGTGACGTGGGAATGGCTGAAGTATGACCAAAGTGCCCTAAGAAGATTACCTTTACGCTAGGGGTAGGGGGTGGAATGTACGCTGATTAAGCGGCGGAGATAAGGGAGGGAACCTCCCCCCCCCCCCCTTTTGAACGCCCCGGAAATGAGCTTATCCTCCCCAGGCAGTTCGAGTATTATATGCTCTCTACTCTCTCTCGACTGAACTTCTTCCCTTTCCGTACCTTTGTCCTCCTACGGCGGAAAAGAAAAAAGTATATTTTAAGTGGTTAAATTAAGCGTTAAGTTCATCTAACCATATATCTAATTATGTTAATATTATATTAATTGTGGTTGGAGGTTCGTTGGCCGGCGAATTTTATGCTCGTGAAATTAGTCAGGGTTTTGACCAAGAACCCTGGCTAATTACTCCTGAAGAAAAATTGTTTTATCTAGACATTAAGAAACAATTTTCCTGGACAAAAATACATTTTTGTAAAATAATTATCCATCAATTTTGGAGTATTTTATTTTTCAGATTTTTGTCGAAACCCTGACTAATTTCTTCACCTTCATTAATTATGTTATATCTTATGTTCATAACGGATAATTATAATCCTTATTATGCTGGAGAAATTAGTCAGGGTTTTAGGCCAGGATCAGAAAAAAAAGATGCTCTTAAATGATTGGGTAATTATTTTATTAATGCCGACGTTTCTACTTGACTTGTAAGTCTTCATCAAGGCGATAGTAATGTCTAAAAAGAACTTCGAGGGAGGGTTTATAGTCACGACTACGTTTGCAGAACTAAACTTCTCAACGCCCTGATGACGGCTCGTTAGTTAAGTCGAAACGGTTGCAGTAATAAAATAATTACCTATCAATTTTAAAGTATTTTATTTTCCTGATCCTGGCCAAAACCTTAAATAATTTCACCAGCATAACATTCGACGATCAACCAACCCGCAACCATTACATTTGTTAAATTTTATAAAAATGTAACAAATTTTTATGAAAAAACAGCTAGAGCTCCAGTTTTACAAATATAATTTAATTTATTTACAACATCATGCCATATATTTTTAATTGCAGTTTCGAGCATACAAGTATTAATCTCATGAATACAAGGAATATTAAAACTATACATCATTATATATCATTTTATTTTTATCCACGAACTATAAAACTTTCTATGAAAACTCATTCTTCTTATATGTTCTAATATTATTAATAAATAAAATTATGTTATAACCATTATAATTTTTGGACAAATATAGGGCAAAGAAGAGTATTTTTAAAATACTTCCGTTTAACCTGAAGATGAGAACTGGTGTCACAAATTTTAGCGATTGAAAGTAATTGATGACTCAATGAAAAAAAAATTCTTATTAGGAAGATAGGAGATCAATGTGTTTTTCAATAAATCTCAGCTTGAACCAATATTCTACTCTCATTTAAAATATTATGTAATGTAAATATTTGAAAGATACATTTTGAACCTATAATAATATTCACGTAGGCTTCGACAGTCGTCAGATGTATTTACCTTTTCTTCTTCCGGGTTGGACCGTGTCTAGGTGTTGATAGTTGCCGAGCTTTCGCACATCGTGTGATGGCTTCTTCAGGGCTGAGTAGAGAATGTAATAAAGCCATCACATGATGTGCGAATGCTCGGCAACTATCAACAACTTGACACGGTCCAACCCGGAAGAAGAAAAGGTAAGTGCTATAATAATGTGTAAATTTGTCAGTAACAAGCTTTTTTTTTACTGTTTTTTTTCAGCTTCGTCTTTCTCCCTTTGCCGAGTTCGACATATTTGAGGTTTTGTATTTTCGAAATAGCTTCCTTTATCAATTTAAGGCAAATACCTCAAGCTCCCATATCATCAGCATGTGTAGGATCCTAACGCATTCCCGTGTATTCCAGGGTTCACGAAGACTGGAGCGGAGTGGCCTGCTGCGGCCGGAGACGTGGTCCACGCCCTGGTCTGGCTGCGAGAGAACATAGCCTCCTTCGGCGGAGACCCTGGCAGAGTGACGCTCGTCGGGCACGACACTGGTGCCGCCCTCGCCAACCTCTTGTTCATCTCGCCGCAAGCGAAAGGTACCACCTCCATCCCATGATCAGTATCATGAGAGCCCATGTGTTTTGTAATGGGGCTCTTCTCTTCAGTAGCATTCATCAAATAAAAGTCCACCATTAACCAAACTATAAATTGCGATGAAATAAACATTGCAAGTGTATTCACTTTAAATAGTTTATTTTAAATAGTTTACATTCTATTAAGATGATGCCACGGGGTGGGCTCTGTCTGTCTCTGTCCGTCGGGATGGGGCCTGTGTTGAACAACTTTAAACTTAAACTTTATTGTATCCATAAAATATGGAGGGCGCTGATGACCTCAGCAGTTGAGAGCCGCAAATCACCAATAAACAACAACAAATTTTATATTACATAGTAAATCTTTGCCGTTAAATGTGGTACAATCGGCAAATAGTGTAAATATGAAGGAGAAAAAATAGAATACAGCAAGATCGGCGTGCACCTACCGATGTATAACACGTGAACATCACTAGTAACAGATAGTACGACGTAACAAGCATTTTTTTATTGTTCACAAAAATATTTTTGATTAATAGTTAATTTATTTTACCTCTAATTATTGTAAATTACTGACCCATCTTACTGATAGATTTAGAATATGATTTATTATTTTAAGTGGTATTTAATCCCACGAAAAATTGTATCAATTTTTAGTTCAAGGGAATAGAATAAAAATCTAACTGTCCCAGCCAGGACTCGAAACTGGATCTCCTGCTAACCGGGCCAGTGCATTTTTCATTTATGCTACCGAGACACGTGGTAATAACTTATCAGACGTGGAAGTAACTTAATACTGATAATAAATTATCAGACGTGTCTCGGTAGCATAAATGGAAAATTCACCGGCCCGGATAGCAGTAGATCCAGGTTCGAGTCCTGGCTGGGACAGTTAGATTTCTTTTATTCTGTTCCCTTGCAGTAAAAATTGATACAATTATTTTGTTTTTCAATATCTTCAATAATATCTCTCCCAAGAACTTATTTCACGTTTTACTTAGTGGGCCATTTATACTAGTGAATTATCACTTAAAACAAGGACCTTACACACCCACCCACACACTCCAACATATATTTCTCCCTATGCGATCAATTTAGAATTCTCAATTTTTGTAAGGAATGTATAAAAAATATATAACTAAAAAATGAGTGAAAACTGGTTTAGGGGATGGGAAGAAGCCAGTAAGAGACTATGATATTTATATCGTCGAATATGATTTTATACATTTACATTCCCACATTATTCCTCAGTTTACTTAGTTTTTAAGAACGTAAATTAGTAGGATTTAGAAGATAGATAGTATTTCCATTTTTTTTTAATACATATGTTAAATTTTGATTTTATTTTATAACATGATGATGAAATAAGTCGAGAAAGTGGGAAGTTTAGAGTGAGGCTTTAACTGACAAATAATCAATACTTTCATCATCATTGTGAATTTGAAAAAAAACAAAAAAACATTCAAAATGTAATATATGTAAAATTTTATAGCTATAAAATTGCAATTCGTACAAAACTGTACTTCGCATAATTTTTTTTACCATTTATATCTATACAATTTTTGCAAAGGGCGCATAATAAGATAAAATATTTATGAGTGAACCTGGAAGGCTGAACACCCCTTCACCACCTGCCTATTGTTTTTTTTTTTTTTGCACATCAACAACATCCCTTCAACGCCCTTTTTTAACTTTCATGTTCTAGTCAGGTCTTTACCATACTTATGTTTAGTTTATTAAAAAAAAAAGCGATATACTCGCACTCGTAAAAGTGCCGCTTTCAGTGATAGATATTAAAAATCAATATTTGAAAAGGATATTTTAAATACAATAAATGGGTGTATAAAAAAATTTCCGTCTTTTAAAATTCATGATTTCAATTGTTATTGTAAAGGTTTATATATTTATTTATTTTTATAAACAATTATGAATGAAATATCTGCTTAGATAACACTGCCTTTGAGCTTGAGAACTTTTAATGGTCACTTTAATGACAATATTAATTCTTTAATAATAAATCAACAAAAATATGTTTTTCAACAAAAAAAGGAATGGAGAATACTTTGTCATGAAAGTTCAGGAAGACAGACTTCTATGGTTTCAATATTTCAGAGGACGGAAAACAACCTTACTATAAACAAGAAGTCATGAATTTCAAAATGACAGCAGAAGGAGGAAGGGGGGTGTCCCCAGAATCAATTTGTTGATCGTTAGTAGGGGCAGGACGAGCGAGTTGCTACAGAGCACCTTCGATCGAGCGTGTTCGCCCACACCTTCCACCGAGAGTCCTCTCTTCACATGAATAAGGCATGGCCAATCCCGAGCTCCACACGCCACTCTGAGCACATATGCTGCACAAAGTGGATTACCTGCATGTGCTCAGAGAGGTGACGAGCACAGTCGCGCAGGAGTTGCGCAAATGCCCAAATTTACAGGATTCTAAATGTAAAATTCCTCACTCCAAGAGATTTTTAGGTGAATCCCCTAGTAATCTTTCCGGCAGAAGTACATCTATGTTAATATGTCCCTTCCCTATTATTATTTGTTTAAAAATTATTTTTGGCCCTTGACCTCCCACAATTTTAAATTAAATTAAGTTGATTAAATATCTTATTTTTCATCCCCAATACTCTGTAATTATGTATTTTACTTTCATTTGATTTTGACCTTTGACCTCTAGAATATTGACTGGGCATAGTGTAGATTGTGCGCCAAAGAGCGAACTTCTGTAACATGTGTGCCGGTTTAGTGTTTTTATAGTACTTTAAACATTCGCTTTTGGCGAAGACATTTTCTTTTCAGACTTAGTATATTTTTCTTTTATTTTAAGGTTTAATTTATCCTTTGACCTTAGAATATGTGCTGGACATGTAATATGAATGTAGTTGTCTAATATATATCCTTCTTTCCTGTTTGATATGATTAAGGATTATATTTTGATCTTTAATCCCTTATCAGGAAAGGCGTGAAGAGCAAATTTCGATCTCATGTAGCAAAGGTGAGACAAACTTCACTGTACATTAAGCCTTCACCACCTACTCCATGCCACCATACATGACAACAGTAGAGCTGAACTTTACAAGAAATGCGAAACATTGATCACAATATCATCACCATATGAAACTTATAGTGAACCTTACCGACAGAATATTCGAAAAAGACAAGAGACAACTTCTATGAAATGAACTCAAACGCAATGTACAACATAAGAACATACAGAAACAAACATACTAGACTCAGATAACATTATAGCTTACCTACCACAAAAGAAGCAAGTGTGGCATCCCCATATCAAGCAAAGCACAAGAGAATACAACTCTAACTAAAACATAGGAAAAAAAAATTCGTGAAATTAACAGTGACCTAAGCAGAAAAAGGTAACTTGACAGTCATCATGTACACTCAAGATTACAACAACAAAACATTTTATCAGACAAACAAACTGTACAGAGAGAGCACAATACCGACCCTACGGATACATACGAACGAGAATTACGAAATTAGACGATGCTTGAATGTACTCCATTTTGACAGAGTATCGTGGGGTATATAAAATAACTAAACTGATAGTCAAAGAACGGATTATGTTGGATATTTACTTTACATAACGGTAACCTGCTATGCAGCCATTTCCAATCAAAAACTGAACTTTTAACTACCACCATGATCCTCACACACATTAACAGACAGTGACAGGCTCTTAACATAAAATAATTAAACAATATCAAATACAATAATAATTAATAAAACATTAATTAATGTGTAATTCCATAGACTTCACTTCAAATGTATAAATGTAAGATAGTATTTAAGAACACAAGTAAATAAGAGCAAGGATAAAATTCATAAAAAAAGACATACCTATTCTAGCAGTGATAAATTACAGATCGGCCCAAACTAGACACACACATAGTCTTTCAGCTCACCGAACACCTAAGCAATATGACAAACTACTGACTTAATCGCAAAGTTACAAGAGTTACTACATTTACTTAAGAGACAAGACTAATATGTTATTATAAAAGACAAGTACCCATCCATATTAATAACTATAGGTAGACTAAGAAAAAGGACTGTCGAATTTATATGATGAACAGTTCATTGTGGAACTAACGCACACAACAGAACTCGTTTCTTGTTCGACAATAAACTATAAAAACTTATAGACGGACTCGAAATGGGAATTTTCCCATAAACACTTTTATGCTGATGGATACATTTATGCATCGCATAGAAACTTAATACATCAAGAACATCATCTAAAGACACAACGTAAAACACTACAACCATATTAGACCCCCATATTTTTCCCATTATATAAATAAAGAGGCAATACTCATAGATTTTAACGTCACATACACAATGAAAAAAAAGATTATATACTACCTTGACATTACAGTTAAAACAAGGATCGACACCTTGAACAAAGGGAATATACCGTAAACCAACAGCTACAGACACTGCAATGCACGCGACATAAATCATCCCACACAACTCGAACAGTCAGCGTTCAGACCCAATAACTATAATGAGGAATTATAGACCGTATACATAATCTCTCGCAATGACGGGTTCGAACGAACCACCATAGACAAATAACTAAGAAAATACAAAAATAAAGCACTCAACAAGACGGACTGACAAAACGAACATCCACAATCTGTAACTGAAACATACAAACTTACAAATTCATTTAGACACGAAGGAATAACCACAGCTATAAGGAGAAGCAACAGGCTGAGACAGAAGTTTCAGACTGGCATGCACATGCAGAGAAACTTACATAAAGCAAACAGAACGGAACTTCATACGAAGAACATACAAACTGAACAAATATGACTCCAATTACGCTAACTGCTTACACGACAACGGACATAACTACATAAACTTTGTGTTTGCTACATAACTATTGCATAGGGAACAGAAAGTACGAATGATGGACCTACTAGAAAACTATAACATCCAACAATACAAAACAAACGAAAACACATAAACACAACCGCAATAAATAAACACAATCGCATTGGGAACACAGTTTCACAATGGAATAAACACAATCCAAAACAAATTTGATCACAATACAACAAGGGAATAGAAATCGATAAGTCATGGTCCCCGGTAGTTGATGAACCTAACGTACGAGAAAACTTACGAAAACAGTAGAACATCAGACAGAGCCTAAGAAAGTGTACGAGACTATGTTCGGCTCGAAGATGGCAGAATCCTGTCAATAGACCTCACCATTAGGACGTGGGAAAAAGCATATAATTATATATAATTGACTTGTGTATTTTCAATAACTTTTTTAGAGATCAAAATTTCGGCATAACGTTCATTTTTTTGAAAATATTTACTTTTTCTAAATGGATAGAAAAATGTAATTAATTTATTTCAGGTAAACGTTTCGATCTATATTTTTAAAAAGTAAAATAGCTAGTTCAAAAATGCAATCTTTTTTTTTTCATTTAACCGCTTATTACGTTACTTAATATTAAGTATTTAATTTTAATAATGCACTCAAGCATGTTAATATCCGCACGTTGTATCTTAATTATTTCACAGAGTTAAGTGAACTTCATCAGCTCCTAGAATTATGACTAATCAAGGCACACCTGTGACATTCATCATAGCCAACCTAATGGCAGCGTCTTATGAAGTCTGATGTTTTATGTGTCAAGTCGTATTTTCGTTCAAAGTCAATATCATATAATTTCAATCAAAGTTAATACAGCTTAATAATTATTCTGCAATATATAAATTAGACATACTAGTAAAGTTTGTTCGTATTTAAGTCTTAGATTCTAATAAATAGCTGATAACCTCTCATCATCCCCTTTACTGCACTCTCTCGCAGGGAGTATATTTTTAAACAATAAATGCAAGGGAATAGAATAAAATATCCTACTACCTTAGCCGAGACTCGAATCCGGATCTCCCGCTTTCTGGGACGGGCATGGTTAAATTGTATAGAAGGCTTGTATTTATTGTATAAATTTAATGTGCGATTAAATACCACAACAAATACAATACATAAAAAAGGAGTATAGTTTTGTTTTTCTACTCTAATACATTCATACCGGTATATATTTATGTACATAATAATGAATAATAATAATAATAATAAACCTAAAAAGAGGTAAAATCTCCAAAGGCATATTATCTGTTCGTCAAGGAATGATCATTTCCTAAAAGATATTCATTCATGATGCTTATAGTGAACCTTCCTCTTTTTAAAATGGAGAATTTTTGACTGTCGAAATTATCAGCAGAATTTTTTGTTGGGGTTCGGTCATGGAAGATTAAAAAAATACAATTTTTAAAAAAAGGTATATTTAATTACCTGTCAAAATTTTGGCTTACATAAAAAAAATTAAATTATTGACATTATTAAAAAATATAATTGGTATAACTCAAAGTAATGTGATATGGTGTGGAAAAAAAATAACCAGTGTGGAAAAAATTCACGACACCCACCCTATCAAGAAGGCGAGAGGAGACGTTGTGTCACCTGGATCCCATGTTCATGACTGAGAGGTAGGGTTTGGAAATTTTTTTTCGTAGAACATTTGACATCACATTACTTTTAGTTTTGGTAATTCTGCGTAATAATAATAAGCTTATTTATGTTATACGTATGTTAACAGCCCTGAATATTGCTTACAATGTAAGTGAAACTTTTTTTTAAATTGTTTTTTTTTTTTTTTTTCAATTTGACAGAACCCCTACAAAAAAAATCTACATCCTCTTCTTATTTAAGTAGCCCATAGAATTATCTTCAGTTCAGAACTTTTCGTCCCGATACCTCACCCAGGATGAGGTCTGGTTGCTGGTAATTATTGCTTAGCGGTAGCTGTGACCAGCTGGTTTCTGTTCTGAAATATGGACAAGCCAGAGAGCTATCTTATGCCACTCCAATGAATATGGGGTGATCCAATATCTATTGGCAATAAATATTAGCCAAGTGCAGGAAGGCTATTGTGCCTTTGCCCTATGCAAGAAGGAAATACATTCTAATTTCAATAATTTATTAATTAACACACTATATTTTCGAAATGTACTAATTGTTAATAAATTAAGACAAAAAATACTACTTTTATATAATATAGATATATTTAAAAGTATATTACTTGTGAATATTAACTTTTCGTAAAAAAA
>KZ807158.1:685727-713940 GCA_000696205.2 Oncopeltus fasciatus
TGTGTGTGTGTGTGTGTGTGTGTGTGTGTGTGTGTGTGTGTGTGCGTGCGCGCGCGCGCTTAGGGAGTCTCATATGTAGGATTAAATAAAATATCGAAATAATTTTCAAAAAATCTGTCATGAGAAACACTTTCATTCATATCTTCCTACTGTCATATAATAGTGTTATTCTTATCTCTATTATTCTATATATTTTAGGCCTGACCCAGAAACTCTGTCCTCTGTCCTTCCTACACCCTTTTCCGCTCAGTAAACAAGTTAATTGTACGCATCCTTTAACCTCAGGCACTTCTCTTCTTGAAATTTTTTTTCTTTCGATCAATAGCCTTGACATCATCAAAAGTGCAATCATAATGATGCAGATAAACTTTACTGTCTTTCTTCTATGTCAAAGTGTCATCCTGTTGATCTGTCGTGCAGGTCTGTTCAGCAGAGTGGCGCTGATATCAGGCAGTCTGTTGAGCCCTTGGGCGATCGGCCAGGACCCTGGAGGACTGAAGCTGCGACTGGCAGCGGCCACGGGCTGTCCGGCCGAACCTCTCGACTGCCTGAGGGCTCTCCCCTTCCGAGCGCTC
This sequence comes from Oncopeltus fasciatus, assembly GCA_000696205.2. NCBI lineage: Eukaryota > Metazoa > Arthropoda > Insecta > Hemiptera > Lygaeidae > Oncopeltus > Oncopeltus fasciatus. Next base: position 686,303 of record KZ807158.1, read on the forward strand.
GCCTCCCTCAGACTGCCGGCACCGAGGTTCCTCACTCCTGTCGGACCATGGGCGCCACACTCCACCGACCCCGTAGAGGCTGTGGAAGCGGCCGGGGAGCCCTTCATCTCGTCCAACCTACTCATCGGGACCACGACCACTGAGAGCTACCTCGATTTCAACAGCCACGAGATACAGTACGGCATCGAGGAGGACCAAAGAAACAGGGTTCTCAGGTCAGTCATGCTAACTAATAATTGTAAGCAAATCAAGTGCCATAAGTGCAAAACATGCATGTAATAATTCTTTCTTCCTTCCCCCAACCATCTCTCTCTCTCTCTCTCTCTCTCTCTCTCTCTCTCTCTCTCTCTCTCTCTCTCTCTCTCTCTCTCTTTATCTGCCAGAGAACCAAACACCATAACTACCTTACAAAAATATGTGTTATATATGTTTTATGTTAACAGCTTCCGACCAATAATTAATTAGGATCCGGCCAATCTGACCTGGAGTTAGGGCCTGTCAGAAATGTGTCTCTCTCTCTCTCCCTCTCTCTCTCTCTCTCTCTCTATCTCTCTCTCTCTCTCTCTTGAGCAAAAAAATACATTATTACATTTAAATATTATAAAGTGTGTAATGAAATCAGGTCTACTAATATTTCTGTATTTAATAGAAGTTCAAATAATAAAAGTGTCTAAGCCTCCCCGNTTTTACAAATATAATTTAATTTATTTACAACATCATGCCATATATTTTTAATTGCAGTTTCGAGCATACAAGTATTAATCTCATGAATACAAGGAATATTAAAACTATACATCATTATATATCATTTTATTTTTATTTACTCCCCCCTCTTTCACCCAATTACTCTCTCTCTCACACACTCTCTCTAAACTCTCTCTCTCTCTCTCTCTCTCTCTTTCTCTCTCCCTCTATCTTTCTTTCTTTCATTCTAACTATATATATATATATATCCCTCTCTTCCTCTCGTCCTTTCTTCCTTTCTCCCTAACACCCTCCCTCCATCACTCCCGCTATCTCTCTTTCTCCCTCTTCAAAGTTTTTCTTTCTTTTTCTCTTCACTATTCTACATTATGTCGACTTTTAGAACATATAACTTACCTTTTTACATACAAATTTATATAAAACTACATAACAAATTAAATGAGTAAAATTTTTACATTGCAGGTTTTCTTATAAATGTTTTTTCTTGAACTTATAATAGTATTAATTATGCTCGAGAACTGAGTTCACATATTTGTGTGAAAGTTCAATATGTTTTTCCAAAAGCAACTTTTAATACTTAATTTTAACTCATATGAAATCATTGTATATGATACAATTAAAATACTAAATTTCATGAAAATGCACAAATTTTTAATAATTTGAAATCATAATTTTAAATCTCTATATCTTTTTTATTATTAGCATTAAGAAAAAAATGAAATGAATGCAATTTCTTATGAATGTCGTTTTTATAACATTTTTTTATTTATTAAGATATACATTTAAAAATATAACACCGAAGGTTGAGCCCTTACTACTCTTTTCCCTTCATTCCGGAGAAGCTCTCTATTCCAACATAAGAGATTTCACTTTTACTACCCATTCCTTTTTTCCCACTTTGCAAGATCTGATAAGTCAAAGTTATTCTTTTATATGCCCATCTTTTATGATAGACAGTATATCTGTGTAGATGGGACAGCTATTGCAGAACGGACTTTTTTTTAATTTAATTTGAGAATATTACTTGTTCTGAATCGTGAAACATACCATTTATAAGGGTAACTACCATTTTGTCATATCAGGCATTTTAAAAAAGTTTTTTTTTTCTTCTAGGAAATCAAAGTAAAATGGAACAAGAATTTTTTTTCTTTTCAGAAATATGTGTTAAGTTGAAACCCAAAAAAAATGTAGTAAAATAATATAATGTTTTCAATTGTGGGTTTCGAAGTTGTTGCATTAAATAAGATTTTTAAGTTTATTAAATTTAAAATCACATTCTGCAAGGTTATAGAATGTTTAGTAAATAAGAAAGCGCCCAGCATTTTAGATCTTCTAATATGTTCTTTAATATGCGTAAAAATATTACAGGACATAAAAGTTAGAACATTTTATATCACACCTATTATTTTTATTCATTTTTTCAAAATACTCGTTATAACGAAGATATTACTATATACAGAAGGTACTATATTTCTTAAAATTAACTTTAGTTTGTTCATTAGTTAGTTTAAAAACTCTATCTAAATACAAAATACTTTGTATTTCTTTTAAGAATTACTATTGCTTAATTTATATTCTGAAATATCTTTCTTAATTATAGATTATAAATTATGGAAAAAGGTATTTTACTATTATCTTTTTCTATAAATTGTGACTTCTACATGGAAGATATTGGTAATTTTTCAATCTGGATACTCTTTATAAAAAATCCAGCACCAGAGGATAGCCTCTTTGATAGATTTCAGCCGTTAATGAACCAATGATTTGCAAAATTAAACAAAAATTACAAACGCCAGAGTGCAAAACGCCAGAGTGCTCTTGTGAAAAATTTTGAATTGGCCGTATTTTCAGCTTTTTTAGCTCCCCCTAAGTTCTACGGAGTTTAATAAGAAGTCTGTCTTCTTCGCCGAGTTAGACGTCCAAAGTTTGCTTCTTATCAGAGAGAACTCGAAGAGAGACACTGTATAGTTTGTACATGATTGCACACTCAGCCGTCACCGCAGTCATCTTCTAATGAATTCATCAGACCGTAGATTAACAAAAGCCCTGCGCTCACTTAGCAGATTTTCCACGATAATCCATCCCAATGCAAAAGCTAGTTAAAAGAAAAAAGTATTCATTTACAAATTTGATCATTTTTTGCGATCAGTCGTCAGATGTCTGAATTCAACGGTACACAGTTCGGACAAAAAAGGGAAACTGAAAAACCCAGAGATAGAAGACCTCAAAGAAAGAAATACCCAACTTTCTTAGACAATCCTATTTATATAGTTGCCAGTAACAAATAAGTACCAACATTTACTAGATAAAAAATAAAATAAATATTAAATTTTGTATTTACCGTTTCTTCTTCCGGGTTGGACCGTGTCAAGTTGTTGTTATTTGCCGAGCTTTCGCACATCATGTGATGGCTTCTTAAGGGCTGAAAAGAGAATGAGAGTTGTAAAAGAGAGATTTTTAAATTCAGGTGGTATATAATTACCATGTTTCATACACCAGTGGTGTATAATCCCGGCGCAGTCCAGTCCTTGGGCGAAGCCTGCCTTCCCATTGGTTGATACTGTGTTCTGGCGCCTGGTCTCTGGAAACCAGCGCTAATTGTCGAGAGGATCCAACCAATCAGTGACCAGCTACCTGACTACTCCAGAGACCATTTCAATCTTATATAATTATTTTAACAATAACTAATTATATGGGTAATTAAAAATTAACTAAATTTCGTAAATATTTTCTAACATATTTGAATATGAAGAAAAAAATAAATATGTACAGCAATAAATAATTTCATTATTGAAATTGTTTTCATGACTGATAGACTGATATTTTGAAAAAAAATTCAATGTTTTCTTCTTTAAATATATTTTTTTTTCTTTTCTTTTTTTTTTTAAGTATATATAGAAAATTAAACACTCGTGGCTGCGATATATAGCAATCAATAACATAAAAATCCCAAATAGTAAAATTTTCGGGGATCTCTCGCCCTTCTCGGTGAGAAGTGATACGGTTGTCATTTATTTTCTTAGTAAAATATGGTATGTAGTTCTCAAATTTATACGAAAGGCTAAGGTTAGTTACTAAGATTTGGACATTAGCTGCAATGTCTAGTACGAGTAAAAAAGGTTTTTTTTCGATATAGTGGGCGTAATATTTAGTTCAGAGTAATAAAACTCAACACAGGTTTCTTTATTTGTAATAGACAAATTTAAGGAGTTAAATTGATCACCACTAAATTTAATAGTAGTGAGGGTTCACAGGAACCTTAAAGTTTTAAATATACCGATTAAAAGCCATATTTGTTTATTATTCTTAATGCAATTTGGTACATCGCTTTTAAATGTAAAATTGAAGAAAAATTGTAGAATGGAGCCAAATTGAACGAATAAGAATGAATGAAAACAGACTTCCCTACTACTTTTAAATGTCAAAGGATATTAATGATTCTCTCTTGAATTAGGATTTCTATTTCCCACTTGGGAAAACGTGAGAAGTTAGTAATGAGTTTTTATGATTTATTTTTCGTATATACCGACCGGAAATCACATTGATTCGGCATTACTAATGTACAAATTACACAAATCCAAACTCTTAAAAGAAAAATATATTATTTTCCTGTTTTTAGGGCCTCTACAACGACAAACGTATATATTAATTTACAGTTATAAATGATAAATTCTTACGAAGTTTACTCAGTTTAATTTTCCCCTGTTCAACTCCTTCTTGTACTTTTATCAGACAATTTTCATCCCTTCTGGGTTTAGTTTTTGTTCAACTTCTATTGTGCCTTCGAAATAATCTCCTGCGAGAACCAAGAGATGTGGACAGCCGAAGAGCCCCTTAGGAGATATTTTATTCAAATGACCATTCCAGCTCCCTCCCATCCACTCCAGATTATTCTATTCCGTGGGAACTAAACCATTCAAAGCTGTGGAAACCTTCAACCAAATCTACTTCAACTTCACACAAATCCTACTTTATTTCATCGAAAAAGTAAATACAACACATTATTTAGTAATTTCTATACAATTTGAGTAGCTGTATCACATTTACTTTCAGTAATCTCTTAAGGGAGATTAAGTGAAATTATCTTAATGTTTAACAGATATTCTTGATGTGTCATCTCCTTCTAGTAATTCCGTAGTAGAATAAATAATGTGTTTCTTGTTTTCAGTCTTCTTGGTGATATCGAATAATGGTTATCGAACTACTCTCGGGATACCCCTTACTTAAACACAATTTTATAGACTGTCAATCTGAAAAACTAAATATTCCCAGCTGGCTTAGGTGCTATTTCTTAGCCCTCCTTAGAAGAACTGAAGGTCTTTCCTGAAGTGCACGGCTTATCTACGTTTTGCGAAAAAAAAACCACTTCCATTCTTCTGAGTCCGGTAAGAAACTGAGAGAGATAAAATTTAATTTATTTTTTATTATATTGAGCTGGCGAAAGTAAAGTTTTTATAAGTTAAGCTGGCATAACAGAAAATTTACAAAGAAGTATTCTCATACCGTTTAGAAATAAATAAAATTATACACCATAAAATAATTGTTGTAAAATAATTGACTTTTTTATATAGTACAACCATTTAGTGCCAGGTTCTTATAAATAACCTATATTCATAGTAACATACTCAATCTTTAATTTTTAGTTAAGAAATTACATTTTTAAACAAAATGAAAATTCGTTTAACGCATCAGATTATCTACAAAATCATAAATGTTCACGTAGGCTTCGACGGTCAGATGTATTTACCGTTTCTTCTTCCGGGTTGGACCGTGTCAAATTGGTGTTATTTGCCGAGCTTTCGCACATCATGTGATGGCTTCTTCAGGGCTGAAAAGAAAATGGAGAAATGAGAATGCTACCCAAATTCTCTTTTCAGCCCTGAAGAAGCCATCACATGATGTGCGAAAGCTCGGCAAATTACAACAATTTGACACGGTCCAACCTGGAAGAAGAAACGGTAAACAAAAATCATAAATTTAATTTCTAAATATAAGGATTAAGTACCTCGCATTTCAATATATTATTACGGTATAAGTTTAGTACTAATTCTGTAATAATATATTGACAAGTAAGACCTTTGTCCCTATATTCAGAAAACAATTTTTCATTAAAAAATAAATAAAATTTATGATATTGTAGATAAACCAGTGTATTAAATAAATTTATGTAACTTGCCGAATGTTCTCATATATTGTTCTCTGAGGTATAGAGGGAAGAATCCGTATTCTTAAAAGAGAACCGATATTATCGGAAATCCTGGCAACATTGTATTATTATGAAAGTTGAACATCAGCGTCTTGAAATATTCAAGTATTGACATTCCTAAATATGACGCTTTGTATAAATCAATATTATCTTGCTCTGTATACTGTTATTCTTTATTTAATTATTATATATTTTATAGTCTTGGAAATAAAGTTTTGCTATTAGCTTTATCAATCGTCTCTCTTTAGTCACAAATTTAATATTCATTGGATTCTTCTAGTTTTTATGTATTTTATTATTTATTAATTTAAATACATTTTTAAGTAAATCGTTTTGGGACAATTTTCTTTTTTCAGCATTTAAGGCTACTAATTTAAGGTTTTAGTGACATTTAACGGTCTATCTTAGCCCATCAGAATGGCTCTGTCTCTTTAAAATATTCAATAAATATATTTGGTTGAGCTTTTTCATATTGTGACACTAACCCTGCCATAAGGGAGTTTTATCTGTATATACCATACAAATATTGTATTTGTACATGTATAGCAAATAATTACATTAGTTGTTTATAATATACAATTAACAAAAAAAATAATAATAAAGCAAACAAGAACTAACAACTTAAGAACAAAAGAATGAGAAAAGAAGAATTGTAACAAAAAAGAATGAATGAAATGAAAAAAAAAAAAACTTGGAAATAAATTAAAAATATGAACAAGAAAAAAAAAGAAAACAATATACAAGACCGAATATTTAAATAAACATACGTAGATATTGTAAACTCAATGTGATAATTTAATAATGAGTATCTCTCATTTATGTGTTCAATTTTGTCAAGAGATTTTATGGAATGTTTTGAATTGTGGTAGTGATTTTTCCATCAATAAATTTGCTTCTACTGACCATTTTCCGTATTTCAGTAGTGCTTTTTTTGTTAGTTTCCTGTAGTCAGTAATGAGTGCACAGTCGCATGTCAAATGTTGGTATATCTGTTTGTGTGTAAAGTCACAAGTGCATTAAGGAGAATCTTTAATTTTAAATCTGTTAAAATAACTGTTGTATATATGTATAAGTGTCTAGATTTACGTGTATTTTCCCTTTTTTTTTCTTTTTTTTTTTTTTTTTTTTTGGCTATGTTATGTTATTTTAATACTGGACAGACGTCCGAATCTTGAATACCCCATTCAAACATATCCGAGAGTTATCCCTAATCCGGGAGTTTTACTTATTTATTACTATTGAAGCTGAGAACTGCATCACAAGATAAGCCTGGAATGGGTTATTAATATGTAGAACAAAGATTGAATCATTACATTTATCTGTGGACAAGATGACATTAATTTTGTGGTAGAGGTCACTGTAGTCATATATTTCGGGAGTTAAACATTTTCCACATTTTTGGGCATAGACTGTTATAAAATAGAAGTAATTCGCTATTGAATACTAAATAGCCTTTTTTGGTTACTATATCTTTGTGTTTTGGACTAAAATGTCTTTCATTCCTAAAAATTGTACGATATCATATTTTTCTTCATTCGTTTATTCAACTTGTCTAACATTAATTTATATTAATATACCAAATTAACCATTTAACCATTAACCTAACTCATTAGTCTATAAACATATATATATATTTTATTATTCTTNTATATATATATATATATATATATATATATATATATATATATGCTAGGGCTGGACGTGGGATCTCCTGTAGCAATTCCCTACCCACTATTTTTGATATTATTCGCATGAGTAGAGTTCGTTGACTTGCCGAAACATAAGCCACCATAAAACCCCATAGGCAAGTCGTGGCCGAATAAGACTTATGTACAAAAGCAACATGCTGGCTCTCCGATCCCCAAGATGCATTACTCATAGCTATTCAAGTTCAAATATCTTTTGCAATTAGCTGTAAAATGTGAGGCACCTAAGATAGTGTTTGATCTAATTTAGGGCCTAAAATCTAGTGGAGTTGGTAAAATTAAAAATTGTTTTTAAATTCTTATTAAATGTATTTTCGATATCCAACGCTCTGTCAAAAGATTTTGGTGAATTGATTCGAATTATTTTCGTTCTATTCAGTTTTGTACTTCCTTTTCGTTCTGTTGTTTTTCCTTCCTTCTGCTTTTTGTTAGCAACTAATCCTAACTTAAATTCTTCACTATTATCAGAATCATTTATTCCATTAGCAACGAGGCTGAACCCATGATGGCTACAAACATGTAATCGCTCTCATTACTGAATGCCTCGGACTCATTGCAGAGCCATCTATTGTAATTAGCATTGTGCCAGTCAAAATTTCGTCCGCTGGATGTCCTAACACACACGATATCCAAACTCGTTCATGTCATTAAACAGTCTGTCCGTCCCTCCATGAATAATGCATTCGTTTATGTAACGTTCCTATTGTTAAGCGGAAAATGCCCTACCACAAACTTTACCCCCTTGTAAATCGGTGCAAAAATCCGTAGAGTAATAGATAATGCTTTTAAAAATATCGATGCTACAAATAAAATATACCTTAATAAAAGGAAAAAAACTGATATATTCTAAAAGAGAGTTTTTGTTGACTGTAGATATTATTCTAAGATGATTTTAGTTGGGGTTTGGTCGAGGTAGATCCAAAAAAACACAAATTTAAAAAAAAAATATAAAAAAATACATAAATGAGGCAACAAAATACAATTTATCAATCCCTTAAAGCAATGTAACTAAAAATACTGAATTACAATATATAAAAAAATATAAGACATTAATGGTTTTGTAAATAGTATTTTTTTGTGGCTTTAATCCCACGTAAATTTTAACAATTTACAACAAGACTGCTAGCTTTGAAATTTTGCATAGGACAATAGTAGGGCGAAAATACTGCTTCTGGGACACGCAAGTGAGGAAAATCGCGGACATCATGGTTTCTCGCCAAAAATACTTACCTCTAAACCTACCTATTTGAGCGCTCAGAATTTCATAACAAACCTCAATGTCTACCTCATCGCTGGTGATATCATACGATAGAGGAGCGAATTTTCTTACCGATGACGCTGGTGACGTCTTACAACAGAGGAGAGAATTTTTAACAGGTCCATAGATATTTTAACAACTTTTCTAACTTATCGCTGTTGACGTCCTAAAAGCGACTACCCCCCTAGGGCCCCAGAGATATTAGCGAATTATCTATCTCATCGCTTGTGTTGTCATAGGAACGACCTATCCCATATGGGGTCCCCAAAGATTTCAGCGAATTTCCTACCTCTTAGGGAGGTCCCAAGAGTTTTTGGCGAATTTCCTTGTAACCATTACCTTCCCAAGCGAATTTACTTGTAACCATGAAGTAACCTACCCAGGCGAATTACCTATAATATTATCTTTGAGGGGGCTAATCACCTCCCATGTTATTGGCTAATAAATTCAATGATAAGATTTCGATAAAATGAATTTTAAATAAAATTATCGCAATATTTTATTGATAAATAGCTTAAGTATTATGTTACCTATAATAAGTAACAAAAAAGTAAACAATTTTTTTGAACAATATAACTCGTAAATAATTTGTTTCATATTTTAGAGTAAGCCGCCAACTTTCGAGATGGATAGAACATAAGTTTTNATAGTAGTGGCTACAGTTTACCATACTATTCTAAATATCCATGGTTCAGGAAAAGCGTTTATTTATCGATAAAAGCTTGCTTGGGTGTGGTTCAACTCCAACGAATCTCATCAGCCTACCCTAGCGCTCCAAATGTAAGATTGAAGAAACTTCCTAATTTGAAAATTGTTTCTTATATTATTATTATTATTAATAAAAGTGGATTATTATTGTTACCCGTACAAATACTTCATGCCCGAAAGTGTGCTATTCAGAGGTAACTATTCTTTCCAAAACATCCTTGGACTCAGGAAAGATTGATTTCTAGATAGCCCGGGAAGCAGGAGATCCAGGCTCGAGTCCTGGCTGGGACAGATAGATTTTTTATTCTATTCCCTCACATTAATAGTTTAAAATTTACGTGGGATAATACACCACAACTAAATAAATATTTATAAATTAAAATAAAAAATAAATAATGAAGAGTCGATAAATAGCTAGACAATGTCAGCTCCTTCGAGCATAAGACGATGTATTTGTCTTTCTCGTAAGTTAGACTCTCGCTTGTGTGTTAGGAATTTAATAAGTTATCTATTTACTAACACAACTAAATTAACATTTATAAATATTGTTTTTTGTCAACAAACTTTTTTATAGAACAGAAAACAGTTGTTTCAAAATTTCCACCTCGTATCACATGCTCGACGGACTAAGGATGAATGGGCCCATTAAAACAATAGAAACATAATTCCGATTCAGCACGGTTAAATGTAAGTTGCAGTTTTATTTATCCAGTCTTGCCTTGGCAGTCGTGCAGAGAGGATCTCTACGCTCCTGAGGATTAAGATATCTGATAAGTAGACCTTATCGTTTTAACCACAGTTTATTTTTATTTTTCATTTTATTTTTATTTACTCAGTTTGTTAAGTTGAGTGTGAGTAGTTTTCGAGGCTTGGGGATGGAAAACTCCCCAAGCCCTAAGAGGCGAAAAAAACTTTTTCCGCCGCGGCGGGATGATACGTCGTGTACATACGTCACACAGACGATTAAGTTCGTTCATATTAAAAAGGAAGGAGAGGGTAATCTTACCAATGTCTCCCCCTTTTTAATTGAAAAAGTAATATTTGGACATGCAGGTAAAGTAAAAGCGGTGAGAAAATTACGCGACGGGTCTATACTTGTCGAGGTGTTTAATGATAACCAGGCAAAACAATTGACGAAAATCAAATCATTAAATGACCAAATACCTGTCACAGCTGAACCTCACGTCACACTTAATAAAAGCAAAGGGGTAGTTAGAAGTATCGATCTCATGTGTGTTCCAGAGATCGAAATTCTGGCTAATTTAAAACAACAAAACGTAATAGACGTGAAACAAATAGTAACTAAAAAAGATAACCAGCCACTACCTACACCATCTTACATACTAACATTCTCAACCCCCACTCCTCCTAAAGAAATTAAAGCCGGTTACTTGTCACTAGCAGTACGCAAATATATTCCCGCCCCTTTAAGATGCTTCTCGTGCCTCCGTTTCGGCCACCCCACCACCACCTGCAAGGTGAAAGTGTGCAAGAAATGCTGCTCAAAGGAGCACGAGGAAATAAATTGTAATAATAATCATTTCTGTGCAAACTGCAATGCAAACCACTCACCACTCTCTCGTGAATGTCCCACTTGGCTAAAAGAAAAAGAAATCAAGGCTATACAGGTTAATGAAGAAAAAAGTCCCGCTGAAGCGAGAAAAATTTATAATGCTAGAATAGCACCCTCCTTTTCAAAGTCTTACGCTAGCGTTACAAATAGTAAACAAGCCCCATTATCAACGTCTTCAAGCAGCCACGTCAGTGGTGTTATTAAAAAATCTATTTCCGTTCAAACGGATACATTTATTTCGGAGTCAGTTTCGACTCCTCATTTACCCTCCCCCCACCACTCTCGGGCTACCCGGGAGCAATCCCCTCCCCTTCCCCCCTCCCCCCCTACTGGGTTACCCCCTTTTCCCTTTCCCCCTCCCCAAAGATCCCCTCTCCCCCCGTCAGTACCCCCCCCACCCACCACTCCTTTGCAGACACCCGGGGCTGACCCCCCTACCCCTAAAATAATTCCCTCTACCCCCACCACGTCTGAAGACGGGTGGACAGAATCATCAAATCGAAGAAGGAAGAAAGCAGGAAAGAGCACTAAAGAAAAACCAGGTAGCCGCTCATCCTCTCTCAATAGAGATAAGATCGATGACTAGGCTGATAGACCCTGTCTGTTATCTCTTATTCGATAGTAGGTTTAAGATTATTTTCTTTAACCTCACAAATACTTATTATCTGGCATTTAAAGTCTATTTATATATGTTACGTGTTTTCTATAAATCCGAAATAATTATTGTAATAATTTACAAATTTTCTTCTATGTCAAAAAATTATTGCAGACCCTGCAAATCTACAAATTTAACCAATCCTAAAAAAATTTTCAAAAACCCTCCCGTTAAAAACATAAATATTTCTTTGGTAAGGAATCATAAATATATAAAATTCTACCTAATAATTATTTTTTACTATGTACTTTATTTTCTAATTAACTTATTTCATGATTTACCAGATACGAACTTAGTAGCCATTTACTCATTATATTATATTGCAGTTATTAATACTCTCTATAATATTGTGAAATCATTTTACGTTACGTGTAATATATATTACCCAATATTGTACCTCGTTGTAAATTTTTATATTCATAAAACGATTTTATTCTCGGCTACATATTATAAATATACACCAGTTATCCTCTTCAACACTATATATTTTTTCTACTCTATAAGATCTCTACCAAACTATAAATTATATTTCCTTTCCTCATGTTATATTAGGCGACCTAAATATTTTTACCCAAATTTATGGCAGTTATACAGTGGAATTTATTCGGGATAAGATCAAGGTATAATGATTTAAAAATCCTCATACAAGAATACGAACCAATTTGCCTAGCACTCCAGGAGACCCGTCTACGCAACATTGACAAATTTTCACTAAAGGGGTTCGATATTTATCGACGAGATGTGAATGAGGGTCCACGCGGCCACGGTGGAGTCATGAACCTCGTTATTTCTTCAGTACTCTCCGATCCTATACCCCTCGAAACAAATCTACAGGCTATAGCTACTAGAGTTCACACGAAAATAGCATTTTCCCTTCTAAATATTTATCTCCCTCCCGATCAGGAACTTCATGTTGAAGAATTGAATAACATCATAGGACAAACCCCAGCGCCGATTCTTCTGGTAGCCGATGCAAATGCACATAATAGCATCTGGGGCTCATGTACCACTAATAATAGAGGAAATATCGTAGAAGAAGCCCTCGTTCGCAATCATTTAGTACTTTTAAACACCGGTGAACCAACCTACCTTAGCTCATCATACGGGACATATTCAGCCATAGATATTGCTGCCATATCACCTGCCCTGTACACTCAGACCGAATGGCTCCCACTTGAAGAACTTCATGGAAGTGATCATTTCCCCATAAAAATTTGTATCTCCCGCAACTGTAAAACCATTAAAAAGAAAAAAAGCTGGAAAATAAATAAAGCTGACTGGTGTAAATTTACAGACTTAGCCAAGCCTCCACACTTACAACCAGAAAACTTAGATGTGAACGGTGTAAATAATTTAATAACAGAAGCAATCATAAGTGCTGCTACGGAGAGCATACCGTTAAGCTCTGAAGAGTACAGACGGCCACCAGTACCTTGGTTCAATGAAGAATGCAAGATAGCTCGACAAAAGCGTAGAAAAGCCTTGAGGAAATTCAAGAATAATATGACCCCAGAAAATCTATCAGATTTTAGAAGACAACGAGCAATATGTCGCCGAACTTTCAACCAATCAAGAGCTGAATCTTGGCGACTTTTTACAGCTTCACTGAACAAGGATACCCCATCTAAAACAATCTGGAACGCAATAAGGAATATTGAAGGAAAAAGCAAACCGAGCTCTTACACAATTGACTGTGACGGACAACTTACGGACGACCCAACTAAGGTAGCAGAAAAATTTGCTTCCCACTACTCCGAACTGTTCAATGCTGATTACGAGGAAGAATTTATGACATATAAAGAAGGACGTGAAAGACATTACATAGATTTTACAAGCAATAATGAGGAATATTACAATACCCCTTTCACTGACTGGGAACTGACTAATACTCTGAAAAGTGTCAGAGGCTCTTCTCCAGGACCTGATTTAGTCCATTATTTGATGATAAAGCATCTGCCATCAGATACACGCAACTGGCTATTAAGATTTTATAATTACTGTTGGGCACAGGGAAAGTTCCCAGATGCCTGGAGGTTAGCGGAACTTATTCCAATTGAGAAAAATGGGAAAGATAAGCGGCGAGCAAAAAACTATAGACCAATTTCATTAACCAGCTGTCTCTGTAAAGTACTCGAAAGGATGGTCAACAGGAGGTTAATGTGGATATTAGAGAAAAATGACATGCTACCTAAGACACAAAGTGGTTTTCGCAAAGGTCGGTCAACAACTGATCACCTTGTGCAACTTGAAGCCGAACTGCACTATACCTTCATTAATAAAGAGCAAGGGATCGGCGTGTTTTTTGATGCAGAGTCGGCTTATGACCGAGCATGGCGACATGGCATACTGGAAAAACTCCATGCATTGGGTTTTAGAGGCTCCTTACCAATCTTTGTAAGAAATTTTCTGAAAGACCGGAGGTTCCATGTTCGCATAGGTAATGTGACCTCACGAGACTATGAACAGCGAAATGGGGTGCCGCAAGGTTGTGTGCTTAGTACAACGCTTTTCGCCCTAGCAATGGTAGATTTTGCTCTGAGTCTACCCAGAGGAGTCAAAATGTATCAATATGTAGATGACCTAGCGATATTTTGCCGAGGACATGACATTACTTCAGTACATAGAAAAATCCAAGATGCTATCAATAGAATGTCAGTAACGGCTAAAAAAAATGGTGTAAAGTTCTCTACTGAAAAAACTAAGTGTTTACATTTTTCCAAGAAAAGAAATACTCCAGAATCACCATTGCTAACCCTAAATAGTGCACTAATACCATATGCTGAAAATTGCAAATTTCTAGGTCTTGTTTTCGACAAGCGTTTGTCATGGAGATCCCACATTGAGCAGCTTAGGGAAAAATGTTTCAGGAAACTAAATCTATTGAGGGTTCTTAGCGGGACCAAATGGGGCTCCGACAGAACCACAATGCTGAGAATTTATAATACTACTATATGCTCTAAAATTGATTATGGGTCATTTATATATGCCTCTGCCAAAACCACGACCCTTATCCGCTTGGATACAATCCATCACGCAGGCATAAGGACAGCCACCGGTGCCTTTCGCACTAGTCCAGTACTCTCCTTATGTGCAGAAGCCGGGATTCCCCCCCTACTATTCAGACGACAAAAACTCGCCATTAACTACGCCTCCAGAGTATACTTTAACCCATCCAACCCTGCACATGCTTATTTATTCAAACTAAAGTACATCAGGAAATTCAATAATAATAACTCCTCCAGTAAACCACTAGCTTATAGAATATCAACCGCCATAGATTCATTAAAACAAATTAAAATAGAAAACAAAATACCACATTCTCCTCCCTGGAGAAGAATTAGACCTAATTGCAATATTTCAATGGCCAAACTCAAAAAAGATAAAACATCCCCACCTACTTACCGCGATAAATTTGAAACAATTCTAAACACCCTGAAAGACTTTGAAATCATATACACTGATGGGTCAAGAACCGAGCAAGCTACCGGATATGCTGTAGTCACGTCTAGTGCTACCTACAAATACAGACTCCACAACTACTCTAATACATATTCAGCTGAATTATGTGCCATTTCTGCCGGCCTGTACAGATGCATGACTGTTTCAAAAAGAAAAATTGCCATCATAACTGACTCACTAAGCGCATTACAGGGCTTAGATGATATGTACACAAACCATCCTGCAATTGCTGAAGTACAAGAAAAGATAACTGTGTGTTCGGAAATAGGAAAATCTGTACTGTTGCTCTGGGCCCCAGGTCACATCGGAATCCGGGGCAATGAGTTGGCAGATGAAGCAGCAAAAGCTGCATTAACCCTGGAGCTCCCTATACGAACCGTTGTCACACCGAAAGACCTAGCAGCACCTCTGAAGAAGAAGGTATCTGAAAACTGGCAAAATATGTGGAACGAAAGTCCTCCAAGCAAATTAAAAACAATAAAGCAGACAGTCAAACAATGGCATTCGTCCATTAGGGAAATTAGAAGAGAAGAAGTTCTTATTACCCGCTTACGAATTGGACATTGTAGAGCCACTCACGGCTATTTGATTACAAAAGAAGAACGACCTATCTGTCCTTCATGCCATGACCCACTTACAGTGGTTCACTTGCTTTCAGATTGTCCTTCATACCGCCCCATAAAACAAAAATTCAAGCTGACCGAAAATATAGAAACACTACTTGGAGATAACGATACTAATATAAATCGAGTTATCAGTTACATAAAAGAAATAGGTTACTATAATAAAATATAGTAACAATCTACAAATACTCACCAATATTAACTTAATTTCTCAGACCTCAATGAATAGGCTCAACATTAGTTAAACCAAAAAAAAAAAAAAAAAATGTTTATACCCCTTTAACCCCGCTAATATGAGAATCCTTCCCTCTTGAAAATCTCTCAAATCTATCCAGGTTAGTCATCCACGAGACAGTGGATCGGTGGTGGGGCCGCCCGTGTGATGTCGCTGGGTCCGTTGTGGGGCCGCGGGTCGGCGCTGTTGGAACTCGGAGGCCGACCTGGAGGATGTGGACGGCCTGGTCCAACCGTGCACATCCTCACCCCCAGGTATGGCAGCCAGAATTTAGTCGGACCGGAATGTCTAGGGGCAAGCCTGGTTCCTGCAGTGCTGCCGGTGGCTCCGTGGCGGGCTTGGGGGATCGCGTGGGGGTTCCGCCGTCTTTATTGTTTCACCTTCCGAGGAATTAATATTAAGAATCATAGGCGCTGATAACCAAGTCGTTGAGTGCTTATTTGGAAAAAAAAAAAAAAAAAAAAAGTTTTATTTATCAAGTTAAACATTTACCTGTGGTAATTTACCTCGTTCAAAAATGATGATGTTTTTAAGTAATAAAGTTCAGTGCTGTCAGTGAACAATATTTTTTTTTAAATTGTTATTTAAATTTACTGTTACTTGAACGATAAGAGATAGTTTGGGTTCAGTCTATTTTTGATGAGAAGAAACACAATTTTCTATAAAATTCTCATTTTTTATTATTCTTCTGTTTCACCTTACTATATAAGCCATCTTTAGCACTACTAACAACATTACTGCATAATCACACAAACATTTGCAACAGTCCCTTCTGGACTCATTTATTTATTTTTCATATTCATAAAATAAGACATTTTAATATGACAAGACATTTTCATCTTGTGTTCAGGTCTAAAGGTGGTCAACAATTAAACCCAGCTGGAAAAATTTCAATTTTTTTTATTCCTTCTCCTTTACTTAAATTAAAACAACAAAGAAACATAAAAAATAGCCACGATTCATTTTTATCATTGAAATTAAATGTTCAAAAAAACCCGAGTAAATGCACAATTACCAACCCTAAGTTGAACTCGACACCATTTCACAACTGTCTATCCACGGTCACACCTCCCAATGCCGGGTTTATACCGTTACTTACCAATAGAGAAGCCATTTTCAATAGCTCAACAGCGAGGGCCTAAGCTTTAACCAATATTTCTATTTTTAAAAAACTATAATTTTGGTCTACTGTATGTGTCACCTCAACCTCAACCCCAGCAAAACAAACATAAATATCCTGATCAGCAATCACAAAAATCCCCTCACCGCCCCATTGCTAATTCAGAAAAGCAATATGGAAGTAATCCTGTCAAATCAATCCTTCAATGTCACACAATCAATGCCACCTTCGATCCTTTCTGAACTCCGATTAATAATTAATTCTTTGAGATCTGTACTTTTTCCTACAAAATCTGGACCCATATCATTAACAACTCATCTTAGGAATGTCAGCAATGTCGCGACTAGCAAAAGCGAGCTAACAACAATATTACGGAATATGAACATGCACGTTGCATTAATATTTTTTTTTTTTAACACAGTAAACTAAATACGAATCCTTACACATTACAGGTTACCAATCTCGAATAACAGATTACCCTGATGTATGCCGCCATGCTATGCGCCCCTTGTGGTACTACGGTTATATCCCGAAATTTCTACAACGGGAATTTCAACAAGCTCAGTTCTTTAACTCCATATAAGCAATGGTCAATATCACAAATCATCACCAATAACCACGTTCATTTTTATTCTTTCATCTACTCTGCGGCGAATAAAGTCATAACAGCAAAGACATCAATGAACTCCTTTAAATCTCTGAGACACCTGCGATGGGGCTTCAGAATGTCCAAATCGTTTATGTACTTATTGTATTTCTCTTCATTTTTTTCTACCCCAACGTATTGGTCAACTGATAAATACAGTATCCTTGAATTATTTATTTTTTCATCCTTAAAACCCCAAGTATTATCAATTCCTTCATTTTCCTCAATAGTTGTCATTTCCCCATACCATATCCTAGTCGCCACACCAAAGCTACCTAACTACCGAAACCACATTTTAAATTCCATATCTGCAAAACACCAAGTCAGATCCTAATATAAGAATTTCCGAAATCCTCTCTAACGCTTATGTTTTAACAGATAATCCCATTATGTAAAAAAAAAATGATTATGTGTCAATATAATTAAAACTTGTATTCTTATTTTCTCCCCATACATCATCGAACTATTCCCACTGAAACGTCTCACGTAAAATTCGTAATATCATATTCTTTTTACACCTCCTTACAAGATAACTTGTCAATTCTTAAAGGTTATCGCCAGGGACAGAAAAAATGAAAGTTTCGGCCTGCCATCTGCAAAACAACAAATCCCTTATTTATACTCTAATAACGAACCCACTAGTCAGAAATTGGCACAGAACTTAAAAGCTCTCTTTCCCTATCCCTGCCACCAAACACTTCATTAACGCTCAGCCTAAGAAGAGGAAGACTTCCAGCGACGGACTCATTACTTCAATAATCCAACGTCTCGTATATATTCATGTATCCCATTTCTTGGCTCATATTCCTCATGCGTTTACATAACTCTATATTCCGTCTAACCAACTTTCCTTTGCTTAGGAAATTTTCCTATGTAAAACGTTTTCCAAAACCACAAGAATGTACAATCTCATACCGCCCTATTAGCCTTCTTCCTATCCCATCCAAAGTATTTTACAGAGCCTACTCAAAGAGAAATTCCCGATCCTATAGTTAGTCAGACAGGCTGATTGGAGATTACTAACCTAATCATTTACCTTTAATCATCAGTTCGAATTTCGCTCCTATTACATTAACTAATAGATTTCTCGTCTTACACCATTCAACCTAATACATATTCCTCAATCACTCAAACGGTGTACGATGTCTTAGTTTATACCATCACTCTGGACTTGCATGAAATATGTAATAATTAGTAGATTTTTGTTAGGGCTAGGTCAAGAATGATCCAAAAAAATTTCCAAAAATGTGTATTATTTATTATCTGCCGACCAAAAAAATTATCTACTAATAATCTCTACGTTCAAAAACTCTCCATTTGAGCATAATATGTAATATTTATTTCTTCAAATAAACATATAAGTATTTATTTAAAATTAAGACAATACAAATGTTTTTATTTCAGAAATTTTTTGTAGAAAATAATAGGTGGTTTAATAAATTAAGTAAAGAAATAAATGGATCTAATTTTCTAAATTTTATGTTCTAAAAGATATCTCTCTTCCTACCCGTCCAGTACAGAATCAGGTTTAGTATTCCTGTTCTTTTCGCTTACAACTCTTTTTGGCTTTCAAGATATAATTCCTGATTCACTGTCACTTATGAGTATCTTAGTTAAAAAAAGGGGAGACGTGATTAGTTGATACCATATTCGTCCTTGATCTTTTATCTTTCAGAAATAATCTTGAAGTAATGGTCAAGAGATTTATATATTAATCTTCTTACTACCTTATTCTGGAAAGGCCTTCTTAAAATAATAAAATGAAAATTCACCATCAATATTCCCTACACATACTTATTTTTAATCCCAACACCTTGTTACAACAGGGAGGAAACATTTACATTTAGATAAAACAATTACTAAAATACATTTTAAACCAAAATGATAACTAAACATATAATGTTATAAGCCAATCACTGCAATAATTACATCCAAGATATTTTTGCTGGGGGTGATTTCGATACATTTTTGGGAAAGCACATTGATTCAAGAGGTAGAGTACATCATGATATAATAAACAGTCAATATTCTCAATCACTCTTCCAACTAAGACTTCTGGTCTTCGCTGAATATTTACAAGACTAACTAATCTCGATGACATTTCCTCTAACCATCTCAGTTACCAATCAATGTATCTTGAAATCCCACGAAAACAAGTGACATGGATTATGCTGGGCTGGACTTTACAAAAACAATGCGAGAAAGTTCTGTAAACAATCATAAACTATAGCTCTCTTTATACCTCGACAAGATTTTTATTTATTTATTTTTTTTTTTTTTGGGGGAGGGCTATCACGTTGAGTTCTGAGTCTATGAAAAATGACTAGAAAACTGTACGAGAGACATATACTAACTATCTTGTCTGACTCGAAAATATGAATAATAATTAAGACCATTGTAATATAATTTTGCAGCCTAAAAATGTTAAGTCTACAGTTGAACACGAACCGGAGTTTTACCAGCGTGTTAAAAACTTCTCCCTCGAGGCCTCCTAGCCCGTAAGGGTTGCAAACAGGATAGTATTATAAGGAAATGCGCACACAGTTGTCCTTCAGTGGAATTTCTTCTTAGAGCAAAGATTATAAGATATTTTAACAGACTATATGCTGTAACAAACGAAAGATAAGACGAGAAAACATTAGCGTAAAGGTTTTATCCTAGAACTGACTCTGAATGCAATATACATATTGCACCCCATTCGAAGTCCGGAATTATCATGTTTTTATTTATTTATTTTTAATAACTAATTCTATAATTCTATAAGAAACTCTAAAATAAATCGTAATAACTAATGCTCAGACAGTCGTAAAAGCTTTCTATGTAACAATTGCAAAACCAAAAATAATTTTTAAGAAAAAAACAATGATTTATTACCTCTAATTAGAACAGTCTTCCTTGTTTACCTATTGCCTATTGATTTTGCAAATCAAAATTCTATTCTTCATTCCTAATACACTTGTAAATCTCATAATTATAGACATTCTATTTGCTTTCGCCTGTGCTTTGTATTCTTTCTGAGGCAAAATACTATTAAATCTAAAAGACTCTTTCCAAACTTTTGTTATAAGAGAGATCCATATGAACGAGTAATTCTTTATTTTTATCTTCTAAAGAGTATAACCTTCCCATATTGGATGTTCTAAGTTTTTGTTTGCTGGAATAGCAAAGCACTTAAAAGTTTATTTGTGCTTTGCCATTTCGTCTCTACCTCTCTGAGGGCAGAAATAATCAGAGGATTTCTTTGTTGTCGGCGTTAACGACCCAAGTCGTCAAGGCTAATAGCGAACCTTTTTTTTTTTTTACCTTTTTCTTTTATTTTTCCAGAGACTGGACCCTTTTGAAAAGCCCTTTATGCCTACATTTCCATGAGGGCAGGTTTTTTTTCTTAATTTTTAGAATCTCCCACGGCACACATTCACACATTCCACAGTTACTCTACCACGTATCATTTGGAGAACATTTAAGTGAAATAAAGACGTCAATATAAGGTTTTGAATAATTGGTTGTTAAAAATAACTAATCTACAATAACAAAGTAAATTAATCCTCAAAGCAAATATCTTTATTGAGTAGTTGTTTGAGTGTTTTCACATATTCAATATGGGTGACATATTACAAACTTACCATTTGTAATTTGGTATGTATTTTACCTATATTATAAATTCAGTCTAATAGAGTCTTAAACTATTATCGAAAATTCTTAAGTGTATTCGTTTAAAGATAAATAAATTATAATTTCATATTTTAAAATTTTATTAACAACAAAATTTTGTTAAGAAGTTTTTTTTTTTGTATAATAGAAAAAATCTTTCAATTATATGGTTGGAAGAATAATATGAATAAAGTAGATCGAAGGGCAATCAACTCCTAGGTTATTACGCCCTATAAATACCCCTTAATATGTCCACTATAAATCAGTTAATAAAATACAGGAATCAGGATTATTTCGACCATTATAACAACCTAAATTAATGGATTTTTTTTATTTAAATATTATTATTATATATTTAATAAATTATAATAAATAAATTATTATTAACTAAAATAATAAATAATATCTCATTCTTTAATTTAGATTTTCCAGGCTATACCTGCTTTTTTAAGAAAGTTTAACAGCCCATCCACTGTAGAGGGGTTGTTCCCAAGGCACTCTGCCATATTTCTTCCAATGCCTTCCCTAGTGAAGTAATTCTGATAAACTGGGCAAACCTCTATGATGTGCTGGATTGTTAGGTGAACTTGGCAGGTATTACACTTAGGCGGCAGATCTTTGTTAATTAGGTGTATATGAGTAAGGTTCGTGTGACCTATCCGCATACGGGTCAGTATTACCTCTTCTCTTCTATTCCCACGGATGGAGGTGTTCCATTCTTTTGTGGTGTTTTTTATACTCCGCAGTTTGTTGTGTGCTGGTTCTAGCATCCATGCATTTATGGTTGGAAGAATTAATTACTTAACTTCTAAATAGTACTAAAATAAATCTTGGCATTTTTATTAATGCATTAAAAGACGTACGCATTATTACTTTTGCTTATTTTAAAAGTCGGTTATTGTACTTCATATTTATAATTTCATGGTTAAAGTATTTAGTTAACAAAATTGAATTAGACATCTAGTATTCGTTATCCACCGAAGCTTGCTTGTAGGAGGCACATACTTTTCGAGATTTAATTCATAAATATGCTGTTGCGACGAAAAATTTATTAATTAAATTTTGTTTACTCTTTATACAGATTATTTAAAATTTAGTTATTTACCAACAATACAGTATTTTGGAAATTAGCTATTTGGTCTGAAAAATATGTTTTAACTCTGTGAATAGACACTATTTTTAGTAAAACTTAGATGCATAAAATATTGCAAGAAGCTACAAAAAATCCATTTTTTTTTTTTTTCAAAAATCATTGAAAATATCAATACTATTGATGCTAATTTATTAATTATTTAAATATATTTATTATTTATACGGTTATTTGAGATGCGAGACGAATTTAAAATACATTTGCTAAAATATCTTATGGGGATTTTAAATAAAACATTAAGTTGAGTCTGGAATATTAATAATGATTTATGAAACTTATAAATAAATTTAAATTGGTCATCACAACTTTAGATTTAAGATAGTTGACAGGAAAAATTAATGAAAATTACTTTCGTTTTGTGAACAAAGCGATATATCTCAAGTGCTAACCTACAGATATAAATCATGATTTAAAATTCAAAGAGATGCTGTCATGTAACAAAAACATATTGACCATTTACACCATTAAATTAAATGGCGTTTTGTTTTA
Source organism: Oncopeltus fasciatus (assembly GCA_000696205.2). Classification (NCBI taxonomy): domain Eukaryota; kingdom Metazoa; phylum Arthropoda; class Insecta; order Hemiptera; family Lygaeidae; genus Oncopeltus; species Oncopeltus fasciatus. The sequence goes on from KZ807158.1 coordinate 709,487, forward strand.
TTCAAATCGTAAACTTAATTAAAATTTTTAAATATATTAGTAACTATTTGCTAAGAATAAAAAGGGCTGGTTCGTGTAGAATTTGTAATTTAGATGTTACATATAACACCATTAAAACAGAGAAGGATATTATAAAATAAAACAAAGTAAATATGATTCTAAAATAAAAAACACAAGTGCGTGTAATGAATAAAAATGCGTGAAAATTGATTCTGTACCATAAAGTACTAAGTGGAATAAATATAATTTATGGTACATAAGTTGTTAAACATGTTATTTAATTATGAAAATATTACATAATGTTTGAGCAAATTCATAGTTGCAAAGAAAAAAAGCAGAATACTATGGAGATTCGATGAAGAAGTATATTAAAAATGAAATTATTGGTAAAGAACAAATTTTCTGAAATTCAAAGCACCGCAATTAGTTGACCTGGGTTAACAGAATACATTATTTAAGGTTCAGTCTAGCATATTAAAATAAAAAATAATCAGAAATTTAATAAAATAAATAGTGTTACAAATATAAGTTAAAATAATGTCACTCTCAAATTAAATAAAGATATATACAATAATATGAATAAAAGAAAATACATTTTGATAAAAATTTATAGTGTACAGACATGAGGCTGAAAAAGGAAAGAACGACATTGTTGAAATAAGAGAATAATAATAATTGCAAAACTACTAGAATAAACGATAAAATGATAATAGTAATACTGATAATAACATTAGTTATAATACTTAATATAATGTAATAACAACAAACATATAAATAATGACACTGAGAAAGAATGAGAGGAAAATAAGTTTTGATTGCTTCTAAAGGGAAAGGAGATGTCCAAAAGAATGAAGGAAGGGGATGCTATAACTTGAAAGGAACGATTAATGGATGTGGATTGGTGGAGAGGGAAGTGGTGTTGGTAAGGGCAAGGCTGGAAAGGACGGATTATAATTGGAAGAGGTCAAAAGATGTAAGAGGGTTGTCGAGAGGAGATTGTTCGGAAGAGGGGAAATTACCAAGGAAATACAGACGCTGCTAAGAAGGGTACAGCCGCTTGAATTGGGAATAGTAACTGGTTACGCAAGTATGCCGCAAGTCCGAACACAAACCTAAGACAACAGTTCAGTCTTGCATCTAGATCCTTAGTGAGATCATCGCAAACATTCACAACCATGGTACGGCAGGATGAGGGAGTAGACCAGGAGCTGTTGGGTAGGACACGGGAGAAGGTGTTGGGAACGATAAAGGCACTTCGGGATAGAAATGGTTCTTTGGGGAATCAGACAAACAAGGGCCATCCAAAAAAGTCATGAATGAGTTCCAGGTAGCGAAAGGAAGTGTGGGATTGTATAGGAGTACTATTAACGATCAAAAGGAAATGCGGAGAGGGAATTGAGGAGCTAGTCCTATTATGAACTTAAGATGTCAAAATCAATTTTAAACGAGTTTTGATCGTTAAAATCGGGGGCGAGAAATTTCGGGTTAAATAGAAGTACCCTTCATAGAAGTGAACGAAATAGATATCTGAGCTGCTGATACGCCCTTCTGCTGAGAAGCTGAGGTTATGAGCTTCTGCTGTTTCTCACTAGTTATCTCACTAATAACTCTCTTTTATCAGTAAGGCGTAAATAACCATTCACTTGTTTCATTGTAAATCAATTCCATGACAGTGATACCAAAGATACTGACTAATACCTTGAACTTCTACTCTTGGCACGGTATCAATGACCGCGTGAACTATCTATAAATAGGGTCATCCTTCGTACTTTCACTGGAGACTAGATCTGCGCTGTTAAGAGGATGGTTGATCAAATCAGAGCCCAAGTTGTCAATCGTGTGCAACACTCTACGAGAGGTAAGTAACTGACAATGCAATTGCAAGTGCAAACTCATGAAATGGCAGGATTAATAGACAAAAAATGTGTTATGACAATTTGTGTGAATACATTTAATGTTTATATAAACATGATGAGGCATAAGTCCTTTTACTTAATCTCCTCCTTCACACGTAAGCTCAGAAGTTTTTAATCTTCCCTCGTGTATATATATAGATATATATATATATATAATTATTTATAAATNGATCTCAAGGAAGTAGAAAGGATATATATATACATAAATAGATACATTTTTTATTACTTTATATATACTTAATATATTTGAGCTGAATAGGAATAATGATGAAAGTGAAAAAGTATAATTGACTTTATGGATTCCTATAGCTTAAATATTAAGTGTTACTCAACTCAATCAGTACATTTGAGTACACTTTTTTTGTAATAATGATCCAATAACGATTTTTTCCCATGTCTGATATAACCAATTATAATCGCGGCTTTCTTTCAAATCAATCACCAAGGACAAAAACTTCAACTTTGCTTGTGTAGCCGCAAGTTACAGGACTAACCATATTTTTGGCTTCTCTTTAATTTATTTATAGGAAGAGGAAAGAAGGCAAGGGGAATAGGCAATCGAATCTCACGAGGGATATTTTTCGGGGTTAAGCCGGAATGAAAGGCATATGGATAACCAACTTGAATAAACATATGACATAAATAGGTGTGATTTTTATTATCGGTTACGAGTGCACACACACATATTTTTAAAAATATATTTGTCCTATAAACTATTCCTTCTTTTATTGTACTGAATAGAAGGGAATTTGTTTTGTAGTTAATTTAAATAAAAGCGCGTAATTTATATATTACAAAAGAATACCCCCCCCCCCTCACGCTCAACTTGGAAATTATCCAAACTCCGATAAGGTCGTTTATCTCTTGAAAATATTTATGAAGTCAATCGGTGTGCATAGAAGAATAAGAGGCACAACAAAAGACGATTTACGACCCCAGTTCTAACTTTGAATTATTCCGCTGTATTAGTGAAATGGTAAAACCCTCCTGGAGTAAAATTTATGTACTCCTGTCATTGGCCAATAAATAAATATAAATTCATACAGTTTCAACAAAGTAATGTTCTTCTTCTATCTGCTTTAATATTTTCCATTTTCATTCTTCAGATTTTTGAGACGTCTGCACATAGGAACAAAAACTAAATGAAATTAGCAAAATTCTGTTAAGAATGTTCTCGTGATAGGTTTTTGTATTTTTTCTATACTTTCCCGATTCTTTCTAATCGACAATAAATGTGACAGTCACTAAATTATATAAATGATTGTGTGTGTTTGTCATTTAGCGGTCTTCAGGCTATAGTTTTCTGAAGTCTTTTTTTTTCAAGAGCAAAAGAAAAATCGAAGTTCATTATTAAGCAAAATCTGACCAATAAGAGTGGAGATTAGATTAAATATTTCAGGCGTAATATTTAACTTAAAGTAATGAAGGCCAATTAAGATTTTCTCTGTATGTCCATTCTGTCCCTCTTCTGACATAGCTCTTCTACTAGTGGTGTTGATTCGAGGAGTATTGGACGTAAATCATTTTGAAACAAAAAAATATAAATAAAAAAAAAGCATATGCAATAAAAAAAAATTAGAACTTAATCTTCTGGGTATAGAAAGTGGACTGTGTCATGTGCTACCCTTAAACTCCTAACCATGCAGTCCGGTTTGTTATAATATTTTCACTATAGTAATATACTTGAAATTTTAATTGCAAGTGAAATTATATGAAATTTTATATAAAGTGTATATATATATATAAANATATATACATATATATACAGAGAGAAAGAGAGACAATGAGATAGAATAGGTATTCATCATATATATTGTATTCATATTTTTGGGATACTCCATTAAGAATAATATTTAACATAACATAAAGCCCTCTCATGGAAAAATAAAAGAAAAGCAGAAAGCATATTTAGACTCTTAATTGCAAACCCAAATGTTTAAAGTTTATTTATCTGTATGAAAACTATACTATACAAGTTTAATAATATATATTTTTAGTATAATTGGGGAGTTTTTGACCGTGGAGATTATTAGTAGGGAAGATAGGGGTTCAGTCAAGAAAGAACCAAAACAATAACTCAGTCATGAACATTTGATCTAGGTGGCTCGACGTAAACTCTCGCCTTCATGATAGCTCTGAAGATGGCTTACAATGTAAGCCGAAACGTTGGCAGAAAAAAATTTTTTTTTTTAATTGTATTTTTTTGGATCATTTTTGTCCGAACCCCAACAAACCATTCTACTTATTCTGAACTTATTTTTTCTTTTCCTGGCGAGATGATGTGAGTGGGCATCATTACATGAGTAAAACTCTCATATAACATGATATTATCCTAAACTTTTAAGACTTTTTTCACCCTTCCTTCTCGGAAAGTGTAGAACCATTCCTACTTCATCCCACCGTTGACCTCTCTAGCTTTTAAGATTTACAAAAAATGTATGACAAAATAGTCATTTACTGGTATATTTGTAAATCTTTATGACACTAGGCAACGTGCCCGATCTTTCAGTAAGCTTTGAATTCCAGCTAATATATATA
>KZ807158.1:727232-741002 GCA_000696205.2 Oncopeltus fasciatus
TTTATATATATATATATATCTTTAATGTTATAGGTATACACCATTTATATACTTGGCATAATAAATTTTAATTACTAATCTAAATCGTATAGATTAAATATGTTTTTCGTTTTGGTTATTATTATTATTATTGGTTATAAAATTATTTAGATAAATCTGACAATCATCAATTACCTGAAACTCTAAAATATAAAACTTCACATTATTAGACAATATGCGATTTGAGAAGCAACATTAAAATAAGAATTACTGGTTCAAGCTAATTGACACATTAAGAATAAAGGGTGATCTGGTACTCGAAATTTATCCTGAAGATATGATGGACTTTTATTTGACTTTCCGCATACATTTTTATAGAAAATCATCTTAATAAAAATTACTTTGTTTAATTTTAGAAATTGGAGTACTGGAAATAGTAGCAGAAATTTCTAGAAATGTTTTCACATAAATGCTTGGAAGGAAAAGCAGGATGTATCAGGGATCTAAGTGCTTCCATCCCTTTACTTAAGTAACATCGGAATCCTATTCAAATTTAAGTCCCTTGTGCTTATTCCGGACTCCCGGGGGATTAGCCTTTGAAGTTGTGTTTCCAACAGCTCGAGCAGCAAGACTTGTGCGAACTTAAAAAGCACCTAAAAGAGAGTTCTCTCTCCTTCCATTTACAGAAATTATATACGACACACTATATAATAAATTGTTTTCAGTAGTTTATGGTTGAATAATATATTCCATTGAACATCATAAATACACAGTTATGAGTTGGCTAGCACGCTGTACTTAGCTCTCCCTTCGTATATATTCACTAAGCTATGTTTCCATACCATGAAGATATATTAAAGTGTATGATGGTTGAATAGTAGGGCATGTGTGTGTTTGGAAATACATACAACTTTAACAGATGTAGAGAGTTTCAAATAGAGTTATTTCTAAAGGTAAAGGATGCTCAAAGGTACAAGATTCTTTGATGGGATTATAAAGTTAACAGAGACGTAAATAAGTTGGCTCACAAGTAGATTAAAAACAGATGGTTTTAGGTGAAGCATTACAAGATAGCATGATTAGTAAATGACTTACACACAAGAAATCCCGGCGTCTTTACATATATTGCCAATTCCGGATCACACGTGTCGAACGACATCAAAGATATGACTCATAGATATATATCTTCAATCTTTTTCGCCCACGTGGTATGTGTTGCAAAGTATCTTTAGGATTGCAATCAATCACCTCTGAGGCTGCGTTCTATTACATTTCGATAAGAGAGCGTAGGGCAGAGATATCTTGCTTAAAAAAAAAAAGATTGGAATGTTTGATGAAATGAGAAGTTTCCGGAAAATTGGAAAATATTCAAGGCTGGTCGTCCTTAGCCAATGAAAATGAGACCTAACATGAATATGAAAATAAAAATCTTACAAAATAAGACAGAAAAATGGAAAGTGTAATTTTATTTTATTTTTTAAGGCAAACAAAGTTTAAAAGAAACATCTGTTTTAGATTTAAAAAGTATTATGAGTAATTGAAGAGTATACAAAAGAAAAAATATAAATTATTAGATGATTTTAGTTGGTTTATGTTTATTCGAGGATTTACGGCGCTCAACTGCAGAGGTTATCAGCGCCCTCCATATTTATTTGAATAAAATCAACTTTAAGTTGATCTTGACACAGGCAGACGGACAGAGACTGACAAAGCCCGCCCCGCGGCGCCTCGCGGCCTATCATTTTAATAGAGTATAAGGTCCATCATTGCTTTAGGTGACAGCCCTGTGAAGGAGGATGTGCTCGGTTGGACCAAGCTGACCACATCCCCCAGGGCGCCTCATGAGCGCCAGCAAGACGCCGCGGAGAAAGCCCAGCCCACCCCCGCTCATGCCACGAAGGGCCTGCATCCTGTGTTCGGTGTTCGGTCAAGGTAGATCCAGAAAAATTCAGTAGTCATGGAAATGTGAACTTTAGGACAGGACGTCCTCTCTCGTCTTCATGATAGCCCTGAAGATGGCTTACACTGTAAGCCGAAACGTTGGCAGATAATCTTTAAAAAAAAAACATTATTTTTAAATTTGTATTTTTTCTGGATCTACCTTGACCCGATCCCAACTAAAATCATCGAATAATAATAATAATATCTACGGTCAAAAAAACTCTCCTTTTAAAAAAATATAAATTATCTTAGATGAATTGCATCTTCAATTCCCATATATTTAGATTTTAGCAGAAAATGAAGTATTCAGGAACGAAATCGAAAAAATAAAATATCATATTTGGATGGAAGCATGAATTAAGAAGATGACATGAATCAGTGAGAAGTCTTGGGTCTCTTGGGTAAAATGGAAGTCTATTAGCTACGTACAAAAATTGTGTTCTGTCTGCAGATAAGCAAGTACAAGAATATGACATGGAAACAGTGATTAATTTCTTCAAAACACTTCAGTGTAAATAAATGTGTAATCATCTATCTACTCTGGACAAATACACTACTTTTGTTCAGCAAAATTCAGTAGTTATGGAAATGTGAACTTAGGGACAGGACGTCCTCTCTCATCTTCATGATAGGTAGCCCTGAAGATGGCTTACAATGTAATCCGAAACGGTGGCAGATATTCCTTTATTAAAAAATACTTTTTTTTTAAATTTGTGTTTTTTGGATCTACCTTGACCGAACCCCAACTAAAATCATTTTAGAATACTACTTTTGTTTTTGAATTCTTTTTTAAAATGTCATTTGAGTGCTTGCTGATTATATCTGATGTCCCATTAAAATAATAAATGGTGGAAGGCAAACCTTGTTGAACCTTCCAGTTTATCGAGGAACTTCGATGGAGGCCACTATCATGTTTTCAATGGAAATATTCCGACAAATTACATCGTCTATGACAGCAGCTCAAGTATCAGGAATAGTTTTAAGGTTACTGGTTGCGAAAATCATCTCCGCAATTATAATAAAATAAATTAACAGCCATGTCATCTTAAAACCAGCAGGAGAGTTAGAATGTTCCTCAGGTTCCCTTCACATAAAACTCAAATTCATACTACAAAAATAAAAATGAGAAAAAGAAAAGCAGGAGAGCAATAACGAGAATACGCTTTGACCTCTTCTTTCCCTTGGAGGAAAAAACGAAAAAAATAAATAAATAAAATATCGCCTATATGTATGGTTGAATAGGGTTTATTTTTTTTTTTTTTTAATGGTATATTAGAAATGAAAAAGAATCGTGAAGTCTTTATTCCGATGAGGTTTTTTGGCCGATGGTTGAAATGAGCTGGAAAGAAGGCATTGATATATTAAGCGTACATTCACAAAGAAAAAGGAGACATTGTAGCAATATCTATTAGGATATATATATATATATATATCCAAAACTCAAAACTGAGAAGACACATTTTCGGCTTACCGATATGTAACTTGATATGTAATAAAATATTTTCGTATTTCTGAGATACCGAAAGTATACATATATATTATAAAAAAGTGCATAAGCGCAAGCAGGGATTCCGTGGACAAAGTAACTTTCTTATCCATATATTGCATATTGCTTCTTAATTTCCGCAGCTCCTGTGAAACTGACATTTTTAATAATGTTCACGTAGGCTTCCACAGTCATCAGATGTATGTAAAGTTTTTTCCGGGTTGGACCGTGTGAAGTTTTTTGATGGTTGCCGAGCTTTCGCACATCCTGTGATGGCTTCTTCAGGGCTGAATAGAGAATGAGAGCTAAATACCCCTGGATTTGAAGACAGCTCGCATTCTCTATTCAGCCCTGAAGAAGCCATCACAGGAATGTGCGAAAGCTCGGCAACCATCAAAAACTTTACTCGGTCCAACCCGCAAAAAACTTTACATACATTTTTAATAATTATTTTTAGTAATAGCCGTACGGACTTTTTCTACTATATTCATTTTATTTTCTGGATACAATTACAGCTTCTTTCATTGTAGATTATGTTATTCACTTTGATATCAGGATGTGACATTTGAAAAATATTTTCGAATCTTCACCCATCCTAATTCAGAAAAACAATGAATAAAATCTGTCCAATATACATATACATATATATATGAGATTTTGGATTCTAGCTAGTTGACTCGAATAATTAACGTAAACTTTTTTAAAAAAATTGATAATAAGTTTTCTGATTCTTAACAATCTCCACGCATCTTATTTGTGGCTTGCACAAACCTCGGAGAAAGATTAGACTTCATCTATAGTAAGGAAGCTCTTAGCCAGCACCCTTCTTAAAAAAGAAAGATGAAAAAATTCAATTTTTACGGCACATAGTAATATGCAGGACGTTCGCATTTGGAAGTCGATGGAGTGGGGAAAGGGGGTAATTTGGCATAGCCGATTTCCGACCCTAATCTTCAACTTGACATTTAACGTATGACAAGGGAAATACTACGGATAAGATAAAGTATAATACAACCTAGGACTTGGTAAAATCAATGATATATTTGTGAATATTGTCTCTAAGAATGCTTAGAAATATTAGTCAAAATATTTTTCAAAACGACTATAAACACATGTTATCTTTTAATTACATGTGTATTATTCAATTTAGTCTTCCAATTTGAATTTTATTTATTTATTAAGCCATATTAATTAATAATAAATAAACGAAAATTGGGACAGAAGTAGACTTAAATTTCTATTTTCAGGCTAATATTGAAAAAATTTTGATGAATAACATCTTTTTTAATCTGAAATTTTAAATAAACTATTTCTGTTGTTATATCCTTATATTGAATATACTCAAAAATTGTGTATTTAACAATTTCTTTAATAGGAATTACACAGTTTATTTTCAAACCCACCAGTAATAAGAAATTTTTCAAACTAAAGATAGAATTTATTTATTAAGTCCTTCAGACCTTTTAATCTAGGTACAAATTCTATATGACCCAAGTTATACTGTATTACTCACATTATATTTTCTACATATTTTATATTGATTATTCTATCATTAAATCTCAACTATAATATTAAAAGTAAGCAATTAGCAAAAAAATGCGTTATTCAATGTAATCCAATAACAGGGGAAAAAAATGACTTGAGGTACTGTTTTTATATTTATAAAAACTCAATTTTAATCAGTGAACATACTATTACGACAAGTTTGAATTTTCTAGTCTTATACCTATTTAATACCCATCTATTTAAAAAGACAAAATTTTATTAACATATTCAATTGGGTGCAGCGTAAGAAATAAAGTGTATCTGAAGGTAGAACGCTAGTTTCAGGAAACACAGTACATTTTGGCAAGGGATTGCTATCGGATAAGAAGTTGGCGGCTGGTTGGTTGTAATTCAGTGGCTAAGGTGGCTTTAGGGGTGGAGAATTTTGTTTCAGCCACGGGGGTGGGAGCAAGGAATCAACCTGGAACACAACCCTCAGAATCTCAATGAGTCTACCCCGACCTTCTGACCTCTCTCTCCACCAGCCACCCTAATATCAGCCCTTACTTTTGGGACTCGGAGATTTTTTTTCCCGCTCATTGAAGAAACGCACCCTCGTCTAGGGGAAGAAACGTACTGTAGAAGTTAGAAGTATTAGCTTTTAATCATTTTTATGTGAGAAGGTAAAATACATTAATGGGTACGTTTATTATATCCGAAATCATACTTTACTGTAAAATTAGCTGATTTTAATTAATTTCTCAAGAAGAAACGTTGCTTTTTGGAAAAAAAAAAAAAAACTTATTCCCAAACTCACTCTTTGCCAGCTAGAAAATTCTTGCAAAACAAAAGAAAATTATACACAATTTAAAATGAGTTAAAGCTTTAACGCTATTAAAGTGAGTTATTCTAGTTCTAAATAATGTATCTGTTTTAAATAAGAAACGATAGGTAAAGCACTAATGAACGCTGCCAGTCGATACGCACTAAAAAAATGAAGAAAAAAAAGAAGGAAATTGTAGTAATTAAAAGAAAAACAAAACGAAATATAAATTATGTGCAATTATTTTCTTTCTTAATTATATTGGGCTTATCGCTTTTAATATAAATTTAAAGGCTGAGTTTCTTAATGAGAGTGGAGAATTACCTAAAATTTCATGTGTGGGTACAAAAAGTATTTTCCACTTATCAGGCGTCCTATTTAGTTTAGGTATGTAAAACTCAACTGCTATTTGTTTATATATATANACTGTTCTTCTAAAGGGCCCAAACTGTCTCCCCCACTTTGAAGTGCCTCTCACGGCATCCTTTGTCCTGGTGCTTCTTTTGCTTTACCAGTGCTAGTTCCTGTCTGGATCTTGAGTCAGGCTTAAGGAGAGTCAATTTGGTGCGAATTTCCCGGCCTAAGAAAACTTCATCTGGATGACGTTTGGGTTGTTCTGAGTTAAGATGAACTTTGAGGCTGAAAATCTATACAGATAGTTATCGACAACTATACTGAAGAATTTACTTAGCCTGACGGTCTTATTCATAATATATATACATATATATAGCTGAAGGAAAAGTATTCATACCCTTTATTAGATTTAAACGTCCTATATTAATTTAAACTAATATACTAATAACGTTAAAAATCAAATATTATTTTGCAAAATAGTCCCTCTCTTAAGTCCAGACCAAGTGTTCATGGATATGGATATAGGTGATTAACAGTATACCAAGAATATGTAACCAAGTATTAAGTAACCAAAGTTTTCTGTATAATATCGTTATTAAGAATTAATAGTAATTTTACTTATTAATGTTAAACAAGAATAATACTTTTTTTTTCTAAAGATTACAGCAAAATTAATTACTTTAGAGATGATATAGACGTTGCCTTTCCTGTTTCAATTTGCTTAATTAGTGACCGAGAGTGGTTGTTAGAATACTGAAGGAAGAACCCTATTTTGCGACACTCTGAGGTGCCTGATGATGGTGTGTTGACACCGAAACCGGTCGCTGACAAGACTTTATCTATAACATTCCGAAAGAAGTATATTTAGGATCTTATGGATAAACTAACTTGAATCACGTTCCGGGAATACTTTAGTGGTCCAGTGTAACTTTATCATATGGACATGGAGAATTAGAAGGACAAACCTCTTTGGAATGTCTTCTCGCCGGGGGGTTTGCCGAACTCAGCGTCCAGGGTCAAAAGAGTTGTAAGCAGGCCCACCTTTTGACACCGCTGTGTTCCTGTAACGTCGGACGAGCGGAGGTAACTTTAGCAAGCTGTAAGTCGGCGTCACAAAACAGCATAAACAACACAAACACACACACAGTGGACGACTGTCCCTCCATGGGCGTTAACGCCCGCTTCGGCAGAAAGGTCGCGTCCCTCTCCCAGAGACACCGATTAATTTATTGCTTTCAACACACAATATAGTATAAATCAATCAATCGCTGAGTGAGTTTGATAAGAATAGTTGTCAACCAACTATTATATATATATAAAACNTATATATATATATATATATATATATATATATATATATTCTTATCTCTACATCAACAACAATTAATGATGTTCAAATTTCTATGCACAAACAGGCATAGGTACATAATTAAAAAAAAAAAACTTATTTGATTTTACTCACAAGAGAACCTTAAGATCCTATATAAATGTGTAGGTACTAGTAAGAAACTAATAAAGATAGGGATAGGTAACACTATCCAGAGATATGTGAGGTAGGCATAGACATAAAGTAAGCCAGCGATACAGTTGAGTACAAACTGTATGCACAAATTTATATTCAAGTCTCTCTCCTCCCTTTAAATTTTTATTTATATAATTTTACTTCATATTTTGTGAGGAACAACACAAAATTTTAAGTTGAGATGTAACTAAATTTTTAAGCCCTACCCTTATAATATTTTTTGATAATTTTAAGTGTTAGTTCTCTTTGAATACAAATTTTCCCAAAATGGAAATTCCATAGTTCTGTGGTTCTTTTACCTAAACAATATTAAAATAATTACTAAATTCTAATTTTCTTACTTTTATTATATTTTGAACATCGATTAACTTCAGGGCTATATTTTTACATTTTACACTTAAAGATAAAATTAAATTATCAATCTGAGTTGGATTTAAATTATTAGTTGAACTACAATTAAGGGTGCTTAATTTAGAAATGGACATATATATATAAGATATGTTTAGTGAATTTTAAGATATAGATATTTTAAAAAATACTAAGAACCTATAAGCATTTTACAGCATCTTAACAACTATAAATAATTTATTTTCTTCTCATGTAATATATCATTAGTTTATGTAACCATATATTTTTGGAAAATTCAATAATTCATATTTTTCTCTTCATTTATTTTATGCTGTATAGGGAAAGTCAGAGTTTGATTTATGTTCTTGACTGCAGTCTTTCATTATTTTTGTGGCAAGATTAGGTATGAAATAGTTTTCATTCATGTGCATTACACTACCAGCGACCTTGCTCAAGAAAATTTTGCATAACGATTCCTGTAGAATTTGTCGCGGACGGCAAATTTTTCAGTAATTACCACAGTTAAAGTACCAGTCTAAACATGTAGATTTATAAAATTAGAGCAATCTATGATTTTAAATTTCGCAATTCGAAGCGCTTCCATACCAATTCGGAGGTGTATTTTAAAGGCCAATGTGCCTATTGAAAGCCGTGGATTTTTAAAATTATATTATATGCCTTTCACAAAGTTTTATTGTGTGCATTATTTTTCTTTAAATTAATAAATCTTTATTTATTACAGTCTGTAATTTAAGATCATGTCATTTGATGAGATAGAGATACTATATAGATATTTTACAATAAAATAATAATTAATAAATATTTTGAAAAATAAAAAAAGTTAAATTAAAAAAAAAGGGCATCACTGTGTAGGGAGAAGGAGCCCATAGACCCCACTCCTAATATTTTTAGGCATTAAGGAACAGGATCGCGTGGCCAGTTTCAGTCACCGGGCAGGGTTGTGAGGATTGGAGTCCGGCGACAAGGATTGGGTATATGGATTACAAAGAAATAGGATTTTCTATGGAAGACCTTGAAGCTGTAGTTTACCAAGCCATATCCCGGTATGAGCTAGCTATTCCAGTATGTATGTAAGCGGTTAAAATAACTTGGAAATTATTGAAAACACAGTGCTCCCAGTTCATATGATTTAACCGAAACAAGTCTCCTGCTAATCTATCCCTAGTTTTTATCCCTAAGAAAAATATTCCGCTTGTTTATTATTAATTAGTTATTTATTTATTATGTGTGTTTGTCTCCCATTTTACTACTTAGGATCATGGAAGGAGAGGCTATCTACAGGTTGCCACACCATTCTAAACACCCATGTCTTTCATGTTTTATTTATCGATAAAAGCCTGTCCTGGACGGGATTTAAATCTGTTTCGCCAGGATTGCAAGACCCGAACGGATCCCATGAGCTATTCTGGCGTCCCTATTACTAATTAGTGAAATTACTATTATAAAATTAATACTTATTAACGATATTCTACAGAAATTGGAGAAGATGATTATTTACATATTCTTGGTACATTGCTTGTCACTTACGTATTCGGTGTCCTTGAGATCTCGGTCTACGACATGTTTACTTTATCTCGTACTAAATGGCAAATAGAATCTCTCGGTATCTCCTTTTAGGGGCCCAGATTGCTACCATATCCTTAATGTGGCACACCGTAGTATGATTACTGTCAGATAAATAATTGCCTGATTGAAGCACATTAATTGAGGAGGGAGGAGGGAGTGAGTTCCGTCTGAGATGTGAACGCGTTTATGTGGAAACCTTACTCGCTCTGTGTGGTTCCTTCCTCCGTGTTTGTGAATGCAGAGCCCCCTGTCTGCGTGAGTGTGTGAGGGGTGTTTGTCGGCGGCTTATCTCTCTCCCCCACGCCATTTTCCGTTCTTCTGACTGACCTACAATCCACCAAGCCACACACACCCTCACGACTTAAGTTCACACAAGGGCGACCTCTAAAGCCAGGGTATCTACCGAGATAGGAAGTAGCCAGTTCTGAGGAAGAATAAGGAAGGAACCTATCGGTATTTACTCCTGCATGGTATTGACACTTCTGTTATTTACTTAAAACAAAAATTAATTGTTAAATAATTATAAAAAAAACACAGATCAAATATCAATATATCACTTAAACCTTCATTTTTTTTTTTCAACTTTTTCCAACCGTACCGTGTACTTGCCCACGAAAAAAGCGAGAGTAACGAGAAGATTGTGAAGAACCTTCTTGCAAGTAACATTATTATTAATTATCATTCATAATAATAAAATATGTTGATGGATTAGATTTATTTTTCCATATTTCCTCTTATATACTACCCATGAACTTGCTTATATACTTAGTAAGACACGGTTTTTATTTATTTATATCTTCTGATTTTTATCTCAAATTCTTTTCTGGTATTTTTAAAAAGGTATTTTCTGAAACATTGACGCCAAATCGCCAAAAAATGACTCCTTCCCCTCACATCACAGAAGTGAAGTTCGTCACCTGCTACTTACTAGAGACCGCGCAGCACTTTGAGCACCCACATCTCGGCCTTATTTTTAGTTGGTGGGTCCTTATTCATTTGACTTTTTTTATTAACTAATGTCCCATAAGGACATGAAGCCATCTAAGTTGGTCCCTTAACGTGACTTTTCTCAAATTCCAATAGGTCTTTACCGATCCTATATTGAAGTAGCCAAAAATATGGTCCGTTCAAAATCATGAGGGGGGTATCTCTAGTGTCCTTCAATTTTAAAGTAAAGGAACCAAGTTCGGTATTTATGCTTGTTTTTGCAAACCGTTTGTTCAATAATTGCTAACGTTGGCCAAGGGAGATTTTCAGTTATTTGTAATTTGATAAATCGTTAATATATTCGTCACTATTAGAGATATGAAGACATTTATAATAAAAAGAGTGTAATTTTCTTATATTTGGACTATTAGTTAGAATGTCAACCTTTTTTTTTTTTTAAATTGAAGCCAAATTTAGTATTTTGGTTTCATTACAAACCTCTGCATGAATTCAATTGGTATAGGGATAGAGGACGGGATTTTGTAGCAGACCAAGATGTATGATCATATCTTCATTGTAATTGGAATATACATAAACATAATGTATTTTTTTTTTAAGTTGTTTTTTTTTTTAAAGAAATTACATCCTGCACAGCGTGCATCTTGCAATGTGCTCTTAAAGTATATAATAAATATCATACCTTCTATTATCCGTCTTCATTGGTTTCTGCAAACTATCATCCGTTATCGAGCGCTTTCGGACATTGTCCATCTTCTTGGCCGAATACATGTGTTCACTGTCACTGTCTATATTCANACACAACTTAAAAAATAATAATAAATAATGATTAAAAAAATAAAATAATTTAAAAAAATTTTAATTAGCGTGTTTTTCGCTTGGTGGAGAAGCTGCCCAATGGCAGTACTCCTTTTTTTTTTGTTTTGCTATGTTAGCCTCCCTTGCAACCACTTAGGGTCATTGGAGGGAGGGGCTATCTACAGGTTGCCACCCCATTTTAAACACCCATGGCTCAGGACAACCTTCTATATTATAAATATAAGATTGACCTGGGCGGGATTGAACCCGCGGCGTCAGGATTACGAGACCCGTACGGATCCCCTGAGCTATCCTGGCGCCCCATAGGCAGTACTCCTAAAGCACTATTTACAATTGTTTGTTTTATTGTTGTTGTTTTTTTTTCAATTCTTATTAGGAAGTGTTGGCAATGAGGGGGTCACGCGGCCATTTCCTATTCAGGCGGCGTGGTGGGTTATTAGGATGGATAATACTAGATAGAGTTTGGGCCAAAGGATTGGGATGCATGGAATGGTCAGAGTGTTATTTATTAACACAAAACGGGTTGTGATAACTTAGATGTTCACGTAGGCTTCGTCGGTCGTCAGAAGTATTTACCGTTTCTTCTTCCGGGTTGGACCGTGTCAAATTGGTGTTATTTGCCGAGCTTTCGCACATCATGTGATGGCTTCTTCAGGGCTTCAAGAAACGGTAAATACTTGTGATAACTTATTTTACAAACGGGATTTCAAGGTCATTGTGGAGTAAGGAGTTGGCAACGTGATTCCAATAGGGTGATAGTTGATGCATAGTTGATGATTCTAATATTTAAAAATATATACTAAACATAGTAAGTGTAACACTTACAGAGGAAATTGGACATGAAGGGGGATGATAAGTGTCCTGGGGAGGGGAGGAGAACCAAAGAAAGTCGAACTGCGGTCGAAGTTGAAGAGTCAAGTCGGTCACATGGCATTAGGGAAATTCTGCCGCAAAGACTGATCCATTTTCCCAAGTCACCCTAATGCCCTCACTGTCGCCCCCCCTTCAAAGAGATTGCCTCCCACTAACTTGGCCAGGAGCTCTTCAATGGCCACAGGCTTCAGACTCAGCAAACCACTCCTTTCCCATTAGTATTTTACAGTCTTAGCCATTTCAAGAAGGTTCATTTCTCTAACATTCACTCATATTGATAAAACCTTTTTTTTTTTTTAATGCTTCACGTTATTATATTACCTTTGTTATAATTATAAAATAATAACACGGAAATTATATGTGAAATAAGCGAATTATACATTCTTTAAACATTACTTAAATAAGAATAGATAAAGATTTGATCTTACAAGAGGAAAAGTTAGGAATGATCCAGGCCGACCTAGAAGGGAGCCATTTGTCAAACATTGTTACCCTCTTTCTTAAAAAGCTTCCTTTTTAAAAATAAAAAGTCTCTAATATTTTATTTATTTTTACAAATTGTAATGCCAGAAATATTGTGTTAACACGAACAAATTAAGAAAGGTAATTTTTTATTGTTCACTAACATTGTATGTGTAAATTCAAAGCACTATAATAATCAATATAGTCAATAATAATCAATAATCTTTAGTCAAACATGTGTTGCATACGTCTTGTAGAGATAGAAGGCTTTATAACCAATAGGTTATGGTGTCGTCACATCGCCTTTCCCACTGAGAAGTCGAGCTCGGAGTTGGTCAGCGTGCATTCTTCCTTCCAAGCCACTAACGCTGACAAGGTATGAATAAAGACCAGTCTCCTTGACAATACTTCCTTTTTTCATAACCCTTACTGTTCTTCTAAAGGGCCCAAACTGTCTCCCCCACTTTGAAGTGCCTCTCACGGCATCCTTTGTCCTGGTGCTTCTTTTGCTTTACCAGTGCTAGTTCCTGTCTGGATCTTGAGTCAGGCTTAAGGAGAGTCAATTTGGTGCGAATTTCCCGGCCTAAGAAAACTTCATCTGGATGACGTTTGGGTTGTTCTGAGTTAAGATGAACTTTGAGGCTGAAAATCTATACAGATAGTTATCGACAACTATACTGAAGAATTTACTTAGCCTGACGGTCTTATTCATAATGTTTTCTATTGTATTTTATGTGATGATATAAATACGTGGTTCAGAACTTATAATTGTACGGTGCTAATATTTTACACTCTGCAGTCCATATTAGCTGAATGTTCTACGCGAACTTGCCAGACGTCCAAGCGACTATTTATTTATTCATTTATCTTCGTCTCAGTCAGCTGACCTGCTATTGCTTTATGGGCTTATTCGAGAGGAAAACAGTTCAGCCCGTATGTAACGTCACAACACAGATATATGATTTTACTTTGCTACTGGAAATATACTCCTTAATGTTTTGACGATAAAGACCACATATCAATGTTGAAAATAAGTTAGGAAAAAGAGAATTATAGTAAGCTTTATCATATCATTTCATCCGCATTTACTCTTCTATTTTTATTAATTAGAAGCAATGAAGCTAATTAATTATAATTATATATATA
>KZ807158.1:741392-756430 GCA_000696205.2 Oncopeltus fasciatus
AAAAAAAAAAAAAAAAAAAATCAAGTAATGCGTGTTAGAAAAGAGATTGAGTTATTTTGAAAGAGTACAGTGTTCCTTTCCAATTTTAGAATAAAAATATACCAGAAACTATTATACCTTCTATGATTATTAATGCAAATTATCCGTCTTCATTGACGTGGGAAATTTGCTTATTCGTTCTGAAATAGTATAAGTCTACCTGCACAACTTATCGTTTTCACGTATAATCTAAAAGCTACATAAATAAATGTTATAATATAGCCGGAGAGGGGGGGGGGGGGTAAAATAATATAAGAAGGAATATAGTGAATGTGACCTAGATATAAGGGTTGAAGGAAAGAAGGGGTTTAAATTTCATATAATCGATTTAATTCAACCTTGATGACAGCTATTTATTTAAATGACTACTCTGCCTCTTTTTACCCCTCCCCCCTGCACATTTCTTCAGAAATAAAGGGGAGGAAAGAAGTTAAGGACGACCGCCTAGAGGGGTGCTTTGTCCTCCGAGTTAGTTGGGGGGGGAGCCTTTGCCAACAATCCCCCCTCAATAGAAAAATTCATGAATATTCAGGATCCCCTCCCGCCCCCCCCCCACTACTTTGCGGCCTTCCTTCAGCCTTATTAAAGCTTCTACGTGGGACCGTCTGCATAGGCCAGGTCTTTGTTTTCTTTCAGGTCGCGTAATCGATATTTTCAAAATAGTATAATATTAAATCATGATAATAATAAAAAAATTGAGGTTCTCTTTAAATAGGGACTTTCTAGAAATTCGTTTCAACAAGTTATTCGGTTACCTGTTAGTTTTCCAACAAGCTCGGATAGACGGAAAATTGAAGGATTTTTAAATTGAGAAAATATACAGTTTATATATATATATGTATCTTNTATATATATATATATATATATATATATATATATATATATATATAAGTTAACGTGCAGTTAATATTTAATATAGTTCCATGAGTAAATAAGCGATTAAAACTGCGACTGGTGTGGTAAAATTTCTGTTTCCGTCGTTTAGGTCCCGAGCTCTGGAGAGACGCGAGCACTCTGGTTGGCAGGGGATGAACGCGTCTCACCTGTAGAGCTACGAAACTATTTACAACGAACAATATAGCAAGGAGTGCAGCCGGGCGTGGCCGTGGCGGTGATCGGAGGGTGGGGCTTCGGCCGTCTCTTGGACAGGGATTAAAAGAGATTAAAATTTAAAAGAGCTCTTGTCCTTATGTTGTTTTTGTTTTTTTTTTGCATCAATAATATAACTATAATAAAATTAATTATAAATATTTGAAAGAAAAAAAATTTATCTTGCATAACAATAAATTCTACAACGATGATAGACAATAGCATTTGAGGCAATAATGACCCTCAGTGGTTGCCATGCCTTTAACAGAAAGAAAAAAAAAATTTATGTTTCCTCCAAAGAGGTTTATTTCGATTCAACAGTAAAGCAAACGATAGCTTACCATAGATCTTAGATTTGCATTTTGGTATCTGGGGAAATCAAATAAACACTGATTGCAGTTATTAAAATGTTGTCCTTCGAGGCTCTGAATCACATATGAGGCAGGGATAGCTCATGGGATCCGTTCGGGTCTCATAATTCGGCTGGTTCGAAACCAACCCAGGGAGAGCTTTTATTTTTTTAATAAAGGCTTCTCCTGAGACATAGATGTTTAGAATGAGATGTCAACATCTAGATAGCCCCTCCTCCATGAACCTAAGTAGTGGAGTGGGAGTTTAACACTTAAATTAAAAATAATTGAAAACAAGAAAGTTTAGGAGGATTCCAGGAGAAAATTAAGAACCCCTAAGGCTACGAGAAGAAGGAATTCTACGCCACACTATTTTAGACACTACTTTTAGTAAACTTTGCTAGCTTTTGTTTTTCAATCCCAGAAACCTGTTTAGATCTCTATTTAAACCCGCAATTTCTCGGTTTGTAAATCACATAATTATTTCAAGCTGAACATTTGAAAATTTACGAATAATAAGTCAATAGGGGGGGGGCTCATTTTGGCTTAAGTCTGCAGTTACGTAGATTTTTGTTTTTGTTTGTTTTTTATGTATATTAGGCAGTGATTGTTTTATTTGGAGAGAAAGTGCAGTTTCACTGAGCACAACACGGGAATCTATGTTAAATCAGTTAGCTTTCATTCAATAAGAAGCACGAAATTGAGTCATATGTCTATTGAGTTATTAAACCTGAGTTACAATTAAATATCAGAAGTCAATAGTTCATTGAGTTATACTTCAAATGCCGGACCTCTCTCCTTCTTTGTTTCTTTAAAGAAAGGTGTGTTTGGGGCGCCAGACTAGTTCAGGGGATCCGTTCGGGTCTCGCAATCCTGATGCTGCGGGTTCAAATCCCGCCCAGGTCAATCTTTTATTTATAAATAGAAGCTTGTCCTGAGCCATGGGTGTTTAGAATGGGGTGGCAACTTGTAGATAGCCCCTCCCTCCAATGACCCTAAGTGGTTGCAAGGGAGGCTAACACAGCCAAAAAAAAAAGAATGGTGTATATGTACTAACTTGCTGTATAAATGAAGAGTTTTTCTGACCGTGTATATTATTACTAATGGACCCCAATAAGAAACATCTAATATTTATTACTTGGTGTACTTATCTACAATTGTGTACTTAAATTGAGCATGTAGCATGCTTTTGTTAAGTCGTTGTCTCTGCAGCGCTAAAGTAGAGATGAAGATTTTTGAAGAGCGTTCTGGATCCCCCATTACTGAGTTAAATGAGAAACGCATAATATAACTTGACGAAAAGTAATCCCATGAACGAAAAAGTCAAATTCTCATGCTTTGCTATGTGTGTGTTTCAGCGTTTAGGAAGCGTGCGTGGTGAAGACGTGGACTACCTCCTGGGGCTGCCATTGGTTGATGGAAAACCCTTCTTTCCACAGAACTACACAGCTCAGGATATCAAAGTGGCCGAGACTGTTCTAACCTTCTTCACGAACTTCGCCAAGACCGGGTAAGGATATGTTTATTTTCTATTTTTAAAAAAACATCTAATAATACATGTTTACTTTCACTCCAGAGAATTACTTTTTTTTTCTTCTTTTTTTAATAAAATATAACCTCTATTACCTTTTTTTTAAAAAAAAATTTTGAAGGAATTTAATTCAGTAATTCAGTTTGTTCTCATAATATTTTTATATACACATATACTGGTATATGATGGCATTGGTTAGAAAAAAAAAACAACTAAAATTGCATACATTAAGAAACATGCTCACTCAGGTTTTCAGGCGCAATATTTGTTTTATTTACATTAACTCAACACAAATTTTTTCTTATAAAATAAATGAGTGAGAAATTAGTAGGATTTCTGCTAGAATTAGAAAAATGAAAATTGCGTAATTATTATTAACCAATAAATAGAATAAGATCATAATTATTGGATAATTATTTTATTTTATTATATCCAACGTTTCGACATATTTTTAAGTCAACCTCAGGGCTGAAATAAAATACACACTATAACATTTATCTGGCGCAAGATCCTTACATAGAAACTAAAGCGTATCCTCCTATATAACCTCTATCTAATTATCCGCTCCTATTTATCCAACTGATTTTTCCGGGCCTAGCAGGAATCAGATTACTCCAACTACTGCCCTGTAGAAGAGGGAGTTCCTCAGGGAAGTGTGCTCTGACCCATCCTCCATATAATTTATACTGCGGACTTTCCAACAACACCTGATACCCTCTTTGCTACCTTTGCCGATGATAGGGCCATCATCGTGTCAGATCCTGATCCCACAGTTGCTATTAATATCCTTCAAGTACATCACAATCATGTGATGATGTGGCGTATAAAAATAAATGAAAGCAAGTGTGTCCACGTCACATTCACTCCCCGCGCCAAGCCTCCACTTAATCTATCCTTCAAAGAAATTCCTTTTTCCCCAATACAACTCCGTAAGATACCTCGGTTTCTACTTGGACTCAAGACTAACTTAGAAAGAACCAATAAGGCAAAAGAGACAAGACCTAAACAGACCTACAGACTATTATATAGACTACTCAAAGGAACGTCGAAATTATCAGTTCATAACACATGGAAATACGGTATAGAACTCTGGGGTACCGCTAAACCTTCCAACAGCCAACGAATCCAATCCTTCTAGTCCAAAGTTCTCAGAACCATTGTTAATGCTCCCTTCTGTGTATCCAATGCTACACTTCACAATGACCTCAAAATCGACCTAATCAAAATCGGACCTTTGCGGGACACAAAGCTGTGTTTTTCTGACCTAACCCGCTGTAGATGTAGGGAATCAGTATCAGGACTATCGGCGTAGATAGCACGTGAATCCACGTGCCAGTGTCAGTTCGTGTTCAATTGGTTCCCCATCTAGGACTATGAGATTACAGCCTAGATGTCCTACTTATATTCGTTCACTCAAACTGTCATAGGTAACTGTAAAGCTTATTGCATGTAGACTGTACAAGACTTCAATGCGACCATTCTGAACAGAACTTTGGAGTGCCACGAAACCATCCAACATCCAAAGAATCGAATTCTTTCAACCCAAAATCCTCACAATAATCGAAAAAACCTCCACATTTTTTCTAAGACTTCAATACCCCATTAGTTCAAAACCTCATTTCCTATCGCTTTTTCCATTTCTCACAGTCAACTGCCACACCATCCAAACCCATTTCTTCAAGCCCTTTCTCCAACTAATACCTACAACACTCCCAGCTGATTCGAACCCCGGGAGCTCCTGGGAACATAGATGGACACTTTCTCTCCTCATGTGTAACTTATTTATTTGTTAAATGTTTCCTAAAATGAAATCAAATTACAAAATGTTATTCTTAACAGACTATTATTCTAATAAATAAATATTTATGATGATACCAAAGAAAAACGTAGAATTTTTTTTTTAAATGATTACTCTGTAGAGTAAAAGAAAGAAGCCTCTTAAATGGCCATACATGGAGAGGAAGAAATATGTTGAGAATGCGTTTATTCCCGAACGGGTACCCTGCCAGCAGCCAGTATTACTAACAGAAGCGTAGGAAGAAGAAAAAACTGTGCACTTTTTTGTATCTCCAGCTTAGAAATTTATTCACTTAAACGCCAGGCTACGGCGTCATTCATTAAAAAAGGGCGGGAAAAAAAAATCTCCAATAACCCACAATATCTCGGGGAAATAACATTTCACGGGGCAGAAAGGCTATCAATCACAACCGGCCCTATTCCTTTCAAAATGAGCTATATATATAAATTTTGAAAATCAGTTTGGATTTTTGTTGAGCGTTAGGCTAGCGGAATACTTGGCGAGTGGCTGAGTTAGTGTTGTGTACAGCTGTTGGTGATTAACCGTTGGGGCCAAGGTGGAGGGGACCCGCCCTGATTTAATCTGCAGGGGACCGACCTCTGTCCGCTCGACCGCCTCCACATTCTGTCGCAGTCAGAGTAAGCCGCTTAATATGGACGTCAAACGAACAAAACTTTCCCCACGCCTGCTGGGGATTATATTCCATTAGGCTATTGTTCGAGCTGATTTCTCATTGGATAATAGAAATCCCCTCCCCCTGCCTTAGACCTGCTTGAACCAAATGAATAATTAATTAATATCATTATGATAATTGTAGTAGAGACCACAAAAAAACACTTTTTATTATTATGTGAATCGTACAGTGAGCTTGAAAAAAAAATTACTACCTCAGCCGGGAATCGAACCCGGTTCTCTTACTTTCCGGGCGGGTGCGCTACCAACTACACCACCGAGGGGGATCGATTTCTTGGGGTTCGATTCCCGGCTGAGGTAGTAAAATTTTTTTCTACCTCCCTGTACGATTCAAATAAATAAATAAATAGGCTTTCAATTTTATTTTTCGGAATAATTGATACAAATGACTAACTTGATCTTCTTTTTCTGATAATACAATGATGATATTCAAAATACAAAAACCTGAGTCTAATCAACCTTGTGGTTCGCTTTTCTTTGTATATATAAAATCTTCTTATATAAATTGCAGAAATAATATCTAAAAAATAATATTTTTTAATTATAATATTTCTGTTATGACTACAAATATTGATTCACAAATTCAGAATTGCATCCAAGTCATAATTTATGCCGATTTGTTAATACTTAATTAAGGTAGGATTTAAAGCCTTAAATATTATATGTAAGTACAGATAGATACATGACAGTAATAAAGTGTATTAGTACGTAAAGAAAACGTTTTGAGAAAAAAAGTTGATTTTGCATATATTTCACACAACTCTAGCCTACAGACTATTGAGGAAGCAAAGAGTCATTCACCAGTCGTTATATAGACCATAAAAATATTATTTATATTGTAAGATATCACTTCTTAGATTTATTTGTTTTATATGTATTTTAAATCCATAAAATATAAAAAATATTATAGTCATAGTGTAAAACATGCAATAAAGCACCACCACCAATTTATAGTTAAAATTAATACTCATTGACACCTTTAAAATATAGAATCTTTAACGTGGTAATTTTATTAAAGCAGACGAGAAATTTGACATCAGACGAGAAAAAAATACCAGTTTTGTGTCATTTTTAGAATTGAAATGCAGTAACAAAATTTATTTTTTCGTTATTATAATATCCCTCTCAATATTCCAGCTGAATACTTAACATAAATCTAACTATGTATTTAGATAATTTTTATCACATTTTTGGGATTTAAATTGATGAAATATATATATTTTTTAATGTAAATTGACTGAACACAAAACAAACACTTTCTTTAACAAATATAATTTATTAGTTACTGTCGTTGAAATATCCATCTCGAATTTTTCGTTATGTTTTCTAAATGTAAGTGTATTGAACTATTTAATTCTTAACTTTTTTACTGGAACAATAATTCATTACATATTAGTCGTACCAAAACAACGCATATATATGTATATATATATATATATACAGATACGCACANATTCAAACTGACCAATTACTCTGCGAAAAAGAATAATGTCCCCTCTCCCCATCGTTAATGTCCACCTTTCTACTTTGGTTTTATCTTTATCGGTAAAATGATATTTTACGATGGTACTAGGTTATCTTAGTAACACGTTCAGATTCTAAACAGAACGTAAGAATGTATTATGGAGTTAAGAAAAACGCTAGAGGCAGACTTTACAATCAAAGATTAATTACGACAGAAGGAAGGATAACGCTAAAATATATCTAAGTATAAACATGTCTTAGTGTTATTATTGCTCTAATTAACAATGTCCTTAAGTAGTAGACAAGTAATAGACTAGCTGAAAGTTGCCAAAAATAAAATAATGTGATAATTATAAACTAAAATAACAATAAATTATTCTCTTAAATGAACTGAAATCCTAACTTTGTTAATTTACTTGCCTGAAACTATCTCCATTTCACTAAACAGATGTCAAGCCGGGAGTAGAAACTAAGCATGTGTCCCAAGCTTAATTTAAGAGGAACATAAATTAGAGCAAATGACTCATTTAGTCTTAAGAGCCGAAAATTATGATGTGTGGAGAAGTTAATGACTCTGGGACTGGGTCGAGATTGATCAGCAGAGAAGAGGCGAAACCACCATTTTGGCACCATCTTAGATATCTTCATTTTGAGCCTATCATTGGCCAAATGTGACAGAACATTAGAAATGCGATTTACACTTAACAATTATACGTATGCTAAAACATTTGTAATTTAGGAAAGAAATGTTAGGAAATTAGCTTTTACGTTTCTGAACATTTGTTTCAAAATTCAAATTAACAGTGACCTAATTTTCACTTTTGTAGTTTCTTTAAGCTCCCCATATTCGTTGAGTGATTTCAGCTATTAGTGAACATATTTAATAGTTAGCTTAAAGAAGTTTAAATCCCTGTTTGTTTCCTAATTGATATTTATTTTAAAAAATTATGAACCCTGTATAAATTTGACAAATACAAAACTTTCCCCGTAACACTTGACTACCATGCGTGCTTGCAATATTCTTTTATAGCAGTTGTTATTGTTGTTACATCTCACAAAATATAATAATATTTTATACAATAAATTCAAGGGAATAAAAAAATCGTAATACCTCAGACGCCGGAACTTGAAACCGACCCGGTAAGCAAGAGATCTGGGTTAGAGTCCCGGCTGAGGTTGTTAGATTTTCTTAATTTTATTCCCTTGCATTTATTGTATAAAATTTATATGGGGTTAAATACAACAACAAATACAATATTTATAATAATATTTATGTATTTACATACATTTTTATGTCCGTTATATTATTTCACGAGGAAAAATACACTCATATTGTTTTTATTAGCAGATTTCCTTCAGAGAAAACAAGCTACTCACGTTGGTAGGGCTTTTGAGAAATTTCACCGGATCTGCATTCAAAGTACATTGGAAACGCTTAAAATATTGTCCGTTAAAATGTGTTTGTGTGTGTGTGTGTGTGTGTGTGTGTGTGTGTGTGTGTGTGTGTGTTTCTACCGTTTGCAGTTCTTAAAATAATAAAACCAAATTGATTATTTAAGCTTCTTTTTGGAATTCGTTGGATGACTTCGTTAATGGCTCAAAATCAGTTGAATTGGGTGGGGGGGACTCCTTATTCCAATCTGCCCTCTACTCCAGCAGGATTAGTAGGGCTCAACTTTGACTGCTTTTCCTAATGCTCGCTCACATAAAATTTATAATTTCAATCTGCCTAACAAGGAGAATCAGCGGGGTCATCACTTTTCCAGCCGGAACTTTGGAAGTCATTTCAAGCAGAACCTATTGCAACATTATCTCTTGCACAAGTTGATTCATTATCTCTTGCGTTATGTGTATCTTTAATTGCAAATGTCAATAATATGCTATATGTTATTGTATCAAAGATTCAGTCAAAGATTAGTCAACTCCCCCTTGGCTGTACCTTACAAGCAGGATAAAGCAGTAGCCTGGAATATTCCTGAAGAGGAAATTAATAGAAATCATAAACAAAAGATTAAATAACGAGCCGTTGACTTCCGGTGCTTTTGTCGGTTGCACGAACGATCACAGATTTAAGCTGATTAAACTTTTGTTCCCTTAGCTTAACTTCCACTAGTGGACGACACCCCCAGAGAAAAATATTGTTCATATTGATTCAACGAGACCAATGAACTACAATCAGTATTTTTAAGCTTCTACTACACTCAGGTAGAAGAATATCTTTACATTGCAATGCTTTAAGAGAGCCTTCAACATTTGGATTTCAGGGCATTAAATTTATGTAGAATATAAATCTGCTCATTGTGCTGCTCGTGATATTCTGAATGCAAACGGAATTCCGCGACTACTTATTCATTCAGTGAAATTTTCATACCCTTTAAAAGTCTTGTTTTGAATAAATGGTGTAAAATGTGACAGAAATTAGATGAAAGTAAGCGAAAGAATGTGAAGAGTGATGAGATCCTGTAGTCTCCCTGTAAATTCTGAAATGAACTAGGTACAGCCGTGTTGGTACACCTGTGGTTGTATCTTTGTGGATTAACAGTACTCATACCTTTAGAATAGAAGGTAACTCCCTCGATATCTGACATGTGGTACACCACTTTCACTTACGGTATACCACTATCAATGAGTGTAGAAAATATTCCAACTTCATTCGTATATTTTAAATACTCTAAGACATTGGATTGGTGAAGTCGTTATCTACAGAGTTCATAATTTGTTATGTCTATTAATCAATGTAATAAAAAGAAAAGACGAAACTTGCAAAATAATTAAATATTTTTATGGTAGTTCTCAGTCGCTCACTTCGTTCCAGCCGGTTGGATTAGAACCCCACTTTGAGCTTTTGAGGTAGTAAGAGCTTCTAGATGAATTCCCTGTTGGTTTAACTGATGTTGGCGAATTTCCATTTTCTTGCTTGGTTCCGATGTGTACAGTGATGGCAAACGTAGTCCAAATGAAGTCCCGCTAAACACTCTAGTACAGCCGATCTGAACATAAGGTACAAAGCCTTCCTATTTTCTAAAAATACAATACTTTCAAACCAAAATCCTAAGAATAATTGCAATTGCATGTTTGCATAATGCTTCATATTATATCTATCTCGCTTTACTCTGTTCCACAGTAAACCCCAGGCCACCCTTATCCATCGTCGGACTCCAATCCATACAGCTCTATCCCAGTCGACTGAAACGATGATGGCCACGTGCTCTCGTAGGCCTTAACGCCTGAATTTTCTAGTATTGAATAGGGTCAATGAGCCATTTCTCTCTGTTTAGTGATCACAATTTTGTTGTACATATTTTAATGTGTATTCAAACATTTTGCATCTACAAAATATTTCTATTTATATCAATAAAATTTTTTTTTTTAAATAGTTGAACAATTAAAATATTCGAGGTCTTCAAGGGATAAAAACAACGTAAATTTAGATAAAAAGCTAGTATCCTTATAACTAGTATTTTAAATAATAATAAGTCGCTAATTTGTACTAATCCGGCAGAGCAGTAGATCCTCTTCCGAATGCGTAAAAAACATGGTCAAATTGTAATTCCAGAAAATTATACACGCGATATAGAGTTCATATAGTGTTTTGTAAAAATGTTCAGGGACTTTTCAGAAACCTGAAGAATAATGAGGAAGGGGCTATAGGATAGGGATGGCTGGTGAAATGTTATTAATTCTAATGATGTGAGTTTTATGATGAACGAGTTTAACAACAATACCACTGCATTATTCAACAAGCACGCGACTTTTAGTCTTCCACGTCTGCGAAAGTTCAGACCTACCCCATGGATAAATGAGAAAATTAAATTACTCTTGGCTCGACGCGAATTCTTTCGGCTACGTCGCATGAATGGCCCTGCTGAGGATTTTTCACAGAACAATTTCAGAAATGAGGTCAGAACAGAGATGATAAACTCCAAGAAGACATGCCTTGTAGAATTGTTATTATTCTCGAGCTCACTGGTGGGGTATGAGCTTAAGACCAGTCTTGTCTTAGTTCTCAGCTGGATAGGACAAGTTGTGTAATTTGAAAGATCTGAATAGCTTCTTCGGATTCTCATTCTTCGGATAATGAACTAAAGCTAACCAGCTGAACTTCTCCTTCAGCAAGTGACTGACATCGTCTAGAACCAGGTGACAGTGGGTGATGTGAACCTGTCGAAAATATTCTTTTTTGAAGAATATCGTTGAAATGGCGCAAAAACACGCGCACATAAAAAATGAAATACTACAGCCAACTGTTTTCCCTGATCGGTAGAAAGTTTTTTATCATAAAGCCTATGTAAAAAAGAAGAAAAAAACCTTGGTAATTATGCCAGAAAATTATTGACCGGTGACACTCCTGCCTGTGTACTTGAAAGTCCAAAAGAGATTTGTAGCAACACAGCTAAGGCTATTCCTTGAGAATAATGAATTCATATCTGGTATTCACTTTTGATTGTGTTACCCACCGACTATTGCTAATGAAGCAGACCTCTATTGGGATTGGTGATTTTTTTTTTTTTTCTGAAAACGTTTTTACTACGCAAGCTGAAAGAATAGTGTGATAGTGTGCTATCGTCCCCTTGGAGGGATGTCATTCAGGGGTGACGCTGGGCGCTGTTTGGCCCAACGTTATTCTTGGTTTACATAAACGATATTGCAAAAAATTGAAATATTAAAAAATTCATTTAAACCCTTTTAACCAGCTTTTCCTAAGCACTAGGAATTCAGATTTGCCGTTGGTTGGTATTTCAGAGGTGCTCGAAATATGACTTGAACCTTGTTCTGGTCGGTTCAATGGAGGTCAGTGTGTTCCAAATGTAATAGATAAACAAGAGTCCTCGGATTAATTTTTAGCAGCACACGACTTGAGGGGACCAAGCGGAGACTATCCTAATTTAAGAGCAAGTTGCTCTTCATTGATAAAATGTAAGTTAATTTGGTCATTCCAGGCGAAGACAAGGTTGGTGTTTATGTAGAAATAAAGGGGATATTTAAAAAAAAACAGGATACTTTTCTACAATGCCAATCATAATAATGAATTTAATAAAAACGGAAAAGATTACTGAAATGAATTCCGATATTATTTTGCTAACAGGATTTTCTTTTTGAGATTTATGAATGGAGATCATAAATTGATGTAAATGAATCAATTTTTCATCTTATAAATTTTACGTCATAACACAGAAAAATGTACGTTCTAAGTTATATTCAGAACATATTAAATCTAGTGCGATTTTTAAATGATTTTCAGTCCAAAACTCTCATTTCCCTTAACTCTATTAAATTGGCTAAATTCTTTCATGAGTATACTGAATTTTCTTAAGGCTTTCCATTTTTCTCACTTGGTGTTTTACCTCACGGTTTTTTCTATATTTTGGTTTCTGTATAATACCAGTAAAACAATTATAAAAACTATGTTTTTTATACTTCATCATAAATTTATAATTTCATAGCTTTGTGAACAGAAAAATGTTGATGTTTACTCTAAATATTAAATTCACCTATTTTAAATAATTATAATATTAATTCTTAAGCATTTCTTATGGACCTCAACTCGCCAAAAAATCGAAGTACAGTTAATGACCTTTTAGGGCCAAGTCTCCTGAAATCCAAGATTAACAGATGCATTAGCGATTGCAGTTCACTTTACCTTGCAGTTCTCGTAGTTACTCAACAAGGGTAATTTACGCACAGGTCGCCACAGATCAACACAGATCAAAGGCTGGAGGTCAATTAGCTTGAACTAAGCAGATAACAGAGGTATCTCACGAACCCACATGACTTACATAGAGGTATATAGTTAAAGCGGCAAACAACTAGGTAATCGATAAATTCATAGACTTTGAATGACTATCCTTCAGATAGTATAATAACAAAAACAAACATATAATAATATCTGTAAATAACAAAAATACATTAAACTAAATTTGAAGGAGGAAGTTTTATATCTTGAAAAAACTGGAGCGAGCTATTAAATATTTTCGGTTTTTAGCTATAATATGATTGTTATAAAATAAGAAAAAGGCTGGTTTATTTCGTTTAAGTTATTCATCAAACATTTTATTGTATTGAATATCTTTCAGAAATATATCTATACTTAAAGTAATATTAATAAATACAATATCAAATATTTAAATTCAAATGCATATTAAAAAAAATAATTCTTATTAATATTTATGGTTGGAAGTTCGTTAACCTTCCAGTATTATGCTGGAGAAATTAGTCAGGGCTTAGACCAGTTTAGCTCCTGACTCTATCACTATCGCCCTGATGATGACTTACAAGTTAAGTCGAAACGTCGGGAACAATAATTAAATAATTACCCAACAATTTTAGAGTATGTTCACGTAGGCTTCCACAGTCATCAGATGTATGTAAAGTTTTTTCCGGGTTGGACCGTGTAAAGTTTTTGATGGTTGCCGAGCTTTCGCACATCCTGTGATGGCTTCTTCAGGGCTGAATAGAGAATAGAGGCATTCTCTATTCAGCCCTGAAGAAACCATCACAGGATGTGCGAAAGCTCGGCAACCATCAACAACTTTACACGGTCCAACCCGGAAAAAACTTTACATAAATTTTAGAGTATTTTATTCTTCTGATCCTAGCCGAAACCCTGAATAATTTCTCCAGTTCAAAAATATAGAGACTTTACAGTATTTTATCTCTACTTCTAAGTAAGATTTTGTCAATTGAAAAAATTGTCAATTACAAAGTTGGTAAATTCCAAAATGTATGAAAAAACAGTGTTAAAATTCGTCCGATCTTTAAAACCCACAGTCTATCCGTTAGGTGAGCCAAATGGCTCTAAAAGAGATGTTCAGTCGAGTTTCTTGAGAACGAGTTAAGTGAATCGGTAAGGGCCCAATCCTGACTCTGCTTGTTCGGCTTATTTATGGGCGTCATGAAACCCAAATCATACGGTGTCTAAGAGGTAGGAAAGAGAGATTGACGGGGAAAATATGCATGACATGCTACAAGAGTTAGGGGGCGAAGTTTGGTTGCGACCCTCAAGTTAGTCATAAGGTTCCGGAAGATCCCATCCCACCATCCCACCCACCCACACGCCGGGTAAACTTGGTGGACCTTAAACGGCCACAAATGTAATTTTTCCCTCAATCTCACCAAATAACTCTTTTACGACTCTCCCGTACCCAACACCCAACTTTTACCCCTTCGGAATTTCTGTCCAGTATCGGAAGGGAGAGGATACATCGCATATTACCCCGCAATAAACAGGGCTTATTTATATTAACTGAAATAAACTTTTAAACATAAATGAATCCTAAGAGCTTATAATATTTTTTTTGTATAATCCCACGTAAATTTTAACAGTTTTTAATGCAATAGAACAGAATAAAAAATCTCACTGTCCCAGGCAGGACTCGAACCTGGATCTCCTGCTATACGGGACGGTGCATTTTTTACCGCTCTTGGCCTCGGAGGTTAGACACTCGACACTAGTGCGTGAAATTAAGTAACTTATCAGACTGGTCCCGGTAGCTTAATTGGTAAAACCACCGGCCCGGATAGCAGGTGATCCAGGTTCGAGTCCTGGCTGGAACAGTTAGATTTTTTATTCTGTTCCCTTGCACTAATTCTTAAGAGCTTGTGTTTCTAAAACATTTTGCCGCTGTAAATTATCTTAAATTATTATTAAAATTATTTTCGGCACAATTATCATTAAAACTCATATAAAATAGCTTAATAGTTTTAAAGAATTTTCCTCATGAAATCAAACTCTTCACGTTGGTAACATGTCATCATATAAAATAAGTTATAAAACTTATTTTTCTAAATAGAATAAATAAAATATATGCTCCGTATAATAACATATATATGTGCATAATATTAAATATAAATAATGTACAAGAGAGAAAGTAATTCTTTAAATTTAGAATCCAAACTAGGTAGGTGATATTCCTATAGCGAACTACAGGGAGCCAAAATGCTATATAGCATTATCAGAAAATTGTAGTACTTGTGTAAATTTAGAAATATCTACTATTTATAATGGTAAACAAATTTAAAGTTATTTAAGTAATTTAAAAAAATTAAAATAAAAGTTAAAATAATTTAAAGAATT
>KZ807158.1:759634-772134 GCA_000696205.2 Oncopeltus fasciatus
ATTTATATATATGTATTTATATATATATATTCATAAATACTCTTTGAACTAATAATATAATTAATTAGCTTATTTTTAATAGAATTAGTAAATAAATTATCTTTTATTTTTTAATTCACAGAATGTTACAAACGCAAATAGCTTTATTTTTGTGTGAAATGTCTGCTAAAGTTATAACAGGTAGTTGTTTTCTTGTGAGAATAGAAAAAGAAGAGAGGCAGACCTCCAGGATGCATGACATAGATCTGTGTGGATATGTGACGCTGGCCTAAGGCCAAGAAATATTTCTAAAGATCTGGCTTCTACTGTGGCCACTGCTAACTTGTGCAGCATAAATCCAGGAAAATGTATTCGAAAGGCGGCGGCAGAACTCCTATTATGTCCGCGATACATTCACCTGGCTCTTCCACCTCCCCCGCGAGAAGAAGGGGCTATAAATGGACCGCCAGTTCCTCGCTTTTATTCATTACCGTAGAAGAAGAAGAAGAAGAACGCCTTCTACGCACTCTGTGGAAACCAGAGCCATTGAAGATAAGAAACAAACTTCTCTCATTAGGTGGATACATATGTATGGTTCAAATCTGAATAAGGATATCTGACATTGTCGGAACACATTAAAACAAGTTTGCGTACGAAAGGTTATACGGTTGAATGGAAGATATTGCTCTCCTCTTCTTTTCTTGTTCACGATAAAAGTGTATTCGAAGAGCATGTGAGCGGAGCATACTCACAGGTAGATGTCTGGCAGAATGAGCAACGCTCAATGACTCCTTTCCCACATTTGTCTCCCTCCAAGACAATCCCTCACAATAACCAGCTAGCATTAAGAGGGGGTACATTCATCGGGAACGTGCCTATTAACACACCACGTGACATACCCTTGTACTTCTTCCCACGTCACCCCTTTTACATTTTCAAAGGCTTTAAAAGATCAAGCGTGAGCTAAGCACGTATTTTATGACATTAGTAAATGACTATCCAGTCCTTTTAATCCAAAACCCTGAGAATAATTGCAAATGCTCCCTATTACGTATCCAATCCATTCCTTCGTCATGATTTTAATATCGCTTTCGTTTATGACATTTTCTCCCGCTTCATCCTTCCTACAGTCGACTGCAATACCATACGAATCCACTAGTACAGACCATATCTTTTAACTCCAACCCCTACAACCCTCCTCGTCGACTCAAATAAAGATGCCCTCGTGACCTTCTGGGGACATAATCTCTTAATAATTTGAGAGTGGTGTCATTGGTCACCTTCTCTCCCCACGTCATTTTTACTTTTCATTGTAATCAAATTACAAAAAAATTTTATTTTAACAGAAAGTAATAAATAAATAAAAGTTTAAAAAAAAAGTAAATTACTAAATAGATTACAAATGTCCTAAAACATATATAAAAGGAAGCCACGAAGGTTTTTAAACCTTCCCGATATGGATGGTATATCATATGAATTCTTAAATTCCATTATTTTCTTCAATATGGTAGGTCATAGTCCTTTTGTTTTACTACTCTTTCTTGCATTCCTATGAATAAAGGAATGGAAGAAAATAGCTATGTATGTGTGAGTATATAACAATTAATTTATAAAGATTAGCTGAAAACTATCTGCAGCTAAGCATACTTTCTATTTTCTCATTTTTAGATATTTCAGTGTTCTATAAGGTAAAATGTAAAGTAAATTAATTAGTGCACTTGTGCTAATTTTCCTTTCTTTTTGACAGTTTACGGTCAGACTGACAGTAATCCCCCTTTTAGTGTCAAGTAAAATCGGGAATGAAGAAAGTTTTAATGAGATACATAAAGTTTAATTTATTTTCGACTTCTTATCTGGAGAAATTATGGACTTTCTGCAGATACCGGTACTCGTTCATATAAGCTCCTTAAAATGAATGAGAAAAGTATTTGAGGGGCTATTCCCCCCAAGCCCTACTTAAGAGTATTCGCAATTTTTCCCCGCAGCCCTTCCGTATTCCGATAGCCCATTCTGGTGATAGACGTGGCATGTTTCATTACAGTAGTCTAGGAGCATAGGCAGAAGGCGATCTTCGGCATTGGTACACGTATGATCTTCAAGAAATAAATAATAATCAGTTCACTATGTACTCGTGGTAACAACTATAGGAATGGACTCCTTAAAGCAAAAACGAAAAAAGGATTTTAAAAGATATGGTAGAAAGAAGGTATGTGGAATGAAGCCTTCCTCCCCTGCCGGTCATGCGGGTTTTGCATTCTTCATCTTACACTTTCTCCTTATTGCCCTCATGAAATAAGTCATAATAATTCTGCCATTTGAGCTTTATTTTTTCACATTTTTACTTTTCTCCCTTTCTACTCGACGTTTCAAGCTTATTTTTTACTTCTTAGTGGCTCATCATCAGGTTAACTAACTATATCAGTGTTCAAATGAAGAATTTTGGGCCGCGGGTATTATTAGTAGAGAATTTGTTGGGGTTCGGTCAAGTTTGATGTTCAGTCAAAAACATTTGATCCAGAAGACAACATGTTCCCATCTCGTCTTCATGATAGCCCTGATGATGGCTTACACTGCAGGCCGAAATGTCAGCATATAATGAAAAATACATTTTTTTAAATTGTTTTTTTTTTTTTTGTTTTTTTTTTCAAGCTCGACAGAACTCCAAAAAATTCTCTACTAATAACAATATCAACTTTTATATATGTGTTNAAGCCTATGTAAAAAAGAAGAAAAAAACCTTGGTAATTATGCCAGAAAATTATTGACCGGTGACACTCCTGCCTGTGTACTTGAAAGTCCAAAAGAGATTTGTAGCAACACAGCTAAGGCTATTCCTTGAGAATAATGAATTCATATCTGGTATTCACTTTTGATTGTGTTACCCACCGACTATTGCTAATGAAGCAGACCTCTATTGGGATTGGTGATTTTTTTTTTTTTTTTTTTTTTTTGCAGAGTTATCAATACTGTTCAAATATTTTTTACTTTATATTTTTATATATGTGTAACTATTCCCCTTAGGTCATTTTTACGACTTCCTTTTTAATTCATATTTTCCTGCAATGTCTATGTTTATGTAACTCTTCCAATTCCCGCCTATCAAATAAGATTAAATAAGTCATTTACGTCTAATTTTTAATGAAATATAGTAAATCTTCAAAGTCATTGCCTTACGTTAAAATGGCTAAGGAGTAGGGAATCCCTGATAAGATGATCCTTATCTCATATCATTCAGTGGCGGTTGATCTTTTTGATCGGATCAATCTATACTTACTTTTATTACGCTTTGTACCGATACGAAACAATAACAACTAAAAACTCGTTATCTCTTGTTGGAATCCTTATCAAGGGGTTATTAGGAAGGCATTGCATTCCCGCAGCTGTTTGTTTTACATAAAGTTACACTTAACCCCTATCTCGAAACAGGAACGTTGTTAGCCATAAATACTTAATACATAAATCGTTTACGTTTAAAAACAATTAAAATTTAACGGGTGTAATTAGGTAACAGTAATGAATATTTCATATTCAAATATGATATTTAAGATAAATTGAAGTATTTCTTAAGTATTATTGATGAATTCAGAGTTGAATAATATTCATTTTCTCCATTGATAAATATAAATAAAAAAAGGAAAATTATCAGCTGTTGAGCAATATTTTTAGTCAAAGTTACGAGTTCTCATTTTCCTTATAGTGCCATTTTATTCCCACATTCGATTTTTTTAAAACTTATTGAACGCAAGTAAACACCTCCCTTAAACACAAACCAAATAATTCATTTGATTTTTTTCAGACAAATGCCCAATTTAATGTTGTGTAACATACCTTCAGTAGTTGTAAATGAAAATATAATTTTTGTTGATATTGCAGATATTCTAACTGAGTATAATAATATATACAATGCCTTCTTACAATATTCAGGTATTTTTATGAAATCTATTCTTAACTTTGTTGATATAGTTATCAATGAAACCTTATAATCATCAAAATCATTCATAAAAAATAAGTTTAGGAGTGGGTACGATGGGACCTTTTTCCCTGTGCAGTGATGGTCACTTATTTATTTTATTGTTGTTTTTTAATAATTTATTTTTTCTATTGTAATTTCTCTACGTCATCACATTACATGATAATAACAGAATTTATTAATTAAAAAAATTGNTATATTTTTGTTTTATAAAATAACATTTTATGATTTTGTGAATGTCTTGTGAATAAAACCACCCAGAAATTCAAGAAATTCGATTTCTTTTTTTGTGAGGTAAATTTTTTGACTGCCATGTTTTATAAAGAGAGGATTCACTCTTTGCAGTTGAAGAACAAATTAGTTTTTAATTCTTCAAACACCGAGATCGAATTCCTGATAATCCTCTTTTCTTGATTTTTTTTCTACTTATTTCAAGCATATCTTAGGGGTGGTTGCATGGAATAGTAACTCTCGCCCGCTACCCTTGCGAATTGGGGTGCCGTTAAAGGTGAACAATGCCCCACGTCCCTTCGGGACACACAGTCGGGCAGTCGATAACCACCCCCCAAGCAATAGTTGTAAATCCTGAGTCCGGGGGGCAACAACTTCATATCGGCCTCACACAGCTGCAGCGCCCTACCACCGCCGCTGCCCGTTTAATTTCGTACCGGCTATTGTTATTTATGGCTTCATAACATAAAAAGAACGTGACAAAATTTCATTAAGTGAAAGGTATTTCATAAATGTCTCCTGTATAAAATGATCTCAGCAAATAGCCCACATTCCTTTAAAAGCAGGATTTATTATTATTATAAGATCTATTATATTTTTTTTATCTGCAATAATAGCAAGTTGACAATATTTACTCCTCCTTAAAAATGTACCATCATTATATTTCAATAAAACTATCTATCAGATGTTATCATCTATTCAAAACATCTACATTAAATAGGAGAACATTTAGTAATTTATCTTCAGATGTTTTATTTAAATTTTTAGCAGTATAGGCTTTTCTACTTGTATAATCTATAAGAAGATATTTTTTTAATATAGTACTTAAGTTCATCTAAATATA
This sequence comes from Oncopeltus fasciatus, assembly GCA_000696205.2. Taxonomy (NCBI): domain Eukaryota; kingdom Metazoa; phylum Arthropoda; class Insecta; order Hemiptera; family Lygaeidae; genus Oncopeltus; species Oncopeltus fasciatus. The sequence continues at coordinate 764,659 of KZ807158.1, forward strand.
TTCTTCAATATTCCCTCAACTGATGGAAAACATTATTCAGTTTAAAAGGTGTATTTTCACTAATTTTCTTGCTTTCCGATTTAAATTTTAGATTGCTCTTGATTAAATGAAGAGCAAAAAAATAGATACAGCAACGACAAAAAAAAAGGTATGGATTGTCTAATATCTGAACTTGTATAAATAATAAATTTTTCATCCTAAAGTGATTTTAATTTACTCAAAGTACAGTTCAGTTATAGATTTGATAGAGCTATATCCTCTTGATAAATTCCAGGTTCGCTTTGAAATATTGACAACAATAGTGAAACATTCTAGAACAAGTAGAAATAATAACATTTGACCTTTTTTTTTATTATTTATTTATAGTGTTGGCCTTCCTTTCAACCACTTCATGGAGAGAGGGGCTATGTACAAATTGGAATCCCATTCTAAGCATCCATGGCGCAGGACAAGCTTTTACTTGCAAATAAAATATTGACCAGGGTGGGATTTGAACCCGCAGTGTCAGGATTGCGAGACTCGTACATATCACCTGAGCTACCCCGGTGCCCTAAGATTTTATCCTTAATTTTTTTAATTTTTCTAGACTATTCAGAATAATATATAATATAAAATAAAGGTAAATTAAAAAATTCATTATTAAATTAATACTAATAAATCACTCAATGTAGAACTACTCTAACATAACTCTATTATCCGCCCACAGTTTATTATAAACAATACAAAAATAAATTTAAAAAAAAATGAATTCCATAGTATGCTAACTAAGAAGAGACTAATATCAAATTTGACAATTCTGGATGGGCGAAAATCATTTAAAATTTTCAAAGGTCGATTCACCAACCCGCTAAGAGAGGGAGAGTGTGGCATTCCATAACAAAAATGAAGATATGCGTTTGTTAGGCAATCAATCAGATTATTACGCCTTACTAAACTTTTTTTAATCACAAAAATTCTGCTGCTCATATGAATCAAAAACTTACTGCTATATCTTAAACATAACATTTAGATAAACTATATACAAAATATGTGTCACCTCAAGTTATTAGTAACAATGAATAGTTAAATATACTATTACAAGGTTTTTTTAATCTTATCTACTGCTATTTTTTAATCCTAATACCTTACATTTGTATACACTATATACAGGTTTGTTATGTATAGTATACATTTACAATTAATGCGATATCAGATTAGTTGTGAATATTATATTTTGTTAAAATTTTTTTAATTGTGTATTAATTCTGTCTATATGTTGTGTTGAGTCTTTGAGTATTTTTGGCGTATTTCTAAAGATTCCATGCTTACTAAGATAACAGGAATGAAGAGTATGGCACTGAGAAGTGATTGATCCATTTCGGTGGGAATCTGGAGTACTTCGTTTAGAACTATTGCTGTCATGACTTCGAAGATGGCCTTCACCTCCTAAAAAATGACAGAGCTAAACTGCTTTGCTCTTTTATAACTTTATCAAGAGAAAGTGGAAGGACATAACCCCTGGCTCTGGGCCAATATCAAGGTCTCCTTCGTTCTTTTCTTGGCCAACATGTCTGCAGCCTCGTTGCCCTAAATCCCTTCTTGTTCCGCCACCCAAACCAGTGTAGCACAGTTGTTTCTAGCGAGCGACTTAAGACATTCTCAGAAGATCCTAGATGCCACCGTGAGGGCACTAAGCTCGACCGTTTGTGATGAGTTTAAGCTCTGAACCTTGGGCTCTTCGTTTGTATTTTCCTTATAGTCCTGTATATATAGAGAATCTTGCCTTTAGGTTTCCGATGGTATAGAATTTTTAACATTAGGCTCCGGGAAATAAAATGTCTGCTTTGCGTCGATTATGGATCCATCAGTGTACCAAGTGTGGTAAACTCGAATTAAAGCTCGTCTTTAATGACCCAACATTCTCCTTCCAGAAAAATAAATTCAAAATATTTCCAAATTTTACATATAGACATTTTATACGGTAGAGCTCCAAATAAACTCAGTTCCAAAAGTCGTTTGATAATCCTAATATGCGCGTAGTAGTCATACAAGTTGCATTGCCTCAAAATGGGATTTCTTTGCTGCTATAAGGATAGAGATTTGAGGCCAAGACATCACAGGAGGTATGAGAACGACATGCCTTAGTTCTCATGGCCCCTGTGTTTTCTAGGAACACAAATCTTTGTAAAGTTTCTAATTTTCTCTGAGATCCCTGGAGCCCCGTTTTCTTCCATCACAACAAAAAGTCGTAGTTTAACAACGGCGATCAATAACGATATACCTCCAGAGCAGAATCATAGGTTAAGTATCGACCCTAGGAAAGAGAAGAAAATGAGGAAAACCAGATTGCTATGGTAAATGGTGGTATTTAAGTGGAAGATTTTGTATTATCCCTTGTAAAGAATAGTTTATAAAGGTTTCATGTTTATTATTCTCCGTGAGTAGTACAATGGTGTTATTCTTGCCTTGATGTTTAACAGTTGTTTTCTGCAGTTTACAATGTGAACAACCACCCTGGGGAGATTTCTCCACCCAACGCCATTGCCCTGATGATGGCTTACTAGCTAAGCCGAAACGTTGGCATAAATAAAAATATTACTCCAAATTTTGGTGTATATTTTTTTCTTCCTGGCCGAAACCCCGACCATTCTCACACGACCTTGATGTTTAACGTTTAAATCCTGTTGTGCACATTCAGGTAGACTTCCAATACTACATACCCATGTACTTGCAGATTGCATTTCAACTTTAGTAACATTTCTTCTTCTTTGCAATTTCTCACGTTTCAGATCAAATCTGTCTTGAACTCTACCCCCTTCACTGAGACGTTTACGATGCTTCAGCAAGGCGGATTCCTTTATCGCAGGTTTATCGAAAAGTAAAAAGTCAAAGATGATTTTAGTTGGGGTTCGGTCAAGGTAGATCCAAAAAACACAAATATGAAAAATGTATTTTTTAATAAAGGATTATCTGCCAACGTTTCGGCTTACATTGCGAGCCATCTTCAGGGCTATCATGAAGATGAGAGAGGACGTCCTGTCCCTAAGTTCACATTTCCATGACTCAAACTTTCATGACCGAACCCCAACTAAAATCATCTAAGAATAATATCTACGGTCAACAAACTCTCCTTTTGTAAAAAGTCAAATTTTTTTGGTGGAAATACAAAAGCACTTCATTATTAATAACAGGGAGTTATTATTTACGGAACAGCACTACTCGATCAGTTAAGAAATCATAAAAAAAAAAAAAAAACTGTTAAATGAAGAAGGTCTGGTAAAGAGGGCAATTAGAGTGGTGTTTACAGAGAAGGGGCGCTCTAACGAAATGTATTAGGTAGGTCTGGTGGGACCTTAAATACTGCGATGGGAGTTGAAGCCCTAGTTCGGGCGAGCCGTTTATTACTTGAGGTCCTAAACAAACAGAGCTGCCCTATCGATCAGATTATCAGGGCCCCTCGCCAATTCCACAAACAAACACTAAAGCCAACAGATAAACTGAGAATTGAGTTTAGCATTGTTTTATCCCCCCCCCCTCCCACACACACAGATGCCTAGCAATGGTTCGGTAGGAGAGCACTTACAAAAAAAAAAAAAAAAAAAACTCTTGGTCACATTTCTTTTTGAGTTTTATTAACACATTGTAAAAATGCATTCACAAACCTTCAAGTCATTTGTCTATCGCAAATATCAATATTAAAATATTGAAAAAAAAAATGTATAATCATGAAAAAGCTGCTGGTGCAAAACTTCTTTCGATGCAGCAAAGAGGTATAAAGTTTGATTTGACCCATACTCTAAACTCTGAAGATCAATCAATGTTGACTTATTGAGTGTGGTGCAAATTGAAGTTGAATCTTTAGCTTACTTTTAGAATGGTTCCCACGTTTTTCTCCTCCAGTGTCGGTAGTTACACTTTCTGATGTTTCGTTGAACATCACTTGTTTTTAGATAAGAACAAAAACTTCGGACAGTAGTAAAAAAACAAAGAAGACATTATCATTTAATTTTTCTTATTAATATTTAATAATAGTTTCTCATTAAAACATGCAGAAAGTAATTTAACTTTTAGAAATGTTCATAAAACATCATCCTATAGACCAATCAACCTTCTTCCAATGTATTTGAGAAAGTTCTTTACAATCCAATGATGCAAATCATAAATTCTTTAAATACTTTTCTTAATCATCAGTTTGGCTTCTGTCTCCAGCATTCTACTGTCCAGTAGGTGTTCCGCGTTGTAGAATTAATTTCCCCTTCCCTTGAAGGAGAATAATTAATGTCCTGGAGCATTCTTAGAAGCGTTTCCAGCATTTAAAAGAGTATGGTATTTTGGTGGAGAGGAGTCTAAACTAGGGTCCAACCGTTTGTTTAGGTCTTGGATCAGATTACTCCGAACACTTCCCTGTAAAAGCAGTCGTTCGACAGGGCAGTATGCTTGGACCCATCCTTTTTACTTTTTGCACTACAGCTATCCCTATTTATCCTAATACTCTGTTAGCCCTCTTTGAAGATAATAAAGATAATAAATTTGGAATCCTCTCCTGATTCCAAAACCAACATTTTACAAAACCACCTTGATGCTATTCAGCAGAGGTGCAGCTAATGAAAGATCAAAATAAATGAATCCAAATGTGTCCAGATTTATTTCCAACTAAGAAAAGATTTTTCAAACAGTGTTGCTTACAATAACATCCATATACCTCTCTCTGATCTTCAGTTAACTTGAGTTCCACCTTGACTCTAGACACAATTAGAACAAACATATCGAAATCAAGCGAGAAGAACAATACGGACTCTTTCACAGACTCATAAACAATATCTCACAGAAACAAGAAAACTGGCTCTCTATAAGACATTAAATACGAACATACGATAAAGGACTTTAGGGTTCCGCTAAGCCTTTCAATATTCCTTGAATCCTCCTTCAAGATTTGAATACTCTTCCGTAAAGGACCTCATCTCGACCCGCTACACTGTCTTCCACAGTAATTTTATCCAAATCCATACGCCCAATTCCTATAGTCGGACTTCAATCCTTATATGCCTTAATGCTTAAATTAACTGGGGATCAGTTTATTTTCATGCGAAGTAAATTTTATTTTTATTTGTATTATTACTTTCATTATAATTGTTATCTATCATTAATATTGATAATTTTTTCACGATTAGAGTTTCCGACTGAAGTTAAGACAATGCTATTGTAATTCACATCCAATCGATCAATATTGTTAGCAAATTACAAAATGCAGTTTATTTTACAGAATGTAATATTTAAATAAATACTTTTTTTTCTTATGAAACAATCGTAAATAACTAGTGAAACAATTCAAAACAAGCTGTACAGTTTGACGTCTGTGAATAGCTTAAATGTTAATGTAAATGTCTTAAAATTGAAATGTAAAACACATTTTGTCCGTCAAATTTATAAAGAATGAAGGTTATATTTCATGGCTTCTCTGTGAAGTCTTGCACTGATAAGCTGCTCATTACGTCTTTTTCTTACGTTTTAAAAGCCACAGGATTTTCTTATCTTAGAATTCCCAGTCCTTGACACATGAGCACAAATTTTCCCTACAAAAGTTTTCTCATTAATCTTTGAGTCATAATTAAAGAATCTTTTGTTGACACACGTCTTAGTTTCTGAAAATGTTTGAAAACCAAAACAATTCTTTACGCAAACTTCTAAAACATACAGAGTGTACATTCAAAAGCCATTCATTACATATACGTATTCTTTAAGTACTCTTTTGTTACAAGATCCAATCTGTATAAAAGACAATATACCCATGTAAACATACTTTCATCATTCATATTTTAGCATTATTAATTCAAGAATAGCTTCGAAGTAATAAGCGGATAGTATACATTTATATAAAAAATAAAATTCACTCCCCACACTTATAATTAGGAAACTACTTTTCAGTAGTAGTCCATCTGCAAGTAAAAGAGTCAGGCTTAGCAAGTGTATTTGTTACTCACTTTCTAAATTTTTATTTCTAATTTACAAGCGAATTTAAGCATTTTACTTCATTGTCCTGTTTAAATTTGTGGAATACAGAATATTTTTCTACAAATATTATTTTTTGGTATTTAATCCCACGTAAAAATTTTAACAATTTTTAGTGCAAGGGAACAGAATAAAAAATCTATGTGTCCCAGCCAGGACTCAAACCTGGATCTCCTGCTATCCGGGACGGTGCATTTTCCATTTATGCTATTAAATTCCCCGCACTAGTGTCGAGAGTCTAACCCCCGGGGCAGACGAATGTATCGCTAGGCTGGGACAGTTTGATTTTTTTATTCTGTTCCCTTGCACTAAAAATTGTTAATAGTTTTCTACGGTAACGTATTATTTCATTTTTTTTTTTTTGCTTTTACTTAATTATTTATTATATTCTGTTAATATATAATTACATTTTGGAATTTTATTACAATTAAGAACAAATATAATTAGCATGAGGAGAGAAAATGACCAATGACACCACTCTCAAATAAATACAAACTATGTTCCTAGGAGATCACTAGACTATCTTCGTTTGAGTCGACGGGGAGAATTGTAGGGGTTGGAGTGGAGGAACAGGGTCTGTGTTAATGGATTAGATGGCAGTCGACTGTAGAAAGGCTGAAGCGGGAAGAAATTAGATCCTGAACAAAAGGGATATTAAAATCGTGGCGAAGGAATGAATTGGATACGTAATAGAGAGCATTTGCGATTAAACTGAGGGTTTTGATTTGAAAGGACTGGATTAGTTGGATGTTGGAAGGCTTGCGGGCACTCCAGATTTGTAATCCTTAAGTCCAGATTGGTCGTTGTAATGTCTAGTAGAGCGTCAGTTTGTTTTGTGCTGTAAGTTCTTTGTCGTCGTTGATTGAGTTCTTGTCTATTAATTTTAGTATGTTCGCCCCAGGTATGTCGTGAATCAAGATAGAACCCCAGGTAACGAACGGAATTCGAAAGTGATTAAGAAGCAATGTTTTCAATTGCAGTTAGAAATTAACTTAAACGCATTCATTGATGTTTATTCCCCATTTGCCATACCATTGTTTAATATTTTTGAGAAGATCTTGTAGGTTTTTAGAAACAGATATAGGATCAGGGTGGGAGGATAGGATAGCCTTTTCGTCTGTAAATAGAGCTATGAGGGTACGTGGATGGATGTCGGTAATGTATTGAATGAATTCTGCTATGCACAATACAATTTATAATGTAAAATATTTAAAAATAAAAGCAATCTAATGAAATATTCATGTTTATAATTTCTTTTGTAAGATACTATAAATTTACATCTAACTGGTATATACCAATATTCTCTGAACTAATTAACATTAATTGATAACTACAATATTGTTACATAATTAATTAACTAATTAACTAGAAGTAACACTTAACAGCTGGCCGACCTATTACTCCTTTGTATATTTTATCAACCTATTTTTGATAACCAAAAAGCATTACTTTGGCATACATCACAACCTTCATATATTCTCCCACAAT
>KZ807158.1:776812-802635 GCA_000696205.2 Oncopeltus fasciatus
AATAGTCCTCCAGCATGTTTAAGGGGTTGAATAATAATAAAATAATTTAAAAAAAAAATTAAAAATAACAATAAAATAGATAAGTGATCATCACTGTGCAGGGAGAAGGGGCTCATCGACCCCACTCCTAAAAAGTTTAGGCATTAAGGCCCAGGAGGTCGCTAGGCCAACTCCGTTTTAGTCGCCGGGGAAGATAGTGAGGATTGGAGTCCGATGCCAAGGATTGGGCATGTGGATTAGGATGAAATTGGAGTTTACTATGGAAGAGTTTGAAGCGGGTGGAGATAAGATCTTTGACAAAAAGAAATAGTAAAGTCGTGAAGAAAGGTAGAGTGTATACATAGAATGGAGCGTTAGCAATTACCATATTCTGATTTTAAATTGAAATGTCGTTGGATATTGGAAGGCATAGGAGCACCCCACAGTTCTGCACCGATGGGTCAGATCGGTCGAATCATGGTCTTGTAGATGGTCAGTTTGTTTTCGAAAGTGAGCTGTGAGCGCCTATTTATAATAACACAAATAAATTAGTAATATCACAACATCTATATCCCCAAATGATAGCTTGTACTGTGCATTCAAAAACTTTCCAACTTTCATGTTTTACCTCTTTGGAAGAAGTCCGACTTTTCCTTTCTCGTCTACCGTCTCTCTCTCTGTCTCCCCGGTCTCCTCCCCATGTCATTCTCTTTGTCACGATCTAAGACTAGTTGAGTTCCCACATTCCTCTCCACCTTGCCATTTTTAGTCCCTTGTAACTCTCAAGCATACGACTCTCTAATGGCGTTTACGGACCGGTTTTCCTGAATAATAAAAGTCCGGAATCCAGGTGATAATTTGAGTTTGTGGAGAGTTGGCTTGGGGTAGGGGCCCGGAGGTACATCCCATGAAAAATTCAGCTGGCGTGGAAGGGTGGAGTACCTATACTCCTCCACTATTAAACGCCCCTCCGACTCTCCGGTTTGTTGCTGTGGTATGCTACCAGCAACAGGTTTACAGTCAGCTGCTCCCCGGGTTTACGGTACATCTCAAAAGGAATTTTTATCTTTCCCTTCTTTTTTCTCCCTCTTTCCTCCCTCCAGGTGTTTAGTTACTCTTATTTACCCCTAGCGACTAAAAGATCAGGAATTCAAATGAGATTTAAATTCTGTATATTTTATGTATCATGGGCATTCTTTAAAAATGAATGTTCATTTTCATTTATTAATATGTCCTTTTTTTTAAATATATTTATTTGCAGTAAATATATTATAAGACAATGTGTTTCTTATTTACCACATACTTCAACAAAATAGTTAAAATGGTACAANGAGAGAAGAGATACTAGCCTGCTATGCTGTATATATATATTACAATATAAATTATTTAGCAATCGGGAGACGTACTTCTGTACTATGTCGTCCATGTACAAAAGAAGAAACAAAATAGTTATTTATACGTACATGCATATAAAACATTTAAGTATAGCATAATGCTTACTCAGTGCATTACTCTCATCAATCTGCTGCTAAGAAGGATTAACATATCTTTACTCTTAGAACTAATATAATAAATATGTCCTTAGATTCGTTTAGATATTTGAAGATATATGTTTCTTTTAAGGGCTTCGCTTCAAAATTAATTAAAGAGAATAATTATAAATAAATAAGAATGGTAAATAAATAAATGTATTCTTGATGATGGCTCTGTACCGCATAAACCTTTTTAAAAAAATACATACAAATACAAAAAATGTTCACAACTGCTTGAATATAATGTATAAGCAAAAAAGCTTTTGGCTATTTCTACAGTTAATTTTAGAGACCTTTTGTTCAGCAAAGTAAAAGAAATGTTATATCAACATTTTAATCATACATATGAATCAGATTCCTACAACTCAACAATGAGGTTGTGAACAACGACCTGATCCTGGGTGATGCAAGGCAGTACATTGGGGTCGATCTTGCTTATCATGTATATGATTTAGACATACCATTGTAGTCGTTTATGGGTCTGAAGCCTGCGCCAAACATGCAAATTTATGGCTTGACTTTACTTGCTAGCATACCCACTAGAACAAATTCTAAAAATTCGTTTCTGGATTTCATTGGACTTCAAAATATGTAATATTGTTACATTCGCTATTTCTATCCTCTCTATGTTTTACATTACTTTTCAGCTCTTTATGCCTCCTTTAAATTGAATATAAGGCGAAGTAGGGAATTTTAAAATATAAATTTAAAACTAAATTTTCTCCACTGACTACCGGAGTAATCTTTATTATGACTTGGGTTAGCTAAGGATAGCTAAATATAAGCTAAGGTAGCTAAGGATAAGTTAAGGTTATTTATCTTAAGGATAATTCTAGCTAAGGTGTAGCTAAGGATAGCTAAGGATAATTAGCTAAGGTTAGCTAAGGTAGCTAAGAATAGCTAGGGTTAGCTAAGGATCAGCTAAGGTTACCTAAGGATTACCTAAGGATTAGCTAAGGATAAGGATATTAGCTAAGGATAGTTAAGGGTAGCTAAGGTAACTGAGGTAGCTAAGGTAGCTAAGAATAAGGATAAGTAGCTAAGGATAAGGATAATTAGCTAAGGATAGCTAAAGATTAGCTAAGGAAAAATTCAAGGATAGCTAAGGATAATTAGCTAAGGCTAAGGATAATTAGCGAAGGTGTAGCTAAGGATAAGAATAAGAATAGGCTAAGAATATGTAAGGATAGCTAAGGGTAAGAGTAGCAAACTTGTAGCTAAGGAGTAGCTAAGGATAATCTAAGGTGGCTAAGGATAGCTAATGATAGCTAAGGATAATTACCCTATAAGCCGAGTTGTACACTATATACATTATTATCACAATACAATGAGCAACACTGTTAGCTTTTAAAAGAAAATAAATAATAAGATTATTATTTAGGCTAGTTAAGTTAAGTTAATATTTGTTTTAAGTATAAACAAGTTTTCCAGTTTTAATTTCCAGTATGTCTTCAAAAGATTTCTAATTAGGACTAAAATTTATAGCGTACTGTTCTCTTCTTTATGAAAAAAAAAATAGAAATGTAATAATCTTTAAAAAAAAATTCGAGGCTGGCTAATTGTAATATAAAAGGAAGCTTGAAATTTTCATTTTTCAGAATGAAATCACGATGACCCTTGCAGATTTCTCAACGTATTTTTTTTTTTCTCGTTCTTTAAACAGATTGACACAAATTTAAAGGAGAATGACGGAAGCGACATTGAGTAATAAATTTAATTACGCTAGAAGGAAGCGGGCAGAAAAAGTCATCTCCATTTAAAAAAAAAAAAAAAACCTTTAGGAAATTAAAAGAAAAGAAAAATAAATAAATTGCAAGAAAAAGTAGAGTCTGTAAGGGGTCGGTAGATAAAAAGCCCCCTTAATGAGGTTCTGTTTAATTAACTCTTTAATTGTTGTCGCCGATAAGGCCGGGTCGGCACACAGGTAATTGTATCTCTACCTCCATTAACATGTTTTTTTTATGTGCCGCTGTTTGAGGGGAGGGGATGAATTAATAAAATTAAAATAAAGTTTTCAAAAGTACAAGAAAGCGAGAATGCAATTAAAAACTGGCTGGATTAGGTAAAACGTGTCTATGTCTAATCCAGCTCACGTAAATAAACCGTTATAACTCAGATTAAAACAAATTATGATACTTTAAGTTAAACAATTAAATAAACTCCAAGAAAAAATAAATACATTTTTTTCAATATGGGGTGACATACCCAGAGGACATCTCTTACTTATTTTCTTTTATCTTTTTTCTTTTGAAAGTTGAATCTGTTGGCATTATATATCATCGTGTGAATTATTATTAATGTGATGCGTTACTCCGATAGTGCAAATAACAGCGATAAGTACCTCTTCGGCTTCTGATGTCGCGATAATGTCAGACTCCGAGATGTGACCATCAACCTCACTCGGAGATCGCTCTAGACATCTCTATCCCCCTGATGATGACTTCCAAGTTGAATCGAAACGTCGGCAATAATAAAATATCCACCTGAGAATTTTGGAGTATTTTATGTTTCAAATCCCAGACTAAACCTTGACTAATCTCTCCATACTCGTCGGCCAACGAACCTCCGACCAAGGAACAAAGTAAAGTTTAAAATTAAACAAAATTAGTGCTTCTTAATTATTTTTTCGTGTTCTGCAATACAAATAATACAAAAAGGACAGCGATTGAAGAGAGCTGATAGGCAATTGTTCCCGCTGACTACTAGGCGTGGTAAGGTTCACAATCTACCCCTACAATTGTAGGGGACCTGACAAAAACAATGATTTGTATATTTATACCATCGTATCATGTGCGATCATGATTTATCGTTGCCTCATAAGATCCAAAATGGACTATGGTTGGAGAAAAGGACAGAATCCTTTCATTTTACTGACAATTTCTTGTTATTACCAATATCATTATGTAATAGGAGCGCTTAGGAATATATTAGTTAATCAGAAATGCAAACCAAGATTATGAACAGATATATTAAGGCCTCGTTGAACCATCTTACCACTGCAGAGGCATGTAATAGATCTAAATGATAATATGAAGGATTTTTACCTAGAAAGGCAGAAAAATAAGCAAAATAAATTATTAAAATTATGTAATTTCAAAAAAAATTTTTGCGACTTTTCATTTACATATAACAATGCAGTGAGAGTAGAGAAAGGGGGAGAACTTCAAAAGCAAATAAATAACATTTTTATTTATTTTTAATAAGTGTTAGCCTATCTTTTAATCACTTATAGTCATGGATAAAGGTTTTCATTCCATTAAACATCCATGGCTCAGGAAATGCTTTTAATAATCGATAAATGCTTGCCCATGGCGAGATTTGAACCCGCAGCGCCAGGATTGCGAGACCCGAACGATTCCCATGAGCTACCCTGTCTTTCCAGACGTAAAACTAACCGCTCTGTTGCAATCTCCGACCTCCCGAAAGTCCAACGACTGTTCCATCTGAGAGGAAATCGGAAATCAATAATTGACGTCATAAAACTTCGAACTAACGCATCTTAGAAACTGAACAGTAGCTATATATGTGTCTTCAAAATCGACCAGCCCCTGATAATATTCGGCTCTGGGGCGTCCATATAAAGAAGGTAATTTCCCAGAGGGCCGAGGTGGGGTTTAGCTCCGGCCAAATTAATCAAGTAAGTATATAAATAAATTAAATTCTAAATTCCCCCCGAAGCAGACAGCTGAGGGCGCGACTTGAATTACTAATCCCCCAGTAGTAGGCCATTAATTCGGGTGGGCGAGGAGGAACACCCTGGCAGGTTCTTCCAAGATAATACATTAATTAGAGGATAATAGAGTATCCTCGTACTGATTTCGTTTCGGATTGGGAATCCTACAACTTCAGGTTTTCTTAACCGCATAACCCCATTCTTTAGAACGAGTCCAAATGGTACTTTAAAGAAACCAAATTTTGCATTAGGAATAGAATGTGAGTATGTGACTGAGATTAAATCTATATATATATATAAAATAGGATGGGTGTATGTATGTAACGTGTGGACTTTAAAACGGCTGAGCCGATTTTGAGGAAATTTTCCGGCATGGCAAAATCAAATTTTCATTTCCAATTTGCCTTAAATACATGTGTTTATTTTTTGATTGAGCCCATATCTGCACCATATATAAATTATTCTGTGAAAAAACTTTATGATAGGTATCCCATGAATTTTTATTTGAAGGCCGTAAATTTCGTTAAAAGCTCTATTTAATTCGTGTGATAATACAACACTAATGTTTGCTTAGGGCCAGCAACGCCCTAAAATAATAAAAAAAATTTGTTAAAACGAAGTTTGCCGGGTCCGCTAGTTAAAACATAAATTTATACTCTTACACCTGAAATAATCCTTACTTTTTTTTTTTTTCTTTAAGCAAACTTATTTTAGAAAATATGAAAATTCAGGAAATATATCATCCACTAATAACCAAAGCACTCCCGGAAAAAAAATATACTCTTGTATTTACCATTTCATCTTCCGGGTTGGACCGAGTCAAATTGTTCTTTTTTGCCGAGCTTTCGCACATCATGTGATGGCTTCTTCAGGGCTGTAAAGAGAATGAGAGTTGTAAAGAGAGATTTTTAAAAATCCAGATGGTATATATTTACCATGTTTTATACACCAGGTGGTGTATAATCCCGGCGCGGTCTTGTCCTTGGGCGAAGTCTGCCTTCCCATTGGTTGATACTGTGTTCTGGTGGCTGGTCTCTGGAGTAGTCAGGTAGCTGGTCACTGATTGGTTGGATCCTCTTGTCAATTAGCGCTGGTTTCCAGTTTTTGCTCAATCTGTATCCGTCTTCTCTGTTGATATTTTTNGCCCAAGGACAAGACCGCGCCGGGATTATACACCACCTGGTGTATAAAACATGGTAAATATATACCATCTGGATTTTTAAAAATCTCTCTTTACAACTCTCATTCTCTTTTCAGCCCTGAAGAAGCCATCACATGATGTGCGAAAGCTCGGCAAAAAAGAACAATTTGACTCGGTCCAACCCGGAAGATGAAATGGTAAATACATCTGACGACCGACGAAGCCTACGTGAACAAATATACTCTTGCTTGCGGAAGTATAACTATTGTATAAATATATACTGTTTTGTTTAAGAGTATGTCATTGAATTAATTTATTGTTTTAATTTATTTTAATTAAACTTTATTAGTAATAAAATTCTACATAATTACTGCATTTTGTAATGTTCTGGTTAATATTCACAATATAAATTAATTTTTTTTTAATTATTTATTAAAAATTACTCCTATTATTATTACATTAGAAATATAAAAAATAAAAATAAAGGAAGAACTTAGCATGTATTTCGCTTGAAGGAGAAGCCACACAATGGCAGTACTCCTAAATCACTATTTACAATATTTCCAGTTGTTTATTTTCTTCATATAATTATTATGTGTTGGCAATGAGGCGGTCATGTGTCCATTTCTAATTTAGGCGTCGATTATCATGCTGGATAGAGTTTGGGCTAAATTTGTGATGACGTCTTTAACAAGAGAGATTTCAAGGTCATTGCGGAGTAAAGAGTTTGCGACGTAATAGAGTGCACCATTTATGATTTTGAGGATTTTGGATTGGAAGGACTGTATTCTCTTGATGTTGTATGAATTGGCAGTTCCTCACAGTTCGACTCCATACGTCCAGGTTTTAAAATTAAGAAATATAGGTATATTTATTCTTTTTTTTTTTTTTTTTGCTCGTAATAGGCTTTCTTTTAGTATTTGTACTTTATACTGGAAGTAAACCACTTAGATGTTTATTCATTCAAATTGAATTTTATGATGTTTATTATTTTTTATGAATAATAATGACATTTGAACGTAAAATACGTCATTGAGAAATATAGAGCATTCTTTCTCTGAGAAATACCTTAATCCGTACCCCAATCGGCTGGCATTAGTCTTGTTGACATGTGGTTCCAACAGGACAGATCCACATGCCACATTTTAAAGAAAGAATAATTTCACGTAATGGTCCAATGAATCGACCACCAAGATCATGTGATTTAACTCTATTGGATAACTTTCTTTGGGGTTATGTTCATTTCCCTTACCTACATCGATAAACAAGAGACAATTGAACATCTGGATCATCAACATAAACATTAGAAGATGTATTTACCGTTTCTTCTTCCGGGTTGGACCGTGTCAAATTGTTGTTATTAGCCGAGCTTTCGCACATCATGTGATGGCTTCTTCAGGGCTGAAAAGAGAATGAGATTTGTAAAAGAGAGATTTGTAAAATTCAATTTTAAAATTCCAACCCGGAAGAAGAAACGGTAAATACATCTGACGACCGTCGAAGCCTACGTGAACATCTAACATTAGAAGAGTTATTGGCGAAATACAGCCGCAAATACTGCGAATAGTTTGTGAAAATTGGTGTTCCAGGGCGCGCCTTGTGGTGGTCACATGGCCTAGATCATATTTAAACATTAATGTCATAAAATTTAATTTAATGATGATTATTAGCTTATTAGAATAATAGTGACAGACGAACGTAAAATTCGTCATTGAGAAACATAGAGCATATTATCTTATTTTGTTAAAGCTTTGAGTGGCCAATGTGTATCTTATGAGCCGAGCTACAAGGGTCTCTCGAAGCACTTGGTGCTGAGACGCGTACACAGTCTACACCTCCTCTGTCTAGTGTCGCGCGCTCTGTTCTGTCACTCCACTCCTGGCTATCCCACACATTTGTGTGGATCACCCCTTGGAAATCAATAGACTCTTGGTGGGGAGGCGATAAGTGCCCATTGTAGATAATCCCCAACGGCCTTTTACACTCAGCTCCAACTTTCCCAGTAAATACCCGGGGATTATTGAAGTTTCGAGTGCGCACTTCTCTTTCCTATCCCCATACTCCATCCGTTTACTTTTGGCGAGAATAAAGGGGAAAAAAAACATTAAATCCAATCAGTCAGTAAAAAATGATTTATAAACCTAAATAAATAGTGAAAATTAAGGTATGAATAACATCTAGTGGAGTTTAACCCCATTGATTACTCAAAGCGTCACCAGATCAAAAAAATCGTCACTCAGGAGTTTCTTAGATTATGCAAAGAAAAATTAAAATTACTGCTTTTCTAAATTATTATAAATAATTTTCCTGTGTAATCCATGTAAAATCTACTTCTATAATTTTTTTTAGCGTAATTTGGTATAGGATTTTAGGATTCTCATTCAAGCATATATTTTTGTATAATTACTACCTTAGTAATTTACACTAATTGTGATAACATTATTATGCAGCGAAAATAGTCTCATTAGTTAATGGTAATAAACAGAGTCGTAATTTGGCAAATTTTAAAACTAATATTTACATGAATGGGAGAAGAAACTAAACAGAGATTTCTATGTGTATAGTTTCATTTTCTTATTTTGTGCTTAAGCTTGAAAAATATTTACTGTTTGATGTCAAATAGCATTTCAATAGTAATATAAATATTTTACTTATAGTTTATTAGTTCAGTATGCTACTGAGGAAATGTTATTGATTTTTTATTATTTAATTTAGTACAGTATAAATTTGTTGTTCAAAAATTGTAAAATTTGTAAAATAATTTTCGGCGTGTTTTCGTGCCATTTTGTAATAATATAGCTTAGTTATAATTTACTAATGAAATATGTATTTTGAATTTTACTCATTTTAAATAGGTATTATTTAACATTTCACTGGGTCTTCACTTCTGCCCCAAAGAAAATGTAATTCAGTCTTCGAAAGAAGAGGTCATTTGTACCTCAATTGAATTGTTTTTGCCTCCTTGGAGTTTTTTTTACTTCGGTGATAAATTTGAGATTTGGAAGCATGTTTAAGGAATTTATGATAGGTATCATTCGTTTTAGAAGAACTTTCTCAAACGCCTTGGATAATAAAGGAAAAAGGCTGCTGGTCTATAGGATGATGTGATGTGAGGAGGCTTACCGGGTTTGGAATGAAGGATTATTTCAGAAAATTTCCAGAGGAGTGAAAAGTGGGTAGTTTGAAGAACACAATTGTAGATTTTTTTGGTAGATTTCGAAGTATTAGCCCGGTTATTAAGTCACAGACAGGTGCTTTATTCTTAGGCAGATGGTTAATAATGTACCTGACCTCAGAAGTAATCGGTAAGGACATTGGTAATGGTATATCGAGTGACTCCTCAACCTCTGTGCTGTTGGACAAGTTATCGGGATCTGGATTAGGAGTGAATGTTTACTTTAGATGCTGGGCAAACATTTGCGCCTTGTCTTTGTCGGAAGAGGCCCAGGAACAATCCAATGAAGTCCGTTTTATAATGATCACTTTGGTTTATTATGTTTTAAACTTGTGCGACCTTAACATATTTACAGTTCCGATAACCAGTAGGTGTATAAATATACATATATCTCCTTTATGTATATATACATGCATATAGCTCCTACATATAGCTACATACATATAACATGTGTGTGTGTGTGCGCGTGCGTGCATGCGTTTGTGTGTTTGTGTGTGTGTGTGTGTGTGTGTGTGTGTGTGTGTGTGTGTGTGTGTGTGTGTGTNACACACACACACACACACACACACACACACACACACACACACACACACACACACACACACACACACACACACACACACACACACACACACACACACACACACACACACACACACACACACACACACACACACACACACACACACACACATGTGTTAATGTACTACACAAATTCCAATACAGGTAAATGTATTACTAAATAAAAACTAGTAACTATACAAGATATATTAGATATAGGCCTTTTACTTAACAATTATTGCATTTACTCCCACACACACACACACACACACACACACACACACACACACACACACACACACACACACACATGTTCTTCGTAAAAGATAGCGAATTGCAATATTTCCTGTGCAGGTCGGATTGAAGCCACACTCCGATACATTGAATCCAGCCCAGTGAAATAGTGATACTCCTTAACAAAGGGAAGAGCTTTACGAGGTCATTTTTCAATCAGAAACATTTATCCCTTCAGCCTCCTGAACGAGGAGTCTAATCGAGCCAAGGCCCTCCTATTTCACACAGACAGGCACATAAAGATTCCTTTCTTCATAAAGAATTGAAGGGTTTTATATATTTTTTTTTCTATTTACCTCATTTATTTTTCATATAACATGTTAAGCTAATGTAAAGCTGAAATCGTTCTTCATTGTGAATACCAAAATTTCCTGTAGAAAAATTCTAACACTGTCACAATAGATACGAACTGGAATTCCCAGTTATTATTACGGAATTTGCAGGGAATTATGTAAATGGGTTCATGTAAATAATAAAGAATGCTCTTCTAGAGTTATTAAATAATTCAAAAGGAGAGTTTTTTTGACAGTGGATATTATTATTAGATGATTTTAGTTGGGGTCGATCAAGTTTCCCCATTCATGGAAATGTGAACTCAGGGACAGGACGTCCTCTCTCGTCTTCATGATAGGCAGCCCTGAAGATGACTTACAATGTAAGCCGAAACGTTGGTAGATAAGCTTTTTAAAAAAAAAAAAAAAAAAAGTACACTTTTTTAAATTTGTATATTTTTTTTTTTTTTATCTACCTTGACCGAACCCCACCTAAAATCATCTAATAATGTTATTAGATAATGATTCCTAAAATCTAACTACCGTGAGGACGGAAGAGGAGCCGCAGCCAAAATTAGAGAAATCTGCATAACTAATTTATGGAAATGTCAAATGTGGTAAAGTACAGATTTAGCGGTGAAGGGTGACAAGGGGGCGGGGCGTAGGGCGGTGTTATTCAAAGAGATTGCTGTGAATAAAGGGAAAACAATTGCTACAATAATTAGGTATAGGCATAACTTGCTGACGGCATTTGTTTAGGTAAGGAAATAGTCTGTCTGGGCCTGACGGTATCAAGTTATACAGCTTTATTATACCTTCAACGGGACCATATGAACAGAAACCCTCCCTGTTCGAAACCATACCCATTGACTTACAACAAAATCTAGTTAATGGTATATCCGACATAAAGCCAAGTTTAGCGACTTATTCATTAAACATATTCAACATTTCGAAAAATTTATAGGCTCTGTCATAAATTTTTCATAGCTGTCCCTTTATCCTGTGGTAACTTATATTCTTTTTACTCGCCTTCCAACCCCACCAACCCTTATCCCCCATCCCCCTCTTTAACCCTCCTTTACCGCTATATCTTTACATTACCTCATTTACCATTTTTATATCTTAGTTATGGAGGTTCTTTCATTTTGACGACAATGTGGTCGCAACATGGTGCCGACCGCCGCATTCCACGACTGGAGGATGTGGTTGTACCGTTCTTCATATACTCCAGTAGCTGACAATTGCGTCGCTGAACTACAAATTTTCCTCACATGTGATGTTATACTTTTTTGTTGTGCTACTGAGCGGCACAGTTATAGAATTAAGCATGTCTGTTAAGAATTGGGCGATTTTTCCACATATCCGTTATCATATCCAGAAATCAACTTCTGTTTTGTCTAGGTTTCCAATTATTGATTACTGGGGTCATCTCTATATTCTTACGGTCAGTAATTTTGATCAAGTAATTAATGTGGATTATAATTGTTCTTTGTTAAATTCTCGTGATGTTAAAGGGGCTTTTTTTCTATACCTATTTTTTTTTGTCTGGATAATCCGACTGAGCTACTGGTTTTCGTCCACATTTTTTTTTTTTTTTCTTTTGCATCATCCCAAGAAATGGGCGGATTTTGGTCGCAAAGTGCGGTGAATTTTGAGCCGTATAAATAAAGTACAGAACATTGTGTAAACCAAAAAGTTGATTTTCCATAGTGCGTAAGTTTTTTTCTGTTTCATTCTATTGATTTTTTTTTTCGAATCAATCAAATTTTAGCTAAAACATTACTAAATGCAACGTTGCTGAAGACTATTTTTAATATAAAATATTTTGTGTAGTCTTGCTGAGAAACTATAAGTTTATTAGTAAATAGTTTTGTGCTAAACTCTTTGTAGTCAATATTGTTTTAATGTTATTGATTTAAATAATTCATGAGAGGGAACAGAATAAAAAAATCTATCCGTCCTCGCCAGGAATCATTCTGTTCCCTCTCATGAATTATTTATAATTTACGTGGGATAAAAAACCACAACCAAAATAAAATATTTAAAAATTAAAATTTAATAAAGTAAATGACGAGAGCCGACAAAATGTATGACAATGTCAGCTACTTCGAGTTTAAGACGAAGTTCTCGTCTTTCTCGTAAGTTAGGCTCTCGCTAATGAAGAGGGAATAGAGTGAGATATCTACAATATCAATCCTTGGTGCTAGAATATGTGTCTCTCTCCCTTCTTTATCGTCATAGCCCTGAAGAAGGCCTGGAATTCAGCCCGAAACGTTGACAAGAATAAAACCATATTGTTTCACCAATTTGTTTTTATTTAATAATAAACCTCTGACCGAACCCCGACTATTTATATTTTATAATATTCAAAAATAAACGAATATTAAGGGATTTAGAAGACATCCGGTGATGTAATTTCGAGTGTTGGGCAGGCCATCTTGTTTTCAAAACATTAAAACTCATTATTAAGTGCAGTCGCCACAATAACTCCCGACCAGTCTAGAGCAAACTGTAATTGTCATGTATTTTATGCTCATTGTTCTCTCTGGCATGCAAATTACATTTCTTCATTTACTCTTATCTATGTTCATCATTGATGAAACATGTAGAATTTGCTTAGATTTGGCAGTTCCTCCATGATTACTAGCGCCAAATTTGTGATTGATACGACCTAGTTAGAACTTTGTTGAAACTTTTGCATACAGTCGCCATTGGCTATAATCAATTATGCCAATCGTAGGGGTTCATCCTTTGAAGTTTTACCTTATTCACCATGGTTTCGTCTATTGTGATATAATGATTCAAAATACATTTTGTAGTTCTTTAATTATAATATTAATTTTTGTTGTTTTTCATTTATTTCTTCTTTTATCAGATCCTCAACTTGGCTGTACTTTTTTAATATTTTTCCCTATGCTAGCAGATTCTCTTATGAACTCTTTCTTAATTTCTCCGAAGTGAAACACAATTGACTGAAGCCACTTATTTATTCAATTATTTAATTCATTTTGTCATATTTATTATCAATGTAGTAAAATCTCTCTCCGCTTGACATTCTTTTTACACAATAAATTTTAAAGATCTATCAAATTTACAATTTGGTATGTGGCTTTCTTTTTAGTTACAGCAGAAGAGGCTGAGAAAGAGGGAGAGAGAGAGAAAGAGAGTGAGTGAGAGAGAGGCAGCAACTTGAAAAAGTAATTAAGTGAAAAGCAATCATCACTCTAGTTGGAGCACATTAATGAATAAATAAAAACCATGACACAAAAAAATATAACTCCCTCTATGAGGGTTGAATCACAGTGAAATAATACCAAAAAGCGAGACATTTCATCTGTGCAAGAAAAAAAAAAAAGAAAAAAGGGCTCTGATTTAGGTTTGCGAGCGAGAAAAAGCTAGCGGCTAAATCTCTTTCTCACAGCAAATCTCAAGAAAGAAAAAGTAACGACCCAGCTAAGGCACTGCATCAAGCAACCCTTCAACACAAATAATTTATATCGTTAATTTAACGAGGGTTACAAACCTCCTTCAGGAGCTTGTAATCGAGCCTTGAGCTTCATTTGAAATAACTATTGAAATATGAATTTCAATCTGAACGGATACAGAAAATTATTTTGTTGTATATATATTTTCTGTAGATAGCTATATTAGACCGCCAGTAAAAATTTACTTAGTTCTTACAAACCCAGCATATTTTAGAAATTATTTTTCATCTGACCACAGTTCATAAACATCAAGACCTTTGAAAGTTTATTATATTTCTTATATAATTTTTTTTTCTCATAACATTACCCTGTCATAAGGGAGATTAATCTGTACATACCATAAAAATATTGTGTAAAATGTACATACATAATAAATAATTACATTAGTTGATTATATTATTAAACTAACTATCAATTAGCAAAAAAAAATAATGAAGCAGACAAAAACTAACAGCTAAAGAACAAAATAACAAGAAAAGAAGAATTGTAAGAAAAAAGGATGAATGAAATTATTTTTAAAAAAATGTAAATAAATTAAAAATATGAACAAGAAAAGAAAGAAAAAACTGTACAAGACTGAATATTAAAATAAATATACTGTTTCAATTATAGATATTGTAAACTGAATATGATAATTTAATTAGGAGTATCTCTTATTTATGTGTTTCATTTTTTCAAGAGAGATTTTAAGGAATTGAATTCTGGTAGTAATTTGCCCCCCCCCCAATAAATTTGCTTCCAATGGCCATTTTTCGTATTTCTTGTATAACGTTATAAAAGAAATCTCTAGTATATTTTGTAACTAGAGGTTATAAAAGTCAGAACTGACAGGTTCTGAGAAGGCAGCCCCTTCAGCTGACTCAAGGGTTATATAGCTGACTCTTCCCCTAAAACAGCCCCCAGATCGCGAAACCCCTTCGTAAAAAAGTAGTTGGGCAGTATTTAAAGAATCGACCCAGTATCCCCCACACTGACCAGCGCACTGCCTACTGAAACTTATTATCTCTGTAACTTAGGACGACGTGGTTTCAAAAAAACTCTGCAGGAACAAGCGAAATACTCTCGAGGTTTAAGGATACAACCGTTCTCCCAGCGAAAAATACAGGAGAAAAAGAAAGGCAGAAATGTGTGGCCATTGGACGAAGAACAGTGCCTGGGAAAACAAAAGAATGATTATTATGTAGTAGAGAATTCATGTTGGGGTACGGTCAAAATTGATCCCCAAAAAAATACAATTTATAAAAAAATATGTATTTTTTTTAGTATCTGCCAAAGTTTTGACTTACATTGAAAGCCATCTACAGGGCTGTTGAAATATAATTTCATAAGAAAAACATTTAAAAAGTTCTAATCACTCACATTATTATTGCATAAAATTGCCGTAACTAAAAGACATGTGATTTCAGTATTTGATATCACGGTGATGTGATGAGAGCTTCCAGGTCTACCAAAAAGGTCAAAGACAACCAAGAGCGAGAAGCAGACCGACCGACTTGGCGAAAAAGAAGGCGATATAAATAACACTGAACAACAAAAAAATATTTTTTGAATGTTTTCTACACTAAATTAGTCTATTTCTACTAATTTTGGGGTGATAAAAACGAAAATAACATTGACAAATTTTTATTAGCTCTGGTTTTTGAGATATACAGCACTTAATCTTAAAGAGTAGTTATACTATACGTGAAAAGTGAAAGTACAAAAAACAATATTGTTATGTTTCTTTTAGAATATTTTAAGTACAAAATTGATAAAAAAAAACATTATTCTTAGTGTTTTGACAAATAAAAGAGGTTTGTACCACCAAATTTCAATTAAGTCAATCCGATGTATTGTAAGATCGCTGTCGTTTAGCTTGTCTTTTATAAAACACTTCTGGAGCATCCTGTACTGAGCTGTCTGTACTGAGATATTTTCACATCATGTTTTAGAAGATTCCACTGTTGTAGTCTTGACCCTAACAGCTCAGCCTTTTCCTTAGACAAGCCAAGATCTCTTATAAGGTCACTCAACTCTGCTTGACTAATTCTGTGCGGATCACTAGACCTATCGCTTACATCAAAATCAGGGTCATAGGATGTAGAAGGATGGGTTGCTTCTTGTAAACAGACTTCATCACTTTCCTCTAAAATTTCATAGTTTTGGGGTGGAGAAGGGACTGGCAAATTGTCTGAGTGTGGTACAGGCCGAAGAGCAGATGGGAGATTAGGGTATTTCACCGTTCCTCTTTTCTTCATAGATAAACCTTGCTTAATGGGAGGAGTTAAGCAGAAATAACAGTCGTCTGTATGATTGGTAGGCTCACGCCAAACCATAGGTACTGCAAAAGCCATTGCCCGCTTGTTATTTTTCAGCCACTCTCGCAATATGACGGAACAAGAATTACAACATATATGAGGAGCCCATGATTTATCTTGGTCCCCAACTTTTACACCAAAATAATGTTCATAGGCAGTCTTAATGATAGGTGACATTTTACGTTTCTGAGCCTTAAATGTTATTTCACCACATATATAGCAAAAGCTATCGACAGAATTCACACACTTTCGAGGCATTTCAGATCAGCACTTAAATTAATTTAAAAATCAACTTCACACGATAATTTCAATAGCAACCACGTGCGTACAATTGACAAACTCGCAAAGGTTATGTTTACTACTTATGAACAGCTGATGAGAGGGGTGTTATGTAAACAAACATGTGTACCAACTGTTGGTGATGAAATATTTCATTTGTTGAAAACTCAATATATATATAATAGAATGATACTATGTCTTGAAAACAAGAGCTAATATATAATTTTTATGGTCATTTTCGGTTTTAACACGTGAAAATACATTAAAATCAGCTAATTTCAACCCCGAAACAAAAACTTTGTTGTTCAGTGTAATTAAATATGCAGTACAAGAAAAAAAATATATATTTATAATATAGTATATTTATAAAATGAAACACTCGCGGCTGAGATATATATTAATCAAGAACAGATGGGATAGAGAGTGCAGTGAACACACTATAAGAAAAAATCACAAGGAGTAAAATTTTCAGGGATCCCTTCGTCGGTGAGGTGTAAAAAGAGACTGTCTCCGGTTAAGGTAGAGAGTATTTTCTCTAGCTCCCTTTACGATTTAAATAAATATATAAATAATTTTCGAAAGATCTTTTATAGGATAAACCGCATTACGTTCAGAAATCACTAGGACGGTCATAAATTACCCCTTAACTATTTTCTTTTACGATATACTGAAACAATGATAGTTTGAACACAGTCGTCTTGTTGCATTTTATTCCATCAGATTACATGCACATCGTAACATAATATTATTTTAATTTCTTGTAATCACCAAGAAAACCCAATACCGTATCAAAAAGAGAGTTTGTTGACCGTAGATATTATTCTAAGATGATTTTTGGTTGGGGTTCCGTCGAGGTAGATCCAAAAAAACACAAATTAAAAAAATGTATTTTTTTTTTTTTAATGAAGGATTATCTGCCAACGTTTCGGCTTACATTGTAAGCCATCTTCAGGGCTGTAGAAATACAATGTCATGAGAATACAGTAATATTTGAAATTAGTATAATAGAGAATTATAATATAATGTGATATCAAGAGTATGAAAGTAGAGGCAAATTACTGCTTTAATGATATTTCAATTTTTTCTTGTCAGTTAGTTGTTTGTTTGCATGCTTTTTTCAAATTGGTTCTTTTTCAATATTGTTTTCAATTACAATGTAAGCCGAAACGTTGGCAGATAATCCTTCATTAAAAAAAAAAATACATTTTTTTTAATTTGTGTTTTTTTGGATCTACCTCGACCGAACCCCAACCAAAAATCATCTTAGACCAATACCGTATCCTTCCCCTCAAAATTTGATTGTGACATTTCAAGACATGCGGTATGCCGAAAATAAAATTTAATAAATACGCTGCGATACGCTATATCAATACGTGAAATTGGATACTCTACACGCGATTTCAATGAAATTGTTAATTCAGGCTCCATTTGTTCTGACAATGTACATAACTCCATTCAAGCACGATCCGTTACGTTCAAGAAAACTAAATTAAAGGATAAAATTAATAACTATACTATTACTTTATTTCCGTAGCAGACTTTATTTGACGAACAGAGTGATATATGCAATTCAGAAGCCATGTGTTTGTTGTCTGTAAAATGTATAATCTTATTTTTAGATGATTTTACTTGGGGTTTGGTCAAAGTAGATCCTCAGTCATGGAAATGTGAACTTAAGGGCAGGACGTCCTCTCTCGTCTTCAGGCAGCCCTGAAGATGGCTTACTTTGTAAGCCGAAACGTTGGCAGATAATCTTTAAAAAAATACACTTTTTTTTTTAATTTGTATTTTTTTGGATCTACCTTGACTGAACCCCAACTAAAATCATCTCATAATAATATCTTCGGTCAAAAAACTCTCCATTTGAATATATTATTTTATATATCTCATGAAAAGGTTACTCTAAGGTTGTTAAATAAACCTCTACAATTTGCAGAACATTTTAGCTTTGAGACGGTTTCGAGCATCGATCATTGCATTTTTCCCCTCAAAAAAGAATCCTAAAATCTACATATAATCTTACATTTTTCGGCTGCCCTCCATAATTTATCCTTAAATAAAAGATTTTCAAATCTAAATCTTTTGAATTTCTTAGATGAAACGAGCTACTGATGGAGTTCTGGTTCTGATATTACTGAATAAAAAATTGTAAGACTCATCTCTCTTAAATAATATAAATTTATGTTAAACAAATTATTAAAGTATCATTATTTAATTTTCTAAGTAATAAAAGTTATTTATCGTTACTGATCAAAGGTAGAGTCATCTTTGAAAAAAGCCTATTCATATATTGTTATCTTAATTCAGTAAAGTGATATTACACATTAATATCCTGTAAATTCTTTTAGTTAGACACTTATTTTGGATCCATTTGGTCTTTAAACTTTAAGACTTAATAGTTTCGAAAGCATGCCTCTAATACAGCAAATCGAAAAGGAAAATAACTCTAAATATAAAATAATTCATTATAGAATACATTATTTCTATTAAATGTAATTTTTTTGTGATATATTTTTTAGCCATCCCCATATTTATAAAATTAAAATTTAAAAGTAAATAACTTGACAATGCCAGCTCCTCCGAGCATAAAACAATAAATTCGTCTGCCTCGGAGGTTAGACTCTCGACACTAGTGCGAGGAATTTAATAACTTATCAGACTTGTCTTGGTAGCATAAATGGAAAATGCACCGGCACCGATAGCAGGAGATCCAGATTCGCGTCCTGGCTGGGACAGTTAGATTTTTTATTCTGTCCCCTTGCACTAAAAATTGTTAAGTATCTTACATTTTATATAAATGATAAAATTGCTGAGAACACAGTTTATTAATTTTTTTTTCTTTTTATAGTTTATATTTTTACTTATTTTATAGAATAATTATTTAGATACTATGACTTAAAAGTGAATTTATTGAATGTAGGCAGTTCTTCGCGCATGAGCTGTGTAAACAAAACAAATTCCTAAGCATTATAGTCGATGAACATTTGTATTTCAATTTTTCATGTCATATAGTCTCCTACCACCTGGTAAAAGAGTAGAATATATATTTCATCAATAAACAAATCCTTATTTTATAAAAGAGCTATGATATATATATACACACACACACACATACATATATATATATACTTATTCAGTAATATGTCATTTTTGATAGGAAATCCATGTCTTTGGCGCGACGCCCTAAGATATAACATTAGATATTATTTTTTTATAATTAACTGGGTTTTATTTCTTAAAAAATAAATTTGCTCATTTTCCCTAATGAGAGGGGCTCTTTGAGTAATATTAAGCTTTGTTTGTATTATTTTTAGGGCCTTAAATTAAGGGCAGATGAGAGTTGGGGAGTTTAATTAAGCCCAGCTGCTTAAAGTTCTCGTTACTTGGGATTTTTCTTATATACTTTTAAGGATTCGACATTTTAAATTGCTCAATCCAATTAAATTTGTTTTCTAATAAATGCTATAATTTGAGCCAATTAAGATTTTCAAAATAATTCTGATATAATTACTTTGATTCTTTATTATTTCACTTTTTATACAACACCTTATTATAGCCTAACAAGAATTATGCATACATACTTATGAGCTTAAATATCACATATTCCTTAATAAAATTATTCAATAAAAAAGTTCAATAATTTTTCCAACTAATTGAATAGTAAACATTTTAAATAAATCTTGTTAAAATTGTTTTAAATTCATGTAAGTAAAGTAAAGTTCTTTACCTTTAAAAAAAATCATATTTCTTTTATTTAGCACCATCAGAAATATATTTTTTAAACATTCAGTTTAGGGCGTCAGGGTTTATTCATAGTTCGGGTCTCGCAATCCTGGTTCTGTGGTTTCAAATCCCGCCCTGGGCAAGTATTTATCGATAAATAAAAGCTTGTTCTGAGCCATAGATATTTAAAATGGGATGGAAATCTGTAAAAATCTTCCGTCTATGACCCTAAGTGATTGGATTTTAGGTGAATCCTTTTAAAAAAAATACAGTAAAATAAAAAGTACTGAATCTCCCACCTACCAGTACTTTAATTACAAATGCCACCCAAAAGTACTATAATCTTGCATTGCGCAAGTACACCGACGGTAGCAAATTATCAGAAACACAGTGATATAGTTCATCAAGAAATGCAAAATGAATATCTTCGATTAAACCTCACTACTCATTTACTTGATGCTATGTACACCATATATGTATGAGTGGTTAACATAAGTTTTCAATCATTTATGTTACTTTTAGGTATTATTCAATTACAAGTACATTCTGTCGTGCTAATAGACCACTAATTTGTCAAGCTAACTAGTCTATTACCAGGACTAATATGTCGTGCTAATAGACTAGTTCTGTCTGTGAAGAAATAAAATAAAATAAAAGGATTATTTGTCATGCCTAAAAATAAAAATTGTAATAAAAAAAAACTGTTCGGAACTGTATATATTGTTTTTGTTCCCACAATTGTTATATAGAGTTTAAGTAGGAGCTTTATGATGTTGATTAATCTCTTTAGAAGTTTACCTAAGTAACTTAGGATGGCTTGAATCAGCTAATCCTATTCAGGTCGTTCTTCTGTTATTCGGATTTAAGGATTAGAATCCCAGGCCCTCCTTTCCCCAGGTATAGGGTATTTTCCCTCTCTCCAGGTAGTATTGAATAATTTCAGCAAGGGTTTCCTTGTTCCAGTCTCCATCGGTTCATTCACAATGCCAATGGCATTTTGGGTTCAAAGATGTCCTGAATTGTCCTCCTAAATTTTTCTAAACATAGCGAAATTAGATTAGGCGCAATTTCAGGCATATATTTAATTATGATGAGATTAAATTCATCTTGCACTAATGACCAATTCTACTTCAAATCATACTTTATCGGAAAGCTTTTTTATGGGACACCAAATACAAATTGACGAAAGCAAAAATCAGTTGGGGTTCCATTCCCGCCCAGGTCAATCTTTTATTTATAAATAAAAAGTTGTCCTGAGCCATGGGTGTATAGAATGTGGTGTCAACCTGCTGATAGCCTCTCCCTCCAACAACCTGGGTAAATCTATAATTTTTAAAAAAATCAGTTTTTGTCAGCAAGGGCATCACCATGAAAATAAATTTTTTTTTTTTTACTCTGACCAGCCACCATCTAGGTATTGGAGTTATTATGCATTTTACATTATATTAATATAACTAAATATTGAATGAAAGAACTAGAATCAAATCATATTTCAGATGTAATAAGACTCACACAGACCATATTAAGTAAATTTTTAATAATTCATCTACTTAGTGGTAAAATTGAGTAGGAAATTTTCAAGAAGAAATTTTAACAAAACAATACTTTACTGGAACTATTGTCTTTAACAAAGCTACACATATCTTGATCAAAGATTCATTCCAAGAATGCTAAGTGCAAATACAGATCTTGACTTTTTGTGGGCTATGGTAGGCCTCTGTTATCTCTCGGTTATCCATATGCATTGAGGTAAATGGGTTAATTAGCTAAATAAAACAGCAGAGTTGAGGAAAAGCTTCACTATAATAATAAAGATACACATGTTAGCCGGAGCGTGCAAACACAACTGAGGGAGGTTACAATCAGTGTTGCCAGTAACAAGCATAAATCTTTCAATGAATGATAAATTAAGATAACAATTAATAAATGCAATAAACAATTTATCTCAACAATACCCAGTTAGACATCGAAGAAATTTCTACTTAGAAAAGCACCTGATCTGTTTATTCTTCGTTCCTACCTCTTGTTGGCTATGAAGGAAGTAAATACATAAAATTATTATTATTCTTTAGATTCTTCAGATTTCCAAACAGTTTGGTCCATAATCTACTATTCGGGAACATACCTGCCTCCGTGTGTCTCACAGCTGGGAGCTTTGTAGAAAGTTTGGTTCCTTCATTTTGGCCACAATCTCATTGGAGGTTGGGCTCCATCTAAAATTTCTTAGTAGGTCATGCAAGGTCCGAAAGCGCAATTTCAGTAGCCTATTATTTTCTTGTTATTTTCAAGTATCATATGACGGATATTTCAGAACAACAAGAAGAGAATAGGATTGTGACTTGGCTAATTTATTTCCAACCCCTGACTTATTGCTGTTTTGTTAATAGTTTTGCACATTTCCAACCTACCCGAATGGTTTGCTACTTCTGTTCTCTAAGGTCTTTTAAATCCTCAACTAAAGTTCTAACCGTATTTTCTATTAATTTTTAAGACTTTAAGATATTCAAAAACAGATTCTGAATCTTCTAAAATACAAATATGAGAGTGGCCATCTTTTAAGACTCTTTAGAATCTTGGTTGGTAAGAATGGAGTAATGCTCGACACTACAATGGATGTACCTTACTTCATTTCTAATCATTTTTAGCAGAACGATTTGTGAATACCCATTTATTTTTTGAAAAGGTAGGGGTAATTGCTCCAGAGTCTATTGCTTTCCATAGTGTCAAGAATACTTTTCATTGTTGTGTCTGTGATGATTACTGACGGTTAAACATCAATTGAACCAAGTTTTCCTACTGTGTTTTCTTGCGAGGAAATTTAAAAACCTTGCCCAAGTCTGAATGTGCCTCTTCTTAAGATTGGTGAAAACCCCCAATCCTTGAAGTGCCAAGGCTGGGAAAAAGAACATAACCGGCAAAACAACTTATTGTTATGAACACAACCGGAACATGCACTTATTGTTTTGTTACATAAATATATCTCTAAGCAACGTCAATCGAAAGCAACTATTCAATATATGGTGAAGACAATAGATCTTTTCAAAAGGAACTACAATATTATTTTATAATAAGTTCCCATTAACTGTATTAAAATCAAATCCATGGGTAGATGTTTTTTTATTGGGGTTCGGTCAAAGTGGATCCAAAAAATATAATAAGATAAATGTGTATTTTTAATTATCTGCCGACGTTTCGGCTTACATTTCAAGCCATCTACAGGGCAAGAAGGGACGTCATGTCACCTGGATCACCTATTCATGGCATTATATGATGCGCTTGAATAAATATGGGATCCAGGTGGTACGACGTCCCTTCTCGCATTCATGATAGTCCTGAAGATGGCTTACAATGTAAACCGAAACGTCGATAGATAACTATATACTTTTAATTAGAAAATACACTTTTTTTTATTGTATTTTTTGGATCTAACTTGACCGAACCCAAATAAAAAAACATCCACTCATAATCTGTACGGTCAAAGTCTTCATTTAAAAAAATCTATTATTAAATGGAATAAAATTTGTTGTCAAAACTGAAATTGAAGAGCGCAGAGAAGCTTTGGAAAGCTAATGATGAAGCAGTATACTTCCTCGGGCTGGATCTAGACCGAAAGCTCTAATGAAAGTCACATGCTAATATCTAGTTGGCCCCGGGGTATGAACGCCACCAAGAGATCTCTCCCTTATTGGGTAGGGGAATGACTTTACGCCCTTAGGGAAGACGAATTCCACACGCAGGGCTTTTTAGGAGCTTAAGGAATAGCAGTAGAATGAGGTGTAGCAACTGGAAACAACAGCTTTTTAGAACTTAGGCTAGAACAAGTTCCATAGAGAACTGGAAATTTCAGAAAAAGGGTTTTTCTTCTGTGGGTCAACAATAAATAAAAATAAGCCTTTACTCATCAAATTTTAATGTCATAATTATTATATACCTAAAAATGAAATGTTTTATGGTAATTCTATATGCATGAATTTAGCACTTGCAAACTTTTTTTTTAAACTGTTATTGAACATAAATTTTAGAAAATTACTTTTAGAGCTAATACTTTCTATTTTTAATAAATCCCTCAACACGCGTTTATTTTACACTCTGGTCGAAGCCATTTTTGTGAGTGATTTCTGACAGCAAGCTATGTGTATGTCAACTTGTGTGGCTCACAAAAGTATAGGATCAACAGATAATATATTTTCTTTTTTTTTTTTTTTGAAATCAACTTTTATCTTAATCTATCAACTATCTGCTTCAGGGTTGTTCACAAACGGTTGCAATTTGAAGTATAAAAAGATAAGCCAGAAAATAACGCATGCGATTTGTCCATTTAATAACCGGGATCATCCAAATCGAAGTTTTTTTTTTTTTTAGGAGTCCAAACAAATTTTGCTCTAGTAAAATCTATTTCAATTATCATAATGACCAAATTATGAATTTTAACTTCATAAACAGTCTGTTATATTTAGTACAAAATAATTTAATCAAAAATATCATTAAAAAATTTATATAAAAAGCCTGATGTCAGGCTTAGTTAGAACCTGTGCAAAAAGTTATAAATGTAAATTGTGTATATTAAAATATGGACCGAACAGGACTAAAATTCAACTTTAAGTTGAAATATGAAAAATCACACGAAATAATCTTTCTTTGGTAATTTATTTAAATTGTCGTTTCAGTATACAGAAATAAATTATGTTAAATGGAATAATTATACTCAAATATTTTAATTCACTGTTTATTATTGAAATAAGACGAACTGGACAAACTTTGCGTAGCTAATTATACAGTATCGCACATTAAGCCTTATACAATCAAAATAGAAAATAAATATCTAAATATATCGGCGATGACTACAAGTAACATGGCAACATTGGATAAAATATATGGAATGCATGAGCTTTGTATAAACTACCTTCATTGTCTGGAAACATCAAACACTTAAATTAATGGAATGTACACTAACTGCCAACATGCATATTTATGGAAATTTAATTCACATATCTCCCTTTTTCTTTATTTCATTTCTAGCTACCCCACTGCAGTGAAATTATATTGTTTTGTTTTTTTTTAAATTGTATTCAATTTGACGTGACTCGGGTCATGTATAGAATTCGGCTGATTATCTTCTTGTTATGGAAGGGCTGTTTCATGAAGCAAATTTCATTGCCAAATGTTTTTTTTATTTTCTTTTTTTGTTTTTTGTGCAGGTTTTGTAGTTTTAACATTGTTTACATTTTATTTGTGTATTTAAATATTTTTTGCATCTGACGCAATATATGTGTCAAAGAGTGAATTTATTTTTATGAATTTTGAATGCCGGCCCAGTATTTCCTATTAATATTCTTTAAGAGGAATTAATATCTCTTGAATATTTTTGTTTAATTTTCAAAAAAAATTTATATTTAATAATATTATAAATAA
>KZ807158.1:811986-829315 GCA_000696205.2 Oncopeltus fasciatus
ACAAAGGCAATATATATATAAACTTTAAGTATACTTAATACTCCTTCGTGCTTAAAGACGGGGGTCTCATGGACCATCTCATGGAACCATTGATAAGGTGCATTGATAGCCATTGATGGGAAGACAATATCCTACAGCGGAAGAAACGAAAAAAAACAGAACTACTGGTTTTACTAATCCATATAGTTAAACCCGGATATAAGAAAGCCAATCCTAATATGCACCCCTGTTAGTGAAAGGAAGAGCTTACTAAGATTCAAAGATTGTTGGTGTCAATACTTCGATTATTAATGAATACGCAATTTCAGAAGATAATTGTGAATATCTATGAAAGACGTATTCTGCGAGCAACAAGAATCAGTCTATCCTAAAATGTGATGTAAAAATCATATTAGGAGATTTCATGATCTATAAGATTCATTACTCTATGCTACCACAGAACCTACCGGCTGGACCGGAAAAAGAAAATTAATGCAGACGGCAATTTTGAAGACTATGAGGGTAAAAGTGAATATTCTCTTTCTGGAAAGGGCAATATCAAAGACGAAGACTTGTAAAGCTCTCGCAATTTTAGCATAATAAGGGAGCTATTCAAAAGTGGAGGAGAGTAACGTTTAGACATAATTAAGTGCTCAAAATCTGGAGAAAAGAAAAATTACCTGAAAGTTTGATCTCGTCTCATCTGCCTTATCTTAAAGAAGGGTTCTATGACAGAATGCGAAAATATTAAAGGCAAAGGCTCCCTCCCAGATGCTTACAAAGCCCTGGCATATATAATGCACAACAGAATGAATCCATAATATGATAAAACCCTGGATGATTACCAGGCTGGATTCAGAAGAGGAAGAGGCATATTGGATCAAGTATTTATTCTAGACCAAATATTTTAGAAAAGAGTGGAAGTAAATCCTTTTCGTAGACTTCGGTGGTGCTTACGACTCTTTAGGCAGAAGCTGTCATTGGGAAATCATGAATGAACTGGGTTCTTTAGGGAGGTTCTTGAGACTGAACAGGATGTGGATAAATGGCTCATTGATGTTGAATCAGGATCGCGCAAATGAGACTGCCTCTTAGCCTTGCTATTCTACCTTTCAGTCGAAAAAGTAATATCAATATCATTATATCAAAGCAAAAGGAGGAAAATTTGTTAGAATAACCCATAGATTCACCATATCGCAACTTATTCTTATTAGACGGCAAAAAAGATGGACTAAACAATTGACTAATAAGTGTGGCAGAATTCATCGGTATACAAGTCAATATATGATAGTAAGCCGTGAATACCAATATAAGAACATAAATGTAGGAAAAATAACTTCCTTCAAAGTAGAGTCTTCAAATTTTTTGGATTCCTGAAAACCTCTATTTAAGAGGAATGTAGTAAGATTAATCAATGAATCTCTTGAAAATGCATATAAATATATATATTATCTCCTCTGATATTTCCTGTCTTTGCCGAGCTCCATTTCCAAATCTTGGTCCACTAATATGCTCATACCTCTGGAGTGTTCTTAACCCCACTATATTGGGCTGTAACCTTCCCCAGAATTAGGTACAAAAAAATAGGACAAAATGATTAATTTTATTTTACAATCCAAGAAGAAGAATGAGAGGAAACGCCCAGTCATTTGGAGAGACTTACTGAAGAGATAGATATATTCTAAATGTGCTCCTGTAGTCTCATTTAAAATCAGATTTTCCCCAAATTGATATAAAACTTAAATGTTAGAAAATATTGAAGATATCAATGATCTATCCTATCAATTTCATCTACAACTACAAAATACATTTATATCTCAAGCTATATAATTAATAGTAGGGTATAAAAGCCGGCCCTGGACTACACAAATGAAGAAGATGGCGGACACCACAGTTTCCCGCCAAAAATACTTACTTCTTAGCCCCCTTCTGTCGTATGACGTCACCAGCGATGAGATAGGCATAGAGGTTTGGAGGAAAACCTTGAACCTTGATCCAAAGAGGTAGGCTTAGAGATAAGAATTTTGGCGGGAAACTATGATGTCCGCCATTTTCTTCATTCGCGTGGCCCAGGACCGGTTTTTATACCCCACTATTATTAGCTAACTTATCCATATAAATTTGAATAAACCATATTTGGGCATCATTGTACCATTGTGCAACATGATTTCCTTGAGGCAAATATGCTAGTAAAGAAACAATTTTCTTTATTTTATATTCTTCTGGCTGATTCCAATCCCTTTTCTTGATTACTTATCATGCGAATCGTTCAAGGGTCCCCATTCTAGGGTGGAAGACGTAAGGGAAGACCGTTCAATAGAAGACTCATTGCGTTTGGAAATGAGAGGTGAGTGTTGGGTGAAGACTCTGGGGCGTGCCACACACTGGTCTTTATTAACGCTGATGTGTTGAAGGTGGCGCTGTGAAATTCCCCCTTTGTTTCCAGGCACGTCAAAGGCCACAGCTGATCCTCCAGCCACCAAACCCACCCTCCTCTACCTCCAGTAATGGCTTTTCTCGCTAGCTTCTGATGGTCACTTCCGGCGACCCCATTTACTGACCTTATTCTTCTCCTTCCCTCTCAAGACCCTCATTTTTTTTTATTATCCTCTCTCTTAGCCTGGATTGAGATATCAATTGCAACATTTTTACAGGCTATTTTTCCTTCAGTTACACTCGTTTACAAATAAACTTAAAATTTATTTGACGACAGGAAATTAGGTCATTATTTTGGACTAAACTTATAAATTCTCGGGGTATAGATAACAACATTCTAAAGTATACAAAAATTTAATTTAATTTAATAATAATTGTTAACTGCTTTAATATATATTTATTATCCAACATTTATTTCATATCAAAATGTCTTCATTTTATTTATTTCTCCACAATTTAATCGGTAAACCTGGAACAAACCCGAAATTCTATTTTTCAATAAAGAGACGATAATAGTGAGTCCTGTCAATTCTCTGTCAAATGTCACGTGCCTTAAGAAGAATTGTCGTGATCACCATTGCAAAATGTCACTTTTGGACTCTGTCAATCACTTTTGAATTATTGTTGTGTTACGCGGTCTATTCCGGGAGATATACAATTTTTTTAACTTGCTTTATAATGACATATCCACATGGAGGAGATCTAGATTCATTCACCCAGTCTCCAGATATTATGCTTATTCCATGATGTTTTCATAATTTTAAAATGCACACTATGAGGAGAGGTCAGTCAGAGATTCCGTCTTGGGAGCTAAAAAAATAAAAGTGATTTGTGAACAAAACTTTTATTCACTTAGAAGAAAACTCCATCAATGACAAAACTTACAAAGGCAATATTTCCTCCACATGCAGTAGTATTTTTCATTTGTTAAAACAAAATCACTACAAGACAACCTCATAGCATTTCAGTATTCTATATTGAACCCTTCATTTTCCCCAAGATTAACATTTACAGCAACCTCAGGCTACCGAATCCCTCTTCAACGCATATCCATTAGAAATGTACCGACTTTTATCTGAACCCTCTCCTACAACCCCCTCCAGTTCATTCAGTGATTTCCCATATTATGAATTAGTTACCGTAGAGTAGGAGTCTCTCCCCATCACTCCATTTGGTATTTTACTCTAATAATATTATATTTATTTTTTCTGATATATGTTCGATATTTAGTTTTCATACATTTTATATAGTTGAGTAGAAACAATTTTATCATTTTATTTATTTGTTCATGTGTTGTATTATAACATACAGTCATGTTTATCTATTATTTTTGTATGTTTTTTTTTTTGTTAATCAGCCCTGATGAGAGCTTGAAATTAAGGCTGAAACTTTTGTGAAAACAAAAGAAACTTTTTTGTTTACTAATCAGTTTTAATTCTTCTCCAAGACCGAATAAAGCTTGGCGGTCAACAATTTACCCCCAAAATTAAATGCACACGTTTTATCCTGGTTCAAAAATTTCTGGAAGTATTCTTTTCATTTACTGAAGTCGAAAACTATTACTGTAGTTAAGTTTCCATCTTTTGATTTTTTTAGTATATCTGCTGCTAATAATTTTTTTTTTACATATTACACCTCAAACCGAAATAATAACAAATTTTAGACAACTATTTGATAGCTTTTGCATAAAAAGAAGACAATCGATTTACATATTTCAATACATTACTCTCTAACTCCATTCTCTCCTCTGACATTTGATGTTAAACTCGAATCAAACCATGAATATATGAGACTTTATGAAGAAAAACTGTATATAATTTATGTATTCATTGTATATAATTTCTTTCTTTAAATAGAAGGGAGTCATTAAATATCTTTCTTAACTGTAAAAATAATTGAAAAAAAGCAAATTTCTTATATCAGGTTTACTAGACTGATTTTCAATGATAAAACAAAACTGATATTTTCCTATGAGCAGTGGATTCGCTTTTTGTATAACTAGAAAACCTTTTTTTTTTTTCTTTTTTTTTATNAGGAGAGGATGTCTACCCCACCTATCAAATAAAAATACTATTCACTTTTATAATTATCGTTAGTTGTTTTCACTTATATTAAAAACATGTTCTGAATGAATCCTCCCTCGATTTATCTGTTCTTGCTTTATTAATATTATTATCAATTGTTTATTGCTTTCGGCAGAGAACTCAATCTGTTAAGGGACCAATTAATTATATCTTTAACATCTCCTTGGCTTTGAGAGCAGCCGAAGTAAGAATGATATTTTAAAGAAAAGCGCCTAAGTTTTTTTCAAAAAAAAAAAAAAAATTGCAAATGCTTAAAGAGCTTTAAAATCCAGTCGCTTGAAAATGACCAATAAATAGTCTTGAAAAGTACATATTCAAAGCGTTTCTATTAATACACAAGCATTAGGCCCTGGAAATGACTATATCGACAGCCTTTGATTTATGGCTGTGGACCACATGGAGTCGTCCACTGTGTTTGGATTCCATCACCCAGAGTATACAGGAATTTTCCGAGGAATATTCTCTTGTTATTGAGGAACAATATGTTCCTTTTCATATTCCATTTTATGTGCTCAATATAAAGCTATTTATATTGAGCCCATAACACAAGTTATGAGTAATTTCAACTGACATTCTCCGAAGGTAACCCCCTATTCCTAATTATTCGATATTGCTGTAAAACCTCCAGGTATATATATATATATATATATGTTGTATATAATCGTTTCTTTTCTTGTCTCAATCAATGGCCAATTCGTATTTCTCAATCAAACTCGCTTCATCTTATCATTTTCATCTCCGTCTTCTAAGCTTCTTCCTCTGTGCCTCGCAGTAAGAGTTTGTGATTTTACTGCTCATTTTTTTTTTTTTTTTTATGTTCTCTTCTGGTCAATTATACTTTCAATTCACGAACTATATCTCTTTGTTGCTTCCCTCCATGCGTTTCAGCCTCGGGACAGAAGGGAGGAGACCATGAATAATGTGTATATTTGTAAGTATACTGAAAATACCTGCATAAACACAGGTCCGTATATGTTTCATGTATGTATATGGGAGTGCGTTAAGGTATAAATGGAACATAAAGGCTGTGGACTGTAAGGCAGGCTGATACAAATAATGGGAGAACATATATGAACAAGAATTTGAAATTCCACTTACCGCTTACCGCAGTTTCGGTATTCCTCGAATCGTCGGACGTTTCTTTTGTGTTGAAAGAAACAACTTTACCGCTGTAAAGTCCAGTAAAGAAAACGGATCTCATCTGGTTCGATATTTCTGCTCAAACGCTATATGGGAATATTCCCATTCATATAATTTCTTGAGCCGTCATAAATCATTGATTTCCAAAAACCAAATTTGACAACTGATGCCAGGAAGATTTTATAGTCTAAACCACTGTGAGAAACAATAAAACATAAAATAAGAAAGTAACAAGTTGCTTAGTGTTAGAGAACGATTACAAGAGATCTTTACAATATGGAGGCAATAGCTAGAAGTGAGGGGGGCGATAGGTCACTTTTTCATGATGGGGAATAACATGAAGAGGGAGTTTAAAATGGCGCACAATGAGATAAGGAAGTGCATCACCACGCGCTCTGGCGGAACCACTAACAAACTCACTTGTACACGCTGTTAAGCATAGATATATATTTACAAGGCTCTAACAAAGTTTCTTTTTCTTTCTTTTTTAATTAGTAGAGAATAGATGAAATTTTTCAGTGGTTGCGATTACTTTCATTTCCATGATGACTAAAATAATAGAGACACTTTACCGTGAAATAAAGTAATACTTGTAGTACTTCAACATCCGGTAACAAAACAGTGGGATCTAAATTTACAGCACTTGGAAAACGCAGCGCGGCCAGTCGGGCTCTAACGGAACTCAACTTATTAGTTTTTTAATTGAGGAGATTACGGACTTGGAAGAATCAAAGGGCAAGGGTTAATCCCGCCGAACTGACGCAACGGAGTAGTGGGAATTGTAACTTCCTAACGTCAGCAGTTGTCCCTTCGCTCCGATGGGGAATTGTGTAACTTCATCAGGCCGTGCTCTGAAAGCGGCCCTTTCCTAATGGTCTGGATAAAGGGCGAAACTCAACAGTGGAAAGGGCACAGGGGAAATGAAGAAAATGTATTAAAAAGAAGGAAAAAAAAAAATGTCAGATAAATTAGGGGAAGGTTTGGCGGTGGGGAAGCAATATTCCGCGCTTTTTTGGAAAGATGCTTGCGTCACCCAGCTTCTTAATATAGTAGGCAATCGAAGAAAGAGAGATTACTTTTTCTCGCGATAAAAAAAAAAAAAAACTCTTTTTCTTCATTAATTATAAATTCAATAAGATATTGTAAGTCAACCGAGAGCAATATCCCAACAGATTAGCAATTCCTCTTGACAGTATGTTAATGACAATATAAATGTGACACAACCACTTCAGCCAGGGACAGAGCACTACAACGCATACCCAAACTAAGATTACCAAACTTAAATTAACTTAATTTTCATATTGACACCTAAACTCCTTCACTGGTAATTAGCAATATACTCTTCCCGTCGTTTAAAATCATTTAATCAGAAACTATACCTTTTTTTTTTTAACTTTTATTTATTTATAAAATTCTATTAAATAAAAACAAGAAACTATACTAAGCTAAAATTCAAATGGAGAGTTTTGACCATTGAGATTATAATTAGAGAATTATTTGGAGTTTGGTAAAGATAGATAAAAAAAATGCATATTAAAGAAATGTATTTTTTTATTATCTGCCATACATTGTAAGCCATCTTCAGGGCCATCATAAAGGCGAGAGGGAATGTGTTTTAAACCACAGTCATGGAGATTTGATCCAGGAGACAGGACCCTTCTCGCCTTTATGGTAGCCTTGAAGATGGATTACAATGTATGCCAAAAAAAATCGGCAGATAATAAAAAAAATACAATTCATTAATCATGTGAGAATGGTCGGGGTTTCGGCCAGGAAGAAAAAATATACACCAAAATTTGGAGTAATATTTTTATTTATGCCAACGTTTCGGCTTACCTAGTAAGCCATCATCAGGGCTAAAAAGACAATACACACAAATAACAGTAATGCATAAAAATTGAAATATCTGTACAACAAGAAAAAAGGATATGTAAGAAAATTAACTATGGTTAGGAATAAATTCATTAATATGTATTTTTTTGGATCAACCTTTACCAAACTCTTAAAAATTTTCTACTTATACTAAGTGTTTTTTTCCCCCTTTTCTCGTCAAAATAATTATTATAAAGTTAATTTATAAAATTTAATGTCTAACTCACTGATTTAATGAATCCCCCAAGTAACAATAATAAAAAAGAGCATTTTCTTATAGATGAAAGTCTTCTTCGGTTCTTTAAAGGGAATATGAAACTCTTTGATGCACTAACTAAAAAAATAATCAATAACATTTAATTCCTTTATTAAAGATCCGAGACTTTTACACATATAATGGACGAGTCTATTTTTAAATCTCAGAGGAGTGTGATAAGTATACCCTTCTGTACGATTTGTATCTATTAATTAGGAATTAGAATCTTTCAAATTTTTATGTACACTGACTCTATGACACATAATTAGTATTATTCGACTGTCCATTCAATATGAGTCCATTACTAGACTCTCGTCTGAAAGATTCCTGGGCTCTGATGATGAGACTTTGAGTCTCGAAAGCGCTCAGCTTTAATAAATAAATATCGTTATCACTGAGCGAAGTTTAACAGTTTTATATCCCTTATAATTGTATAACTTTGCCCCAGTTCATTAAAATAAGAATTTTTCATCGTAATCAGATCAGAGAAGAGGGTACTTAGAGGGAGACAAAGATGCATAATATTTGTTAATTCGGTAACGACAAATGTGTAAAAAATAATAGACACTATAGGTAATTTTCTAACACTAAACATTCTATAAAAAATTTTATGAAAAAAGCTTAAAGAATGAAATTTACGAATGTAGTTACGATGGGTGAGCGCTTCTCCCACTCTACCTTTTAACAGCACAGCCAGTCGTCCGCTTTTAGACTTTAGTTACAATTTAAATTTCATCATTTATTCTTATTTTTATTATATCTTTAATGAAATATGGAAGATCTGCTTAGATTATACAGCTCTGGCGTGACAGACTTATTCAAATGTGACTAAAATATTAAGAATTTTGCAAATATTCCCTCAATAACTTATTTTCTTAATTAATAATGCTCAGTTAATTCATAATATATTTAATTAAATTGCAATATATACAGGTGTAGAAAATTACTTTTTCATACGAATTTAAATGTCACCAATTTGATATACAAATGAGACGGAAACTATTAGAACAGTAATGCATACACATAAACTCGTGTTGATATGTGTAACCATCTTCCAGATTTAATTTATGGATGATTTAAAGTTAAACCCCTGATATTTGTACTGATAGACATAACAGAAACGTTGAATATAATCCAAAATCCCATCAAATTATCTTTACACTTTCTTAATGAATTTTTTAGTTGATTTTTTTTATTTAAACTATATCTGGTTGTTACATTCTACAAGTAAGTTTACCTTTTGCAATTGCTCACAATATAGTTCAATGAAATAATAATATAT
Organism: Oncopeltus fasciatus; assembly: GCA_000696205.2. Taxonomy (NCBI): domain Eukaryota; kingdom Metazoa; phylum Arthropoda; class Insecta; order Hemiptera; family Lygaeidae; genus Oncopeltus; species Oncopeltus fasciatus. Next base: position 821,036 of record KZ807158.1, read on the forward strand.
ATGTATATATATATATATATATATAACTGGATTCTTTTGTTACAGAAGATCACGGGGACATTTCCGTTTAAGTCGCCGTGTAGAATTATCGGGATGGGTTTGGGAGGGTAGTTCGTTGGCTATTTTTAGTGAACAACAAAGAAATTTGGCAATTGAGATTTTTCATGACAGATTTTTCAAAATATTTTCGATATTTTTCATGGAAGAATACAGTCTAAAATCCACACAATCTATAATGGGTAAACGGGTGTATGTGTGAGACTGTATCTATCTACAGGTCACCGTATACAGCATATACCTAATGAACTTCGTCCAAGCTATTAAATGCAAAACAAAAGACTCAGTTCATTATTGAGCAAAATCAGACCAATAAGAATGATAGATTACATCCAAAGCCATGAACTAAAAAGATTTAAAAAACATTTTTTCACTGTAGCTGGCGTAATATTTAGTTTATAGTAATCAAACTTAACACAGGTTAATTTATTTAGAAAACACATTTTTTTTTTTAATTACAAAACTGCTCTAATAAAACGGGGGAGGAGGAGTTTCCTGAACCGTTAATTTTCAAGTTTAATACAATTTAGAAGCCGAAATACAAATATATATNTATATATATAGTATAAAAAATATTATTCTATCTTATTTTAGTTGATTATCATTTACCTTCAATTACTAAAACATAACCTAGTAATTTGGAATATTTAAAAAAATTGTAAAGCATGAATAAGAATAACTATTTTTGTATAGTATAATATACTAATATATTTTTTGCATAACTACCCTATTAAAGCTGAGTAACTACCACTCAACGATACACATAAATGTTGAAAGGCAGAAGTTAATTTCGAATATGACATATAAAGTTAACTTTAAAATATATAGCACAACTGATACCAAAAGGCTTTCTCTGAAGTGCCTCTCTCAAAGTGTAATGCTTTTATAGAAATTAATATCTCAAATGTGAAATATAACCCTCCGTCAATCTGCTGATGAAAATAAATATAATTCCTCTAAGCCCTTCTCCTCTGAAGACCCTTCCTCTTAAAAGATGGGAATCAAGGTTATTACGATGTACGTTTATATCCGTCACATCATGATTTGATGAAGAATATAGAGGAGAGGTAAAAATTTGATGAAAAAATGAAATTTTTAACATTATTTTATATAGGTTTTATGGCGGCATCCGATGGAGTTAAAAGTCTACATTAATGTATGGGTGTTATAACATGAAGTGGCTACCTAGGAGGGAGGTTTAGTAAACTGTGCTTAGACATCAAAATCAAAGGTATCAATAAATGTAATTTGGAAGAACTTCATGTATAATAACTAGATATCATATATTTCAAAGATCAAACAAAATTTAATTCCATTTTTAGGGTTTATGGCTTAAGTTTGAAGTAGCACAGATATATTATCAAGTAGAGAAGATATAGTACTACTTCATTAAGAAATTAATTAATTTACAGCAATACGCACACAAAAATATGATTCGATAAACCAAGGATATACTAATACATATTTAAACTACACCATAATTATATATTAAAAATTTAAACATGCTAAAAAAAGGTAGCCATATTTATTACTTCATGAAATATTCAAAAATAATTTTCTTTTGTAGATCTGATTAAATATATTCAAACAAATAACAAGAAAATAGAAATCGATTTTTCTAATAAAGAATGATAAAAAGAACAATAATCCTATATTTATTAATTGTTATTACAATTTGGTCCCTTATGTAAGATATTGCGAACTCTTGTTAAAAAACAGACAAACATATATTTATTTAATTTGGAGGTAACTAGTCGATCTTTATAAGAAGAGAATTGTCAGGAATTCGACCGTGGGAGCTGGATAATTAAAAAAATTAATGTAACAAAAAGTTTTCGTCGACGTTTCGGCCTAAATTTCAGGACTTCATCTAGGCAACTGGGATGCATATCCTACCCATGATCACCTTTCCCCATTAAAGGAAGACTCTTGCTCTACAGTCACTAAATCATAACTGAATCAAGATTTCTGTGATCTTGGCAGTCACATTTAATTTTGATTACAAATCAGTTTTCAATTCTTCAGTTCCCAAGACCCAATTCCTGACAATCCTCTCCTCATATATTTATTATTTTTATATACTAATAGGTTTTGAACGAGACATACCTACTCTTAGTTTTTACTAAGCAGGATTAGTAAAGAATTAAAAAGAAATTTTAAAAGTCTTACTTATGTAAATAACTTAAAGAATAAGCCAGGGCTGAGAGAGATAGATTTTATATTCTATTCCCTCACATTTATTGTTTAAAATTTACGTGAGATTAAATACCACAACGAACACAATATTTATAAATAACTTAATTTCCTCGAGAAAAGTCAGTTAATTTTGATACTTTTCACTTTTTTATCTGAAAAAAATTCCATTTAACTAAAGAAAACTGTTTATTCATAGTAAGTTTTAAACTCAATTATACTTTTTTGTCAATGATAAATTGATAACGATTGTCTGCATTCTAAAAAATATTTTATTTGTGAATCGCCATTTCCCATTTATCAAATGCCTTCCTTCGCAGCATTTTAGTTATGAATATTTTATAGCATTCGGTTCGGGATACAAAATATCCACATTCTCCCCCTCGAAGAAGGCAAGAAAAAGATCCTTCTAGATAAACGTCTCTTTTTCACTCTGAATGCCTTCTGTTTATATAGCCTTGGAGGTGGCTGGAATTGAGGGAGGTTCTCCAGGAACCCTTTCCGCTCCAGTGGAGCCGTGGATATTTGGATTTCCTTGCATTTAAATCGGGAGCAAGGGAGAGGGGAGGGAAATGACGGCGATAAGCTCTCGGGATGGGATAGAGAGAGTAGCACAGAGCCCCCCCCCCCTCCATGAACGCCTCGCAAATTCGCAAGTTCCGGTCCTCTGAATATAGAAACTGTGTCTCCTAATTGGGAAGCCACTGGAAAGAGAGAAGAGTGTAGGAGAAGGGGAGAGAGTTAGAGAAAGGAAGAGAAGAGTATTGAAATGAAAAGGAACTATGTATATGAGAGAGAGAGAAGGAACACTGGAAGAGAAAGAGATGGGGTGTTAGTGGGTGGAAGTACGACGGTCTGTTTAATTAAGAGAAGAGAGAGAGAGAAAACGAACAAATCGGCTTCTCTGGAGAAAGAAAAGTTCTGCCGGAGTTGTGGAAGGGTCGTGGGGGAGCAAAGGGTTTTTTGTAGCACAGCCGACTCCAGGAGTTCGGGCCAAAGCCAAATAATTGTCATAAACAGTCATCACAAAACAAGAAGAGTCACTGAAAAATCAATTCATGTTTACTACATTTCGACACTTCATGCCGAATCTTATACTCTTGATGTAACTAGAATTTTTTAGACAAATTAAACGCCACCTACCCCCCAAGAAATGCACCTAATACATGTTGCGAATTTTATAGGAATATTCTTTCCTTCTTGTAAGGACCTTCGGATCACAAAAAAAAACCGTATTATTTGACATTTTTTTTCTATTTTCTCTTCATCCCACCAGCTAGAAAGTTTCTCACATTATATTATATATGAATGGGTGTGTCTGTCAAGTTTTATTTCAAATATTTAATAATATTGATTTACTACTATGATTACAATAAAAATTTAAAAAAAAAATCAATCATGCAGGAGCTGCGTTATAATTCTTCCCCTAAGCATCCCTCCTTATGAGTATAAACTTATTTTTTTAATTAGTGTCATGCCAGGGGTGGTAATTATGACCATCAAGTCAGAGACAGTGGATGTAGAAAAGGGAAACACAGTGGTGCACCCTTGACACCTCCAATAACAGTATTCCAATACGTCACAAAGAGAGTAAACACCCAGCCCTCCGACAGACAGACACTGAGCTCGCAGGGGGCTTGGAAAATTAAAACATATCCCACTTCACAACTCAGAACCCTTTTTCAGTCACTTCAAAACATTACGGGGGAGGAAATGGATGCGGAACCACTTCCCCTCATAAAGCCTGGTCAACTCCCATCCCTACAAATTCACATATGAGCACCACGCAGTTTTAATTAAAAATCCCATGCTGGCCTAACAACAAACGTGTACCAGAGACACAGTCATCCCTTATGTGGTGGGAAGGTCAACGAGTTATCTCCTAGGCGTTTTGCGAAACGACTCTCTGACAAGCCTCTCAGTAACAGCTTGACAGATACTTCTTCCTCTGGAGAAGATGGTTCCTAGGATTCTTCAGATAAAGACATGGCCCAAGTGTCAAAGACTTGGCCACAACCAAACATATATCCCTCATCCAGATCCTGATAATTTGTCCAATATCACTTAAATATAGGAGGCACCTTGAGTGACTGAGGTCAGTCATGATCCTCTTCTCTCATCCTAATTCCAAAACTGCTTCTAACATTTTACAAAAACACTTTGATGCTATTCAGCAGTTGTCAAGCAACTCAAATAAACGAGTCAAAATGCATCCGAGTAAATTTCCAACCGCAGTTTCCTCACATTTTTACGCTAGATAGCATCCCCATGCTCCTATCTGTTTCCGTTCGTTGTATTGGGTACCACCTTGTCTCACGACTCACCTTCGGCGAATATGTAACATATAGAACTCAAACCAATCCATTAGCCCAATCCTTGCCGTGAGACTCCTATCTTTACAACCCTCCCCTCCGAATAAAACAAAGATGGTCATGTGATCTTGTAAGAATTAATATTTACGTTTTCTGAGATTAAGGTCAATGAACGTTTTCTCTTAGTTTACGTTAATTTTATATTGACATTAAATTGCAAAAAAAATTTATTATAAAAAATATAGTGTAACAAATAAAATGTTATTTTAAAAAATACTAGTAATAACGATGATCTTATCCATTATTTAATTTATTCTCTCTGGAAACTACCTGTCCATATTAATATTATTTTTGTAATATATAATTATTATTTTTATAAGATGAAATTAAATAGNAGTTGAATACAGACAGTGACAGTGAACACATGTATTCGCCTACGAGGATGGACAAGGTCCGAAAGCGCTCGCCAACAGAAGATGGTTTGCAGAAACCAATGAAGACGGATAATTGAAGGTATGATAGTTCTATATTCATTGGTAGTGTTAATAACCCTTTAGATTATTATATTTTAACTTAAATGTGACATGGAATAGGCTCCGTCATACAGCTAATGCCTAATCGCCTACAGGCTGGCTAGGAGTGGTTTTTCCTCTTTTCTCTTTCCCTCGCAAGACTAGTGACCTAACAACGTGTCATGTTAACGCCCAGTCTCTTCCTGCACACTTTGATGAGTTCCAGGATTACTTCACCGATAATTGTAACCACATAATTGCAGTGTCAGAAACCTGGCTAAAACTCTATATCCCTTCTTCGGTAATAAGCCTACCTAACTACGTCATGATCGAGAGGATCGCATGTGATATATAGTTAATATCAATTTGGGAGTTTAATAGATCAAATATATTTTCTGAATATATATATAGAAAAAAAACTTCATTAACTCCATTTCTTTCCAGTTTTGTTGCTTTCATAGAAGGATAACTATTAAAATGCACAACTATAGGGAATGAAGAGGGTCATTTAGGCTGAGCACAGGCCGGACTGGAGGTGATAAGGGGAAAGAACTCAACAATATTATTTCGTCTCAAATATTTCCTTGATATATGTTTCTAGTACATAGATTATATAAAGTAAACGCTAAAAGTTTTATTTTACACCACATGAGCTGCGCAAAGTACAAATTCTGTATGGTAATTCAAGGCGCTGCGTAACCTGAGCGAATTTTTCATTTTAGTTGGCAATAGATATTTTTATGTAAACTTTTCATATCATATAACTTGTGACTATGCAATACATATTTTACATAAATAAACAAATCTATGATCAGCTTCATTGTTCGAAACTGTTAGTACGACCCCATAGAGCGAAAAAAAAATACATGTTTTACTATATTCCTACATACTTTACATTTAAAGTAATCTGCCAGTCCTATTCATCCGATTTTACATTCTAAAATGATACACCAAATTTTATTTTTCAAAAAAACAACTAATTATAGTTTCTAGTTCGTGAAGTTAAATTTACGGTTAAACTAAACGCCAACACCTATTTATTCCATTTTGATTTTTATACTTCATTTTCAGTTAGAATGAAAATTTCTGAATAAATTTCACTTATTACTTAATCACACTCAAAAGTTTTAGAATATGGAACTAAATTTTTTTAACAGAAGGTAGGCAATAGTGGGATCATTGCATAACTAAAAAATATTATTGAACATTAGTTTCATATCACAATTTCATTTTACACTCGATGGAAGCTATAAAGGTTTTTATATATACCAACAGCTATACAGCTGTTGTAATTATAATAGCTGTTATAATTATTGTATAATAAATTATACAATTTGTTTAACTTTTTTTTTTTTTTATTTAAGTGTTGACCTCCATTTGAACCACTTAGGGTCATGAAGGGAGGGGCAATCTACTGGTTGCCATCCCATTCTAAACATCCATGGCTTAGGTCAAGCTTTTACTAATAAATAAATGATTTCCCTGGGCGAGATTCGAACCTTTCTAAGTTGCCATTTAAAAGCGGCCTAAATATAAGATTTAGGACTTTCGCCCGTGTAAAAGCTACTCTCTTTCAAAGACAAAACGGAATTTCTGTTGAGCCCAGAGTTCAGCTTATCTTCCAAAACTAAATGGTAACCTACTTAGTTTTCTCATTTCAAACATAAGTTAACTAATGAACTTCAAAACTTTTCGGCCTCCCTCAGTGAATTAAGTCGGCCAAAGTTATTCTGGCAACTTTGTTCGTCCGAACCTTACAATTTCTTAGTCACTTGCCATCATTGAATAATAGATTATCGTTCCCTTGATTCTAGCTATAACTAGGACATTAAGTCCCATCAAATTATAAGAATCATAGACGTGAGTGTCTTTCACTGCTAACTGCTCATCGACCAAAGTTATTGCACACTGTGTAAGTGCCTCTGCAGAGTAATAATAATTGTATACAAACCGAAAGATGTATCTTCTTGTTCTGTGAATATTAAACTATTTCAATTCCATACCAGTAAGACTTTAGCTAAAAAAATCATTACACAGAAGCTGTGTAATCTAAGCATATTTCCCACGTTTCACTAAAGATAGATATAAATAAGATCAAATGATGACATTTAATTTACAAACCACATGGAAAGATCTTCACGTGGAGAGTTTTTTGACCGTAGATATTATTATTAGATGTTGTTTTTTTTTGTTGGGGTTCGGTCAAGGTAAATCCAAAAAAAAAAATAACAAATTTTAAATAATTTATTTAAATGTCACGAGAATACAATAATAATTTACGATATAATAATATAGAATTGTCATAATGTAATGTGANGGTTCGGTCAAGGTACCATAGATCCCAAAAAATACAAATTTAGAAAAAGAGTATTTTTTTAAAAGATAATCTGCCAACATCCTGTCCCTCCCTACGTTCACATTTCCATGACTGTGAATAATAATAATGTGAACATAGGCAAAGGACGTCCTCTCTCGTCTTCATGATAGGCAGCCCTGAAGATGGCTTACAATGTAAGCCGAAACGTTGGCAGATAATACATTAAAAAATACACTTTTTTAAATTTGTTTTTTTGTGGATCTTCCTTGACCGAACCCCAACAAAAGTAAACACCCTATAAAGATATTCAGGTTTTGCTTTAGTCCATCTAGCTAAGAAGGAAGAGTAGGGCAAGCCCATCTAAGCTTAGCTGTATCCTTCAATTTCTTTCTTAACAAACTGCTTTTCTTCTTAAAACTGTATAGGATCATGATCTTAAGAAAATTTTATTTTCTACCTTATTATGTTCAATAAATTTTTTGGTAACTCAACGATTATAAATTTCGGGCCGCCTCTAAATCTCTTTTTTGCTCATTCCATTTCCACCAATAATAAATTCTTGCATTAAAAACTTAAATAATTAAGCTTGGTTTCTATATTATATAAATAAGAAAACATTCCCAACAATACATTCTAGTTATATAGCTATAAACATTACAAAATTATGTTTTGTTAAAACTATATGGTGATATATATTTTTTGCGATAGTAATAGTACCGAAGAAATTTTTATTTTAAATTTTGGTGCAGCTTTAAATCCCTCAAACTGATTTCAGCTACCAACAAACTAAAAAAAAATACATAAAAAAATAAAATAAAAAGCTTAAATACTTGTTATTATAGTCTTATAGTTGGTTTTATCATATTTAAAATGGGAACGCTATATATAT
>KZ807159.1:17887-34978 GCA_000696205.2 Oncopeltus fasciatus
AGAATGGCTGTCCCTCCATGGGCTTTCCCGTCTGGGTGGTCGGTCCTATAAGTTCTGTACCCTGGTATATTAATGTATTTTCGTGACGTAAGTCGTGTTTCTGATATCAGTGCGACGTCAACATTTCTATTTTTGAGAAGTAACGTCAATTCGTCTTTGTGTGTATGTACTCCGTTGGCATTCCATAGGAGAACTGTGAGGAATTTGCTGGTTTGGGAATTCATGGTTGAGGAACTGGAAAGCGGGCGATTAGGGCTGTAATGAGACTAATGAGGGGATTTAACATGGACTCCATCATGGATTGGGTTCTGGCAAAAAAGGTTTCCATGACAGAGTACATGTCGGAGGAAGTGAAAGAAATAATGAAACCCAAAATATGATGTCACCTTGTCGTGCGCCCCTAGGAGCGTCCGGCTCCATTGTAGAATTATTCTATATAGGATGGTTAGAATTATACCTTCTCAGTAAAGAGAATAGGGCGCCGGGATAGCTCAGGGGATCCGTACGGGTCTCGCAATCCTGACGCCGCGGGTTCAAATCCCGCCCAGGTCAATCTTTTATTTATAATTAAAAAAGGGTGGCAACCTGTAGATAGCCCCTCCCTCCAATGACCCTAAGTGGTTGCAAGGGAGGCTAAACAGAAAAAAAAAAAAAAAAAAAAAAAAAAAAAGTAAAGAGAATATACTTTTTTTTTTCATCTTTAGACTTCCACTATTTTTTCTAACATAAACGGTAGATTTCTTCAAAATACTTTCTAAATGTTATCACTTTCAATTTCATCGCATATGAAATATGTTTAATTTTTTTAGTCATATAAAAGGCTAGCTATCAGGCCTGCGTTAGGAAGCAGTTGGCCCAATAATCAGTAATTTAGTTTACCATTGAAAAACTTTTTTTTCTCGACTTTTATTAATTTATTTCATTCTGTTAACATGATAACATTTTTTAATTTGATTACAATGACCTTAAACAAAAAAATAATGACAAAGTTACAATGACAACATAAGAGAAGTTGACCAATGACACCACTTTCGAATTAAATACAAATTATGTTCCCAGGAGGTAAAGAGGCTATATTCGTTTGAGTCGACGTGGATGGTTGTAGGGGTTGGAGTTAGAAGACAATGTCTGTGCTAGTATATTAGAATGGTACGGTAGTTTACTGTGGAAAAGGGTGAAGCGGGTTGGAAAACTGGTAAAATTTTCAGTATGCTTCGAGAAACATAGATAGCTGAAGCACCATAAGTGTTTAGAACATTTGGTTACCTATGCGATTTTAATTTACAAAATCTCTTTTTATGGTTCCAAATACCCTTCTATTTGGATACAGATAGATGATGGTACATATACTCCGCTGACATCAGTAGTTAGTCTTCTAAGTTTAGTAACATTGGTTTTCGACCATTTAGTTTCACAATTCATTGAGCACTTGTTACCACACTCATGTTCAAGTGAGAATGAATTTTATAACTCTACTCAAAATTCTAAATATTTCATCATATGAATTATACTTACTCAGGTTCTATTTAGGATAGACACAAGAAAATGGTGACAATTCTAGTTTAGTCATTTAAATAATTTTGCTCAAAACATGAAATTATATATTCCGTGCACAAACTGTCTCAAGTAGAGTAAATTCAAAAGAGATGACTTTAGCTACTGAAATATCCATAACACATATCTTTATAATTTTTAAGCGTAAGCTGAAATACAGCAGACATTTTTTTTTTAAATTGAAAAAGAAGCTTTGAAGAAATAAATTATTGAAAATTAAATAACATTTTTAAGCTGAAAAATTGAAATAGAATCCAATTACTTCCATTTCAGGTGGAAATAAATTACTTTTAAGCTAAATCGGACTCATAAATACAATCACTTTATCTTCAATAAAAGTTGAAAAAAATATATAAAAGACGCAAAATAATTGAAATATAATACTGTATTTATTAATATTGTATTAGACTACAAAATAATTATTTACAAAAAGTCTCAAATCATCATGAAGTACGAAAACGTAAAGTTTCATGAAAACCGAAAAATATTAGCTCATAAATTGCATTTTTTTTTTTTTTAAATTATAAATGAAACGAAGTATTTTGCTTTCAAGTGTTTAGTTTTATTAATCACGGTGGCAGGATTATTGTCTAGTTTTAGAACACTTTTGAGATCTTAATGGAGATTCAGCTTTATTTAGGGTATAAGAGTTATTCTTTCTTAATTTTTCAGCAGTTTAGTTAAGTTTATTTTTGTGAAAATAGAATGTAAACGATATATCTGGAGTACCACACAACCAAATATAAGATTGTGTCCACTCCATATTTGAAATAAAATGAGATATGGACCTCATTCCAATAGATACTGCACGAATTCTTCGGTGTTACTATAAATAATAAGTATATAGTCAAGTGATAAGCAATTCCTAAAAGACTTTGATAAATACAAAAATTGAATTTCTGCAGTATTTCATTGGCATAACATTAATGGTGGAAATTATGGATCTTCATTGGTGTGGAAAAAAAATTTTTTTAAGGGTTTTTTTAACGGTTGCGCAGTCACAATAGCGTATGTAATTTTTTTTATAAGGATTCTGGGACGCTGCTTTACAAACAATTAAAAATTAATTTTTATAGATTAACTATTTGCTTTGTTGAAAGACAACACACAAACAACTCTCTTTCACTCTCTCAATTTCTCTCTCTATCTCCCTCTCTTTCTTTCTCAAACTATCTATCTCTCTGACCCACTAAAATACAATAATACATTTATATAATTCAGGGGACTTTGAAAGATATAAAAAAAAATCGAGATACATTTTTTTTACTAATTAAAATACTTGCCTTAGCTCCTGTAAAAGGTTAAATAAAAAAATTGAATGGGTTAAATGTATTCTCAACAAAGGGTAATCAATTTTATCTATATTTATTAATTTGGTCAGTGACAAAAACTAATTAAATTACTTAATTTAAACGGAAGAGTGATTTTATATCTTATTTTAAAATGTTATTCATAGTGATACTTTATAATAATTTAACAATATTTTTCATATATTATTATGGTTAGAGGTTCGTTGGCTGTCGAGTAACATGGTGGAGAAATTAGTCAGAGTTTCGGCCAGGATCCGAAAAATAAAATAAAAATACCATAATGAAGAGTGTAGTTCGTGCAGACTGCGATGTGATCATAAACCTCTCTCGAAGATCTCTCCAGACATCACTATCGCCTTGATGAGGACTTACAAGTGAATTCGAAACGTCGGGAATAATAAAAAAAATTACCCAATAATTCTGGAATAATTTATTTTTTTTATCCTGGCTGAAACCCTGACTAATATCTCCAGCATAATACTCGACGGCCAACCAACCACCAACCATGTCATTTAGCTAATAAAAAAGTATTGAAAATAATAGATAAATAATAGATTTTTTTGACGTTTGTGCTCTGTATATTTTTCTTATTTATCATGTAAAAATGTTATTTAGCAATATCGCTTGGAGAGTTGAGCACCTCTCCACTTAACCTCCGCATACTTATTGACTTGTTCGTCTCCTGAAGTACGTTTAACCTTATTTCTGCTCATCTTAAACGAATCCAACAGACATAGGAATCCTATTTAGCTCACGCTGTACTCGAACGGCGGGCATTTATCTTGGAAGTTATGTAAGAAGAGGGGAACTCAATAGAAACCAGATTTAAAAAGTAAAGAAAAAAAAATAGAATGCAAATTGGCTTTCTGTGGGGTACGGCGACGGCGGGTGGCCGCTGGAGATAGCACAACCTGGAACTGGACCTTCCCGGGTCGATGACATCCAACCTCTCTTTTAAAGGTTTCGTTATCCTAATAAGAAAAAGGAGTCTTAATGATTCCAAAAGAAGTTGCCTCTCAAGGACAAAAAATACTTCACATATGGGAGAAGCAACAAATCAAAAAATCATTCATGTCCTCTGGAGAATTTTTGTACCTCAACCGTTGGTTATTATGGATAAAAATATCTTATTTTTTTGCAGCTTTACTCTTTCAACTTCGGTTAAAAGATAGATAATGATTTTGATTGAAGCCTAAGGCACTGAGTAAATGAATACAATTCCCAGTTAGATTCACTTCTTATTAAAATATATTCGATAAAAGTTCAAATGGGGAGTTTTTGATCGTGGAGATTATTATTACATAAATTGTTGNAAACGTAAAGTTTCATGAAAACCGAAAAATATTAGCTCATAAATTGCATTTTTTTTTTTTTTAAATTATAAATGAAACGAAGTATTTTGCTTTCAAGTGTTTAGTTTTATTAATCACGGTGGCAGGATTATTGTCTAGTTTTAGAACACTTTTGAGATCTTAATGGAGATTCAGCTTTATTTAGGGTATAAGAGTTATTCTTTCTTAATTTTTCAGCAGTTTAGTTAAGTTTATTTTTGTGAAAATAGAATGTAAACGATATATCTGGAGTACCACACAACCAAATATAAGATTGTGTCCACTCCATATTTGAAATAAAATGAGATATGGACCTCATTCCAATAGATACTGCACGAATTCTTCGGTGTTACTATAAATAATAAGTATATAGTCAAGTGATAAGCAATTCCTAAAAGACTTTGATAAATACAAAAATTGAATTTCTGCAGTATTTCATTGGCATAACATTAATGGTGGAAATTATGGATCTTCATTGGTGTGGAAAAAAAATTTTTTTAAGGGTTTTTTTAACGGTTGCGCAGTCACAATAGCGTATGTAATTTTTTTTATAAGGATTCTGGGACGCTGCTTTNCCGATCTGGGTTAAGAACATTTGATTCAGGTGACAACACGACCCTTCTCGCTTTCACGATAGCCCTAAAGGTGGCTTACAATGTAAGCTGAAACGTCGGAAGATAATTAAAAAAAAAAAAACAATTTTTTTAAATTGTATTTTTTTTATTAACCTTGACCAAAACTCATGAAACCTTGATCCTTTATTGCAGGGTACTAGATTCGTTTAGCAAATTAAACACGCTCAATATAATTATTTAAGCCTTATTTAAAAGTTAGCCGGAACTTACTATATCACATTATAAGGATTCGTTATTATTATAAATAACAGAGCCGGAATTTCTACTGCTATATATGGTGAATAACGGAACAAGAGCGGTATCGCAAAATCCTAATCAGATGCGAGGCGATCAGTCTCCTCTTTCGAAGATATTTATTGAATTTGTAAATGAGAATCAATCGAAATAACCTCTGTTCTTACAGTTCCTTGGAACCATAGAAAGTTGATGTCTATTTGATAAGTATATATATATTGAGAATGAATTTTATAACTCTACTCAAAATTCTAAATATTTCATCATATGAATTATACTTACTCAGGTTCTATTTAGGATAGACACAAGAAAATGGTGACAATTCTAGTTTAGTCATTTAAATAATTTTGCTCAAAACATGAAATTATATATTCCGTGCACAAACTGTCTCAAGTAGAGTAAATTCAAAAGAGATGACTTTAGCTACTGAAATATCCATAACACATATCTTTATAATTTTTAAGCGTAAGCTGAAATACAGCAGACATTTTTTTTTTAAATTGAAAAAGAAGCTTTGAAGAAATAAATTATTGAAAATTAAATAACANATAATAATAAAATTAAAACATTGGAAAAAGCAACTTCATCAGACCTTAAATTCTGTATAAAATTATTTAAATTTAGTATTTCCCCTCAAAGTAATGAGAAATTTTACACAGTTTAGAACGTTTTATAATAATATAAGATAATATTTTGGAATTGCTTATAAGTTATACCCAAAGGAGAACAGCTCCATTTGCAATTTAAATGAAAAAATAGACTTAATTCATTTCCTGAATGATTGTCCCCAATGGGTGATTGTCTGGGGAATAAATCCTTACGAAAATTATATTTCTACTTGCAAAAATCCGCGAACGTAATACATAATACTTAATACGCAAAAACAAGGCGATACTAAAGTTTATACCAGTATACCTTAAAGATCTAAGAACTAAATCATCTATATTAAAAGATACTCGTAGCTAAAAATAATTACAAAAAGAGAGTTTTGTTGACCGTAGATATTATTCTAAGATGATTTTAGTTGGGGTTCGGTCGAGGTAGATCCAAAAAAACACAAATTAAAAAAAGTATTTTTTTAATGAAGGATTATCTGCCAACGTTTCGGCTTACATTGTAAGCCATCTTCAGGGCTGTAGAAATACAATGTCATGAGAATACAGTAATATTTGAAATTAGTAAAATAAAGAATTATAATATAATGTGATATCAAGAGTAAGAGAGTAGAAAGCTGTGTAAGACAATTAAAAGTTTATGAAAACAATATTGAAAAAGAACCAATTTGAAAAAAACATGCAAACAAACAACTTATTGTTTGTTGTTGTTGACCGAACCCCAACTAAAATCATCTTAGAATAAAAATAATTACACATTTCTATTACTACTAACACTTCTCAGCCTAATGTAGAGTAATAAGTTCTGTTTAAATATTTATATAATATGTATTATAAAACCAACATTAGTTTATCGCTTCTTCTTGATTTACCTTTCTTGAGTTTTAATTATTATTAATAATTTTAATGTCGATCTCAAGATAAACTATTCTTTTGGAAATCATAAATAAGAAATATATATTTTTACAGATCAAAAAGTCAACATAAAGTATACATTAACTTTTTATGCCCATATCTGAAGTACTCATTCTCTTTCTTTAATTTAATTATAACTTATATTGTATATTACTATTATTATTGTGAAAATCTTAAGTGTGAAATATAAACTTTTAATGATCAATGGCTTAATAGAAATAGACTTTTTCCTATTTTTCGTATTACTTTTACGTGCCATTTTTTATTATTTTTTATGCTTAGCTAGTTTTCGGTGAAACAAGAGTAGGGTAAATAAGCCGATTCTGGGCCACACAATTGGGGAAAATGACGACGCCCATGGTTTTCTGCCAAAAATTCTCACCTCTATGCGAACTTTATTTATATCATCCTCAGAGTTTGACATTGAATGTGACTTCTTAGAACGGTTTTTCTACCTTGTTACGACTGCAACTTTGGCTTTATTCCGTCTTTATGCTCTTCCCTAAAGTACCTATACCCCATTCGTCTATTTTGCTTTCATTGAATACAATTTTGGACGTATTTATAAATGACTAATCTGGTTGGTCCACATTACCGGTGTTGTAGACGTCCCATGTGTGACCATTGCAGATGACCTGAAATTCGTTGATCATGGGTTCAATGGAGGAGGGATCTTTGAAAGATATCTGTCGCAGTACAGTAGTGGGACCGACCGCTTTCCGTTACCGTCTAGGAACGTTTACAATAAGACTTTTATATCTCTTTGAAAAGAGAAAAGATAGACTAGAAGACTACGCTAATTTCTTGCTTCATTTTAGGGAGTTATGAATAGCTAACACACAAGAAATATCAGCCCCCCCCCCCCAAAAAAAAAAAAGTATTTGAAATAGTAATTTATAATGATAATTTATTTGAGTAGTATTAGAAAACTATCCCAGAGACACTCTGTAAAGAATTAATGAGATAGCAAGGCTTTAATTGTGAGTAAGCATTTTTTCTGGCATTTCTTTTACAAAAGATTCAGGATATCCTAATTCTAGGTCGTTCCCAACATTTAGTCGTAGAATTCCGTGAGAAGGGGAAACCTCAGTGATCTTACGCAACAAACCAGACAGAATTACATAATCGAGGATGATTACTCAGAACTAGAAGTAAAATAATGAAACGTTCTCGTTTTTAAATCTTTGAAAAAATATGAGTAGCCAGTAAATTACGTTTAAAAAAAAAATGTTGATTCCAGAAGTTTTCATTTTTAAAACCTGTAGATTTATCTTGCCTATGAAAATGTTTTTTTCTTAGAGCTATAATACATTTTTTCTATTATATTTTATTTTATATTGGTAGGAGACTTCAGTACTTTACTATCTAATATGAAGATTTGCCACGCATAGCTCCTAAATCCTTGGCCACTTCACTTATTTTTTTTTTATTTATTTTTTTTTTTTTGTGTTAGCCTCCATGCCACAATACTAGATGTAAAATGTGTTTATAAAAGAAATTCTGAAGATGAATTTAAGGCAAGATTGGTTGTTAGAGGATTTCAACAAACGGACTTAGTCACAGGAAACACCTATGGTAAAATGTAAACATTAAAAATTGTATTATCTTACTGTGTTCAATATGGCTTTTACATTGATAAAATAGATGTTGAAACAGCATTTTTAAATGAGAGAGACTAGAAATTTATGTCAAACAACCAGAAGGTTATTATAATGGAGATTAAGTCTACTAGTTAATTAAGGCATTGCGTAGACTTAGAGAAAGCCCTCCTTCATAGTATGATTGTTTTAATAATTACTTGATAGAACTAGGTTTTCGTGGCAGTAAATTTGATTATTGTCTGTTTTTTAAAGAAGAAAACAATACGATGATTTTTGTATTGTTATTTGTTGATGATCTTTTAATTTGTATAAATAAAAACTTTTTTTTTTAATACATATAAAAATAGATTATAATCATGATAAGAATTGATGACCCTCAGTCATAATTCATACAATTTCTCTCTGGCAAAAAAAATATAACAAAGGCCATGGAGCAAGGGGCTATCTACAGGTAGCTATCACATTCTAAACATCTATGGCTCAGAACAAACTTTTTTTTGAATACATAAAAACATGCACAGGATAGGATTTGAACTTTGCGAGACCCGAACGGATCCTATAAGCTACCCAGGTGCCCCTGGCCACTTTTCTTTAAAACCACGAAATGCTTTGAATGTCAAGTACTTCTTCGATTTGCTATATTCATGTCACTTGGCTAACCAAACCCCTCACCGCTTCACTCCCTTATCCTTTTACTTATTTGATCCCCCGCAATCATGCTGTTTTGCTCTCCAGAATACGTACCGGGTCAATCCCCAACCCCCAGAAGAAATTTTACTTTTAACTATTTTCCTTTTATGTACACATATGAATATATGTCTGATATACAAGGGGATATAATAGAAAATCATTTATCTGTGACAAAAGTGTTTCAAAGCCATTTCCAGTTGAATGCTTGTGAACGGAAATTACCAGTTAGTGAAATATGGATTCTATTTTTTTTTTTTTTACATCTGAAATAAAATTGTTCAATACTAAATAATGAAGAATTATATGCATAATATGTTTTAATAAACCTTTCGTTTTCAATGGCAACCTCTTTTTGATTTTTAAAAATTATTTTACCTTTGAGACAGACCTTGGAGTCAAACTAGACATTTGAGTATAGCCTCTAATGTGCAATATATTTTCTTTAAAAATAATAAAAGTCTATATTTAAATACAGGAGTAATTAAATAAATAGGTCCTAGAGGAGGATCTTTAGAATGCCTAATTTGTTAAGCCTGAAATCCCCTTATTTCATTATAAGTAGAAGTTAAATTTGAGAGCTCATTGCCTTGCACATAATGATTAATTAGCTTCCTGAACCAGATACCGTTTATACTCATACCGGAAGGGTTATTCCATTCAAATGCCTTTCAGTATTTAAAAAAAAAAAAAAATACAAGCCCTGCAAATGGAGACACGAGTTGCGACTCTCGGATTAAATACGCCTTCCTGCAGATAAATAATACGCCTTTCTTCGGTAAGGAAATGTCAGCAATTTCGGTCTTCCTTCCTTCCTTCAAAAAACTATTTGCATAAATCCTTAAGCGTTATTTCTATAAATAGCGACACAGGATGCAAACCCTAATTTATCTATTTTATGGTATAAATTATGAAACAAGACAGGGGAAATCCATTTATGCATATATATATATATATATAATATTTCCCCCCTTTGTACATGTGACCTTTGTAAGTATAGGTTCTTTATATTCAAGACTATTTAGATAAGCTGCATTGCTTAAACTCATTTTTGCGAGAAATGGGTATAACATCAATATTGAGAACAACCTGATTGCCGATATTTTTGAGAGATCAAAATCGGATGAGACATAAAAATAACGTTTCTTAAAAGGTTGAAATCGGAGTACGAGGGAGGCTAATTTAAAACAGGTCTTAGTCTGAGTTATTTGTCTCAAATACTAATGAATTAAACTAAATTAAAGAGAGGGAAACTAAAAATGGTTAACTATAGGGAGAACCCCAGATAATATAATTACTAAGTAGTTGCTTGATTTCAACCTACAAACGAAGCTTCCAAGTTAGTTAGTTAAGAAATTTAAGAAAGAACCTAAAATGTATGTAAACTGGTTGTATAGATAGAGGGCCTCAACCTCTCAAAAAATGTAGAAATGAAAATACAACGTAAGGAATGGGTCCTCGGTATGTATGTGATATCACAGGGAGTAGTAATTTTAAAGAATCAAGATTGACCAGCGCCAACTGAATCATTTTCAGGTATGATACATCGTACAGTCATATTTAATTGTTCCTTTCATATGGGCGACGCCTCGATTAAACTCAATCGCTTTGAATTTTGCTTAACTTTAAATTAATAATAGAACAAGCAAAGTTATAGAAAAATGCACTTGTTCTCTAATACGGTATATAATTTATAAAGAGGGATGGATAATATAAATAAAATGTTAAGTCTAAGTAATAACCTTTCTTCCTTACCAGATTAAAAGAAAACATACAAGAAAGAAAAGTTATAAAAGTGATAACCGCAGGTGGATGAAAAATGCCATTAGTGCTTATATAAGTAACGAGTAAGACTCAATCTGCACGAACCTTGATGATACGAGCCAAAGAGCAAGAAAGATAGAGGAGATCTTCAGCGTCAGAATGCCAGGAGAAAAATACAGTAAATAGGTCAGTATGTCTGCTAGGGAGGGTAGAAATAAGGAAGAATTAGGCGGGAGACCTGATCATCATAGGGGTGATTGAAAAACTAGAGATTCAGACAACTCGAGTACCCTCTTGAAAGATCGTCCTAGATAAAATAAGAAAATCATTAATCTAAGATGATTTTAGTTGGGGTTCGGTCAAGGTAGATCCAAAAAACACAAATTTAAAAAATGTATTTTTTAATAAAGGATTATCTGCCAACGTTTCGGCTTACATTGATAGCCCTGAAGATGGCTTACAATGTAAGCCGAAACGTTGGCAGATAATCCTTTATTAAAGAATACATTTTTTAAATTTGTATTTTTTGAATCTACCTTGACCGAACCCCAACTAAAATCATCTTAGAATAATATCTACGGTCAACAAACTCTCCTTTTGAAAATCATTAATCATTAATCATCCCTTGAAGATCTATAAGTTCTGGCCTAGAAGCAGGAGGACTTCAATGGTTCTTTCCGCTAAGGTTGAATATTTTCTGGTGTCATTGGCGGTAGAGACCATCACTATATCGATACCTTCGAAGGGATTGTAAAAAGGTGGGGCGTCAGCTAAGACTAACGGGGCCGAGAATAAGTTGTACACGTCTGAATGGAAAGTAGCTTATTGACCTTTGCCGAAAAAGGGTGAAACCTGAGAGCTTGGGTGCGTCGTTCGGAAATAAATAAAAGGTGTAAAGTGGTATCACCCCCTTAAACAATGGTATACTTTGTAGGCAAGTTTTTTAAACAAATGAAACATATCTTCTCATTGTGAAGCAGTTCAATTGAGGTACCAATGGCCCAGGATTATATATTATATTATAGGAAATAATGTATGCTGATTTAAAATTTGAGGTCCCGCTCAACATTCAAAATTACATTCTTAATATATCTTTCTTAATATGCATTTAAAAAACACAGAAAACTGCTATAGAATATAAGTGTAAAATTACATCTTATACCAATTTTGTCATATAGATTTTTTTTCTTAACACTATGATAACGATGTTATAAGTATTATTTATTTTGACCCACAAAACCTCCCTCCTCTCTCCCACCGACAGATTTCATCTATTAACGATTTTATCCCACAGTTAGCAAAAAGAAGTGGAAATACTGAATTTGGATTTATTGTTTTAAATGAATCAGACGCTTGAGCGCGAAAAGACAAATATATCTATACACATACATCTTAACAGACCATATTTTTAGTTTCTCCAATGAAGGATCGGTGAAGATTTGTTGAAATTTTTCGAAAGACGCTTCATGGCACCAATGTGAATAGCTTTATTCGGACAGTTCTAGAACTAGTTAGCTTACAGGAACTAATTTTATCCTGGGCTCGATTCTATTCATCATTCCGTCGAAGTCAAGCAGTTCAATTGAGGTATACAGATTCAGTTGAGGTACCAATGGCCCAGGATTATATATTATATTATACGAAATAATGTATGCTTATTTACGTGTAGTTCGAGAGGATGCAGCCGGTAATCTAAAAATTTATTTATATTTTAATTTACTTACCAATACTTTCTGGCTTAATTGAAATTCAAAAANTTTTTTACAATTTCGATATGAACAGTAATTATATAATCAATAAACTATGTGGCATTTATAATGTTAATGTTACATAATAGTTTATAGATTTCATAATTATTATTCTTGATTTGAATACATAATTCTTGTGTCAGCATGCCTTTCTTTAAACTTCAAATGGAATGAATATAAGTACAAGCAAAAAAAAAAAATGTTTGTATGTATTTTCAGCCCTGAAGAATCGAAAATATGTTTTCGCAATATTAGCCTTGGCTAAAGTAATTGTGCAAAATTATTTGACCAAGATCCTCAATAACCTTCAAGCTATAGAGTTTATATAGTTATATATCCATAACGACCAGATAACCTGGTCGATAACTCACACATCATATATATAAAACTAATAATTCAGTATATTAAAACATATTTTTTAATATAATGAATAATTTAAATGAACATCAGTTATTTATTTATTTAAATTAAATTTAAAAAAAAAGGCCTAACATAATAGTAGAATTTCAAAACTATCATTCATATTAAAATTTTTCTTTACATAATTGGATATTTCCTTAAATAGATGATTATATAGAATTAGACCAGAATATTCTGGGCCACGTTCATAAATACATACACAAAAATAAACATATGTATATTTATTCTATTAATTCTTCTGTTTATCAATTCATTAAAATATTTAATTCACCAAAATTTTTGCACCAAAATTTTAAAGGTTTATGTAAATAACGTATTAAACCTTTGTTTAAGATTGTTACAACAGTGCATTATTTAATAATAAACTAATCAGAATTAATAAAGAAAACATTTACTATGTACAACTAAGAACTGACTAAATTTTTTTATTGTTTTTATTTATTTCTTCACAACTATTTTAATTAAGCTCAATTATTCTATAAATTGCAATTAAATAGTTTTCAGTCGGAAGTCATAAATTTTAAGAGAACGTTGCTTTTGAAGATTTCCAAAAATTCGTAATCAGTTCCTAAAAATATTCCTGCTGGTTTTTTCAACATAATAATTCAAATAAATGTTTCTTCCTTAAATTAAAAGAAAAACACATTGTTGAATAATAACATACCAAAAATTAATTTTTTAGGGTTTTTTTTTCTAATTGATGCTTTTGTTTTAAGTAATAAAATTTCAAAAAGCGCGGGGAAAAGAATCGTCGCAAAAAACAGTCTAAAGTCCAGGACTCTATCCTCAACGAAAACTTACTTATTCAAGGAATATTCGTGTTTTATAAACAAGCACTAATTGTTTATTTATATCTCGCACTAAATTAATAATAAACACTAAAGGAATTATATTATTTTTGCATGTATACTAATCGAGCGCAAGTAGATTATCAGTGAGCTCGTGCTACTAAGTTAATTATACAGTTTTTAGTTTAAAACTTGTAAATTGAAGGCACAAAAGAAATAGCCTATGTAGATAAAAGTGTATAAAATACTATGTAAAATATTTCTTATGTAATAAACCTGAGATAAGTAACTGTTATGATTGTAGTCGTATTCCTTACATCTCATCATACAATCAGAAAAAATCGGAATGGAGGTTATAGAAAAATCCGTAACCCAGGAGCAGCTTAATCTGAGCACATTTAATATGTTTAATTAAATTTTGATATAAATAATGGTCGAAATTTAACTTAAAACCTGCATAGAACAATAAGTGTAAAAGGTAGATCCACTAGTGTTTGATTTAGACCGTCCAGGAACCATTAGTGGGAGGGGGGGGGGCTCTACATTCGTAAATGTTTTCCTTAATATGTATGCATTTATTTTAAAAATGTTCTAGAAACGTTCTTCATCTACGCAAGAAAATTTATTTACATATTTTACATCTGGTATATTCATTCAACTTTTTCGTAACTCAAATGAAAACTAAGATATTTGTTTTATTATAAGCGATTATAAATTTTAGTCTTACTCTGAGCCCATTCCATTAAAGTCTTACACTCCACCTTATTCCATTGAAACTAAAAATTAATAATTTTAAAGTCTCGCAATAAAAAGCCTAAATATCTAATTTCGTTTCTTTATTTAAAAATTTGAGGTCCCGCTCAACATTCAAAATTACATTCCTAATATATCTTTCTTAATATGAGTTAAAAAAACACAGAAAACTGCTCTATAGCAATGATTATTATATTCTATAATATAAGTGTAAAATTACATCTTATACCAATTTTAGTCATATACATTTTTTTTCTTAACACTATGATAACGATGTTATAAGGATTTTATATTTTGACCCACAAAACCTCCCTCCTCTCTCCCACCGACAGATTTCATCTATTAACGATTTTATCCCACAGTTAGCAAAAAAAAAGCGGAAATACTGAATTTGGATTTATTGTTTTAAATGAATCAGACGCTTGAGCGCGAAAAGACAAATATATCTATACACATACATCTTAACAGACCATATTTTGAGTTTTTCCAATAAAGGATCGGTGAAGATTTGTTGAAATTTTTCGAAAGACGCTCCATGGCACCAATGTGAATAGCTTTATTCGGTCAGTTCTAGAACTAGTTAGCTTACAGGAACTACTTTTATCCTGGGCTCGATTCTATTCATCATTCCGTCGAAGTCATTCATATCATATATATTCATATCATAGTGACCGTTGACTCAAGATCATAATCGGAACCAATGACTTGTCAGTGGCACCACTTCACTCAACATCATTCGCAGAAGGCGGAAGTTATTCACAGAGCATGCAGGTCTAAGGACCTTCCTTCCCATTCCACAGAAATGCTATTTTCCGGGTCATTATAGTTCCTCCATCATACATAACTCTATCGTTAGGCTAACGATAATGCTGCTCAATTGAATAAGAACCCCATCGACATGAAACTCCATGGTATGAATGGCTATATTGGGAGTCATCATGGCATAATTTAAGAGTTTCATTTCCTTTTTCAGAGTGAATAAAGTTAAGTCAATGATTGTTACTTTGTATAAACCATTCAGCTGCCGTGTTTCAAAGTATGAATAGTGCCAATTACCTTCAAAAGCCTCTTCACGTTAGCCACGTGATCAGCTTGCTAACCCTTGAGGGAAATACCACGGAACTGAACTAGTTATATTTGTGATGCTTTTCCAACGTAGGAATAACATTAGTAACTGAATAAGTGGTGTGTCCAACTGTATTGTTAATCTTTTTCATCTCTGGGCTTAGAAAAATGTGGACTGAAATCGGGAGGGACCAGTAGAAGTCAAACAGTTACAAGAATGCCTTCATTGGATTTTACCCCACTGATCATCGGGTGTAGCGCATCAGAGAAAATCCCTTTTCTTATCCACTCGAACTGTAAGTTCCAAAATTTCTTTCATCTTGTTCTAGCCATCGGTCTCGAACATCCATTTGTCCGCTTACCCTAGGAAATTCCCGTGATAAATCGGTTGTCATTCAAAAGTGAATTTATCTAAAATAAATAATATTTTGTCCAATGACGAACAATTAAGACATTGTTGTTTAATTTTATATATGCATTTACATACAATATACAGTTATTGTCACTCTCTATTTCCCCAGTGACGAGAAGTGTGTCTTCAAGGTATATCCGAGATCTTTTATGCACCAATAATTAACGGTTATTTCCTTACTCCAGAAGTGGTTTCCCAAAGCGGAATGTGTTATGTGAAAGCCGTTAGTGTATATTTAGCAGCGTTGAGAGTAAAACACATCATGAGGTTGAAGAGTGGCTGACCTCTGTAACACACCGAGGCCGGCTACGTTCTCTGGAGGTTTACTGCCTAGAATTTGTTATGCTGAACGACTTAATGAGCGTGTGTGTATTCTGAAAATAACAGGCAATCTGTGGTGTGAATCAGTCGAATAGACTGCTTCAGTTTGTTTTTGAAAAAAAAAAAAAAAAAGAAGAAAAAAAAGAGAGTATAAAGAAGATCACATGACTGAATATCGTTGATGTGCAATTTGCAAGCTGTTGTTAATGTAAGAGGCTTTAAAATTCAAATGAGGTTCCTCGACGTATAGAACCGTTAATCCTGATTATCACGGTAATGAGTTGTGGAGACAACGTTTATTTTTAGCTATACGTACTGCATACCGATTTAACTGAGGTCTTATTTTGTCTCTCAAGTAAATACGGACAGTTCCAACATTGTGATTAACATTATTTGCAGATTTTCTCAAGGAAAGAGTTATTCGAGCTTTTACCATGACGACTCTTGAAAAATTTATTAAGGTTTCCACCGATGCAACGCTATAGAAACCAATAGAGGATATATATATATATATATATATATATATATATATATATATATATATATATATATATATATATATATATATATATATATATATATATATATATATATATATATATATATATATATATATATATATATATATATATATATATATATATATATATATATATATATATATATATATATATATATATATATATATATATATATATATATATATATATATATATATATATATATATATATATATATATATATATATATATATATATATATATATATATATATATATATATATATATATATATATATATATATATATATATATATATATATATATATATATATATATATATATATATATATATATATATATATATATATATATATATATATATATATATATATATATATATATATATATATATATATATATATATATATATATATATA
>KZ807159.1:112463-124247 GCA_000696205.2 Oncopeltus fasciatus
AAAAAAAAAAAAAAAAAAAAAAAAAAAAAAAAAAAAAAAAAAAAAAAAAAAAAAAAAAAAGTATAATTCCGAATAAATATTAGCTGTCAAAGTAGTTCTAGTTTTTTAAACATTTTTTTCTCGCCTTTCTACAAGAAACATGAAGTGTTGAAAAGAACTGTGCTTATACATTGCATTTGGGCCAAAAAACTAAAAAGAAAATATTTAATGCTATATAGATATTTTAATATATATTTTTGTGGTTTCGTGCTTCTTTGTAATAAATGAAAAATAAATAAGCTGAAGAAAAATATAGCCATAGATTAGTTTGTTTTTTTTACAGATATCACTGTTAAGATTAAGTAGAACATAAATCTAAAATGTATATTTGGGCGAGACATGGGATAGTTCTTGATTTCCAAAATAGGAAGGAAAAATAATTTTCATTAGACTCCTCGGATTTGACCAAAAATAGTGTTTGAATGACTTTTATTTCAAACGCAATGAATAAAATTCAAAGAGTAGAACAATATTTTAGAACTTCAAAATTTGATTGCCTATTCAGTGAATGGCATTTGAATTATTATTTAAAAATATAGTTCATCTTAGAGTGTAGTTGGCTTATTCACCTTCGGAGTAGTTAGAATCGAACATCGAAGCCAAATTATCGACAGATGATACTAATAGGAAAGAAAAATAATTTATTATCCATTGTAAACACTCAAAAAAATAAGAGAAGTTTAAACGAAACTAGCTTCATACTTACTGGTAAAAAACAATTTACTGTAGACCCTATAACTTCAACTTTGACTTGCTCTACTGAAATTCATACTGTACTTTTAGTTTTTAAATATGATTGTAACCCTCTAGCCGATTCCTATTTGAAATGATTTTGTGAAATATTTATGAAAGCGTGTGACGTGAATGATGTTTTTACACTTATGAATTTTCCATGAAAACGAAACAAAGTTAGAATCAAAACTAAAATGTGTCTCTTTCTTCACCAGACGATAAAACAAGAGACGAACATAATAATGTGCTAATCACATACTTCCTTAGCCCACAATAGACAATGTATTTCTTTACATCTTTGGCCATAATGTGTGATACGCAATCATATAAATTACATTTTATAGTCAAGCTTATGACCTTTTTATAAAACAGGTAACATGATTGAGCCCAATAAGATAGAGGTATTTGCTTCTGTTCACAAACCTAATTTACTTTTTTTTTTTTTTTTTTTTTTTTTTTTTTTTCGTGGATCTCATATTTTAGGGTTAGTGCAGAAACTAGATTATTGAGGCCTACCCGTGGGAGGAAATAAACCTTAAACAGGTAATCAATATTATTGCACTCCTTTCTCACCCAAAATGTGATATATTTTATTTCATGGTATATGGTATGTTAGCTATACTCTACTGATACTAGGCTACTAAAACCACAAAATACCAAAACAATTTCTTTCTTTTTTTCTTTTTTTTTTTTTTCGTGGATCTCATATTTTAGGGTTAGTGCAGAAACTAGATTATTGAGGCCTACCCGTGGNGAGACCCGTACGGATCCCCTGAGCCATCCCGGCGCCCCTTCTTAATTTACTTTAATTAGTACTTAATTGTACGGTCTCACATTTCTTAATACTTTAACTTGCCATCTCCCTAGTTGCAAGCCTTTTGAGGAATTCTTCCTAATTATTTTTACAGTTGTCCAAATGATACTGATTACCATCGGAGAGGGATTTTATTTGACGAAGTGTTGCCCTAATCTTGTATTTTGAACACTGCTCGAGACGGGGCTAATGCTCGGCAGTACCGCAATACTCAGTTGTTTGACTGAGAAAATAACAGGACGCTGAAGGGGCTAAAAGGTGACAAAATGACCACTGGATTAGAGTTACTTAGAGAGCATAAGTGTGCTGAGTATTTATTTTTTTATATAATACATAAAAAACAATTTTAAATTGTTATTAAATCATTTTATTATTTCACATATATTTTAATCATTGAATTATTATTATTATTATTTAATTTCAAATGGAGAGTTTTGGTCCATAGTGATAATTAGTAGATTTTTATTGGTGGGATTCGGTCAAGGTAGATCCTAAAAATACAATTTAAAAAAAATGCACATTCTTTTTTTAAATTATCTGTCAACGTTTCGGCATACATTGTAAGCCATCTTCAGGGCTATAATTAAGGCGAGGGGGGACGTCGTGCCACCTGGATTCCTTATACATGACTGAATATGTGATATTGTGAGTCATAAATTTGAGATCCAAGTGACACGATGACCCCTCTCGCCTTAATGATAGCCCTGAAGATGGCTTACAATGTAAGCCGAAACGTTGATAGATAATAAAAACATGTGNAACCCCAACAAAAAAAATCTACTAAATATTATTTAATTATTTTACAAGAGATAATAATTTTATCTTCTTAATTATTGCTAAACAATGTTTTCTCCGTTTTCTATAAAAATCTTTTAAAATTTATTTATACACAGATTGACAGTTAAAATATTGAATTTAGATTATTTCTATTAAAAATAAGAGGGGTTAATAAGTGATACCCGATTTTGATTTTTATGCTTATGGTTTAGAATAATAGAGGAACATATCTGGAGGACATCTGTCTGTGGTAGGGAAGAAAAAGGGGAGCTTTGGTGTTCGTTGGGATAAAAAAAATTTTAAGTACTAAAACGAAATAGTCAAGAAAATTCCTCAATAAAATTCGTCTCTCGAGTAAAATCCTAAGCTGGGCATTTCTGAAAAATAGATTAAATTATGAAGGATGATTAGCGTGAATTCGGTCCTGGTAGTTGAAGAATTAAAAACTAATTTGTAACCAAAAAAGTTTTTTAAAAAACTTATTTTAGTGCCATTGTCAATCAATTTATTTAGATTATACACTTATTATTCATGCAAACTTAGATAATAAAATATTTCAATTAAAATTTCTCTAGATAAAAAATAAAAAACCTTTACTAAGGGATAAATTAATGGGTGTTGATCAGAAAATACTTCTCCCTTTGGAATTAGCAGCTGAATGAATTATTTCAGTATATACCAAAAACATTCCCTTACTGGACGCTCTGTATTTTCAAAAAAAGATTAAACACACTGAACTCAATTTAAGTTATAACCACCATTTAATTTAAGTAATTTTATGCTGTTAATATTTAAAATATTATCTGGGAAACCTTTTCAGATAATATGCATTTTAAGTTAAATGGCTCAATTAATTTTTAATCCTTTCTTCACTTGCAGTTTAAATCATCAATGATTAACTTACATTCATAATCTTTTATTTGAAAGCTGTAATAAATAGTAAATCAAGACAAGAGAAGATCAATTTAGGATCAAAGAATGAATTTAAAATTTGGAGAAAGATGGAGTACAAATGAAAAAATATTATATAAATGACAATTATACTTACAATCGTTTCTCTGCTCAGCAAGTCGGATGAGAAAAAAGGGCAAAATGAGGAAAGTAGAAAAAAAAAAAAAAATTCTCTCGTCTAACTTAAGTAGATTTTAAGTAGCCTAGTAAGAAGAATGGGAACGGAAGGGAGGGGGAATGTATGAGAAAAAGAACCTATGAAAAAATACGGGAAAATTTTTGAGGAGAGGACCACTCGGAATTAGCTTCATATCGTTAAGACAATCACATATCGATGCGGAAAGAACGAGGATGATTTTTCCCCTGAATATGTGACAAACATGAAAGACTGCAATTGGCCAGGTTATCAATTCCGTAAAAGTGCGATCTAGACAGCCCTGGATCCATTACAAAAATATAGTCTGCAAGATGACGGTGTTCAGGGCTGGAATTGTCAATTGAAATGGGCGAAAATAAATATTAAACAGTACTACTATTCTATTTGTATTACTGATATAATATATTCTAAAATGCTGAAAGTGCTTCTACCCTCTATTGTGCAATGTAAATGCTTTTAAACAAGCACAATTAAAAAAATTACTGTTAAATAAATTGTAACTGTGATAGTTATCAAATTGTAACTTCGATCTGTATTTAACATTTATTAATACGAAAATTAGATGTTTTGGTCTTAACAATAAGTAAATTATTTAAATAAGGAATAAATTATATTTAAAAAGGTATGATTTCAGCATAGTCAAAGGGGCCAGATCGGTGTTCCAAGCCAGGTCTTGCGGGTTCGAGTCCCAACTCAGTCAGGCTTTTATCGAGAAATAAAAGCCAGGCCAGTGCCAAGAAATAGGTTGGTTAGGAATAGGATAAATTGTTCGTACCTCTATTTTCCTAAGTAGTTGAACGGGTGGTTACAAAAAAAAAAAAAAAAAAAAAAAAAGATAATTCTTACCAAATATCAAAGATATTTATGACGTGCGGTCCTGAAATTAATTAATCTATCTTAGCTGAGAATTTATGTGATAATAATCTGATACATTCCCAGCCAATAATGTATATCATTAACAATTTTTTAGTTTCTATAATATAAGAAGTACTTATTAAATAAAGTCAATAAATAATATTGATGAAAAATGCTATTAACAAAAATTGTAAGTTGGCGCCAGTTTCATTCGGCGCTCTGGAGCAGGAAGTTCTGGAACTCTGGAAAAATGAGCTGGGATAGAGTTCCGTCCTTTGAAATATTTTATTTGAATATTTTATGTTTCCCAATTTTTAATATTATTATTTATTTTTATTCTTAAATTAAATTGCAGTTGTTAAAATAAAAATTGTAAAAGATAGTTCAATAATAGGATGGAACTTCTTGCTTTTTTTTAAATTCCTTATTGCTTTGCTCCAAGTAGCACTATCAAATTTACAAGTTTCCTCATCCTAGTCCTTGATAAAGTTTTCCTTTTCTTTTAATAACAGTGAGAGATTCAAGTCCGTATGTTAAAATCTTTTAAAAAAAAGTCCTAAAGCATAATAAAAAATATGTAAATATTATTTTTTCGTGATATATAATCCAACGAAAATTTTAACAATTTTTAGTGCAAGAGAACAGAATAAAAAATCTAACTGTCCCAGCCAGGACTCGAACCTGGATCTCCTGCTATCCGGGCCGGTGCATTTTCACTTATGCTACCGGGACAAGTCTGATAAGTTATTAAATTCCCCGCACTAATGTGGAGAGGAACTCTCGGAGATCCTGGTTCGAGTCCTGGCTGGGAAAGTTAGATTTTTTATTCTGTTCCCTCGCACTAAAAATCAATAAAAAATATGGTTTCTCTTTGTCTAACCCCTGATTTTTTGTTCTGTTTTATGATATGTTCGACACTCGTTATAGACAGCTCGTCCCTGTTTTTATACATGTGCTTTTTTGCGAGTCTGAAAAGTCCAAAGCGTGCTTCGTTCACTGGCGCATTAAAGAACCTATGGGTTGCTTATTGATTTCCAGTATGACGACATACATATGACGTGGTGAAGTGGGAAGGAGTATGAGCTCGCTTTCGCTACGTCAGAAGAAACCCTACCTCCTCCGTGACGCGAGGGGCAAGTTCGTTACGTCGCACTGAGATTTATATACTCTCTCCTCCATTCAAACTCTTTTCGCCAGAGGCCATCCACGCATCTTCACGAATCTAAGATGAACATTCCTATTGCAAAAACCATTGGGTATTATTTTGAATAGATTGAATTATTCAAAGCTTTGATCAGTCAGTCGGGGGAAAAAAATCATTATATAATTATGTACTTGTATTCTTGTAAGCATTTAGACAAGAATTCAAAATAAGAATATCTTGATGAACGGATAAATGGAAAAAAGTACTTAGTTGAGGAAATGACTGAGTTAAGAGTCCAATAAAAATTTAATAAGAACTTTTGTACTCGGATAAAACGAAATATAGAAAAGTAACTAAATGTAATACTTTTAAATATTTTAACCAAGATGCTTTCGTTAACGTTGTCTGTTCTATTTATTCATCTTACATTTCCATTGGTCATAGAATAGTCTGGAGTGTGAGCTAAGCCAAGGTTTGAGGCAGGAGATTATAGTGGCTAAGGGGCGAAACAAGTGTTTTGGATATGTTTGTTCGCAACCTGCGGCTCACTAGAGAAGGTAAGTGGCCTGCAGACCGTTCTGACCGTCTGAATTTTACTTCTTCAATGAAGTAAAGCGTTCACAATTAGGGTTGGATATTACCAGAAGCACATAAGAAACAGAAGGACAGAAAGAAAAAACTGACTGTGCACAGGGAGTATTAAATCATTTGGACATTTGACTAAGGAGTTGAGTTCCTTAGCCTTTAGACACTCCCTAGCCAAAAGATCTACTACAATTTCTTGTAGTAACTCGAAAATCAGCAAATGACCTACGGGGAAAGGTAAAATAAGTTAAAAATGTTGCTGCTTTATTACAATTACTTAAACGGTGTAAAGAACAAAAATTTGTGTTTAATGACTCAGTTTTACTCAGTTTTTTTAACACTTAATTAGTAGAGAATTTGTTGGGGTTTGGTCGAGGTTGATAAAAAAAAATACAATTTTAAAAAATTATATTTTTATCTCCCGACATTTTGGCTTACATTGTAAGCCATCTTCAGAGCTAACGTGAAGATGAGAGGGGACGTATTGTCACCTGGATAAAATGTTCATGACTAACATTTTAGTATCGGGAGACAAAATAAGGGTTGCAAAATTGTTTATTCTATTATAAGTTGTTATCTGGCTCTATATACAAAAATGTGTATAATAATTCTTAATTGCAACGTTATATTCTTAATTTTTTAATTTTTGTTGAAAATCAACTTTATTTCTTTAAATCATTGTAAACGTGCTTCTTTTCTCATCACCCAGAGCACTTTGAATTACTTTCATCAGTCACTTTTACCTGTTAATTTCTATAATCTTTTGATAAATTCAACAACTTTTCGTTCTCTTTTCAATTTTCTGCGGTCATTTATTTTTAAATGAACTTCTTCTACAATGGGTTTTGAACGTGCCGATTTTGTCGGAGTAACCAATTTTACGTTCATTTGGTGCAGACTCCTTCAAAATTCTGAGAGATATTCTCAGTCGGATTGTGATAGGTATTTTCAATCCGAAGACTATGTTATGGATCCTCTATTACTATATCTACTACAGAGCTTGCTTACAATGACGAAAGTTCACGGCACTGATAAATAGCTGGCAGTGATTTGTGGTGATTATTCATTGTTATCTATGAAAATAAATGCACTTTATTACGTTAAAAAAAGTGCTACTTAAAACTTAATTATTTAGTTTATCATAAAAGTGGAGAAAGGACAAAAATTGTAAAATCAACTTTGTTGCTCGATCAGCCTATGTGTAAGTTAAAATATAGTTTTCTAGACGCCTCTAGAGAAACTTAAAAATAAAAACCACACAAAATAAAATATTCTCAAGTGGCGTATGATAATTTAAAAATTTATCAACAAGAAACCACCCCGAACATGGCTACCTTTAAACTTAAACTCTTGAGTTTTTGGGAGTGTGCCAGAGGAAGGTTCTAGTAAAAAGCGTTCTAGGTTTTTTACTTAGACTTTTTCTAAGTTTTTTATTACAATCTTATCAAAAGACACCGAAGTTAAGTGAAGTTAGTTCAACAATAAATTTGATTTATTTAATTTTATATATGTTAACATTAATTTTTTCGTATTGCCTTATGCATTTAGATACTAGACCACCTTTTAAATAATTGGTATAAATTGAAGGATATCATTTAATTTAGTAGGGATGCCAAGAGTTTCAAAATTTTAGTCAGGCATTGACTTATTTTTTTACTCTTTAAATACAGTTACTAAAATTATTAAAACCTATCAGAAAAATTATTATTTCATTACATTTTATATTATAATCAAATATTGTTTTGTATCTTACATTCCTTTATGGTATTTATATTGTATTGAGCAAATTACATTTTTCTATCAGTTTCTACTTTTTTCATTATAATATGATATTATATTACATGGTATTATAATGTAAGATATTGCATACACACACACACACTGACACATATATACGACTATATTTTAATATTTATATTGCATAACATTTAATATTGTTGATAACTTTTTCTTATATTTTTTTAGCATATTATGACATACTTTTTACCTAATATAACAATGATTGCTTTTTTATACACACTAGTTTAATGTATTTCTTCTAATCGTAATATTTTTCTAATGAATTATTTGGTACTAGTCAATGTGTATATTATTTGTAAAGTGTTTGGTACTTAAAATGTTTAATCTGATGTGTTATCCATTTTAAATTTTTTAGGCATTATTTTATTAACTCACATCTGTAAACACCAGCACTATATATATTTCAAACAGTTAAACATACATTTCATTCATCTTGTGTATTTAATAGAAATAATCTGTAAACATCTTATAATGAAATGTTAACTAGTCATTTTTAACATTGATAATACCTAAAAATGTTTCATGAAATTTAATAAATATGAAGCTAAAAGAGTAGCTATTAAATCTTTATAAAATTCAAAAAATACTGTAAACAACAGTAAATGTAAATATTTACTGCTCTTTATCGCTAAGCTGGGGGACCAAGCAGAGATTACTTAATCTGCTTAGCCGATAGTGTAAGCCGACCNTATATATATATATTTATAATCCTTTAGTTTATATAAACAATCAACAGATTTCTTATTACAGAAGCCCCCATGTGTCAAATTTGTTTCTAACTAATGACTTCATTATTTAGTAAAAATTAGTTTAAAATACGTTAATCAATCTTGGATGATTGTAAAAAAAATTAAACATACATAAAGTGATTGGCTTAATAAATAATGGACATTAAAATTTCATAGATAATAGTTGCTTATCTGCTAGAAAAATTGAGCCTACCTTTCTCTCTTAAGAGGGTCACGATGTATTGTTTATATTTAATTAAGTTCATACTGTTATAATAAATGACAATTTATAGTAATACTTACCATTTAATGTACGAATATTTTAAGAAAATGGTTATATAACTATTGGCTTTTACAATAACTTTTACAAATCTTCAATTTAAAAGTTTTTCCCTTCCTGTGTTATTTTTCGGTAATATTTATTTCACTATATCTTTAAAATATAGTTTTCATTATTTTATTTTACTTCTTTTTTTTTCTTTCTTTCATCGTAGGTTACTTACTGTCTGAAGAGGAGTTTGCTGGTGGGCTGCGGTTGCGGGGCGGTCCCCGGTCATGCAAGGAGGAAGCTGACGGTGGCTTACGCGTGAAGCGGGTGCTGGAGGCGGCAGGGGTTAATCCCGCGAAAGTGGTGTGTGGCGCGCACGGCGGGAGGAGGCACGGGGTGGCAATGCCGAAATGGGCGGCGAGCCTTCTGCTCGAGAAATATATACCGACCCCACCCCTACGGCCTTCCACCCCTCGGCCTGACACCCCTTGGTCTACCCAACCTGCTATCCAATTTTCTGAAAGAAAGGGGGTAAATCCAGAGAAGAACTAAACTTCTTTTTCCCCCTGTTTTTGAGTGTTTTGAGCAATATAGATCCAATTATAATCAGTTGTGCATTTAAGGAGCTTTTTCTTGATATTAAGAAAGATGGGGCAACCTTTAACGAAATATAGATAGGGAATTAAAACAATTGAAATTTTCTTTAATCATTTTGGTCAGGAATCAATGTAGAAATTTGTAGAATGAAGTATATATTTAGTATAATAAAGACTTGCCCTGATTCTGAAATTAAGCTTCAGAATAAACTAATGATTAAAGTAAATATACCAATTATGCAGTTTCAACGTGCATAGAATGTACTTAGTGCTCACTATTACTTAATGCATTAGTTAAAATTTTCTTTGCTTTAGTTTCAGATAATTATATCCCATTTCAATAAAACATTTTTTTAAGCTGTGAAAAGTTCTATTTTTTGGTTATTAAGATGGAAAGCACTTCTTAGGTGAGCTAAATTATAAATACCATAGCCCTCTGGGCTATAAAGAGATGCTTAAAGATATTAACATTGGAAAATAAATTAGTATTAAGTCATTGAACATTTATCTTATATTTTTTAAATCAGTATAATTCTAAAAACATTTTAAAAAATTCGATTTTGAATTTCGTACAGAGAAATCACAGTAGGCAATTTGTTTATAATGAAGACAGTTCAAATATTAAAATTAAAAAAAAATTAAAATGACTATTAAAAGTCAATGTGTATTCAATAACGATTATTTTTGTACACTTTGCATTATTTATATTTTGCTAAGGGCAAATTAACAAAAATTTTAAAAAGTCACTATAATTTTCTTTAAAGTTTTATTTTTTCTACTAGTTTTCCGCCTAGAACTGACGCATCTTCAGGAGTTTAATATATACTTTTTAAATACTGTTTTTGACCATTTGCTCGTATCAAAATATAAATAGTAGAAGGTCAGCAGTGGAGTTAAAATTACTTTTCTTAAATAATTAAGTAGTGGCCTAGTGGGACGTTAAGAAATGATAATGAAAAACCATAGTTCCTTACCAACCTTGGTCCAAATTAAACAGTCTTGTGAAGCGCCGTAGCAACAATTAAGTCTCTTGAGTACAGTAAATTCTCGCAATCTATATTTTAAAATAGTAGAGAGAAGTTGAGAGATAAATAGGGATGTGGTATATATATATATNATAGTTGATGCACCCTATTACTTCTCAAACTCCTTACTCCACATTGACCTTGAAATCCCTTTATATATATAGTGTTATAATGGCACATTATTCGTAAATGTTTCCTTTGCTGGAAGTTTACTTCTCCACTGAGGTTAGTGAACTCTGTTGTATTCATTAACATTAGTCTTTCATTTAGGGCACCAATGCCGAAGAGCAACAAGATGGGTTTGGAACGATAAAATGTTCCAGGGAGGAATGCAAGAAAGGAAAGCCATATCATCAGCAAAGAGTGCCAAGAAAGTATATGAAGATTTATATGTATAGTGAAGATGTTGTCAGTACAAAAGTATAGGCCCAAGCACACTGACCTGTATAACGTCCGTTTCCATAAGATGTTAAATAGAGTGATTTAACACTTGCTGCATCCTACAGACATCAATAAAGGTATCTGAACAATAATTTGGTGCCCAAGGGATAAAGGAATGTTTCCTAAAACTTTCAAATGTTCTTTATATTATTTCTATTAGATGTTTTTTTGTTGTTGGTTGGGGTTCGGTCAAGGTAGAACCAAAAAAATACAAATTAAATAAAAAGTGTATTTTTAAAAATTATATATATATCTGCCTAAAATACACTTTTTTTTTAATTTGTATTTTTTTTTATCTACCTTGACCGAACCCTAACAAAAAAACATCTAATAATAATATCTACGGTCAAAACACTCTCCATTTCAGTTTATATTATTTCGTTTTAATATTAACAGATTGAAGGGAAATACGTTGTTCTGAAGTTCCAGTCGCACTGGTAGATTAGGAATACAATTTCCCCCTTTGGGAGTTATAAAATAATTAGACTAGAGATCAGCCTTTAGTCTGATACTATGCACTTAGCAGTTGGGAAATTACATTCTACGTTTAGGGAGGAACGTGGCATGGGTATTGTCAATGGTGCGTCCTGAACTTCATCGTTCTCTTTGACAAGATGTCAGAAATCAAACTTTTCGGAGCAAGGGAAAGAGGGTTGTTGAAATTTAAAAATTCCACGATCTGGAGATATTATAAGGGATGATAGTCTCCTGCAGAGAAAGTAGGCTTTGAAAGTTTTACCTCGCTCCTAATAGGTCATCGGTACCTACGTTATCATCAAGTCGATTATTTCCTTCAATTATTTTTGGATATTTTTTTATCTCTGTTAATTACAGAAATATTTTATTATTTATTCTCTTAATGTTTTATATAT
>KZ807159.1:154260-167617 GCA_000696205.2 Oncopeltus fasciatus
TTTTTTTTTTATGATGTCTGAGATAGCAATTCATCAATTTATTACTCCAAAGAGTGTACAAATACAATTGGTTATCTCTAATAATGAATAACCAGAATTTCTGAACATTTAGTACATAAAAATTTCCCCTAAACAAATTTAGTTTGGCCCCAAATAACTTATGTCTTGCAGGTGTCCCACACTGTTATTAATCAGTTTTATTGAAAATACAATTATTAATTTATCTTTATCAATCTCTTTATTTATAAGTAATATTTTATGTTAAATTATTCTTGCAGAATACACAATGGTGAAAATAAATTATCA
Organism: Oncopeltus fasciatus; assembly: GCA_000696205.2. Taxonomy (NCBI): domain Eukaryota; kingdom Metazoa; phylum Arthropoda; class Insecta; order Hemiptera; family Lygaeidae; genus Oncopeltus; species Oncopeltus fasciatus. Next base: position 154,567 of record KZ807159.1, read on the forward strand.
GGTATATTTCTAAATGAAGTAAATAAGCCATCAGACAACTATAAGTATTTGCAGCCCATGGGTTTTTCTCTTGGCATACATATGTCTGTTTTTCAAGATTTAATAACTCCTATTTGCAGACCTCAGTGTTTTCCCCAAAATAGGGAACATCTTTTTTCAAAAGGTAAGTAAAAATGTGGGCATATATGTATGTATGTATGTACATATATATATACATTTATTTTATTATTCCCCTAATTTAATTGACTTATTATTATTATTATAGAACTCTTTAGATGTTGATTAAATATAATGATATTTCATATGTAGCTAGCACTTCTTTCGGCTTCATAATTTCCCAACCTGAATGTTTGGTAAGTTAATTCCAGATTTGTATAGATCATCATTAATGGCTTATGAATCATTATGATAATTTGCATCTAGTCATAAATTTTTAGTACATTTAATTTGCGTACTTATCTTTACCATTCTTTAATCACATAATTTAATACTTACTATGTACAGAAAACATAGGAAACCAGGCTTCAAATAAAATTTAAATATTATAATGTACCAAAGGAATTTAATATTATAAAAATTAAATAAAAAACCAAGGAGAGCCTACAGCAAGCTTTAATTGAATGGGAAGCCGAGCTAGAAAGGAAAGGAATGACTATTAATGCCAGAAAAAGTAAAATAATGCACATTGGCCGGGAACAGGAATACGTTGAGGTGCAAAGGTGAAATATTGGAAATGGTGGACGACTACACTTACCTAGGAACAGTGATAAGCAGAAATGGAAAGGTAGATCAGGAGATATCCAATAGGATAAAGAAGGCAAACTCAATTTACTACCACCTCTGCAACACAGTTATAGGGAAAAGGGAGGTGCAGAAAAATGTAAAGCTACATATCTTCAAAGCTGTTTACCTACCTACCCTCCTATATGGAAGTGAAAGTTGGGTACCAATAGACAAGCACCTAAGCAGAGTTACTGCAGCGGAAATTAGATACCTCTGTAAAATAGCGAGCCGAACCAGAAGAGATCGTGTCAGGAATGATAAGATTAGAGAACAGCTGGGGGGTTGGCTCCCTAAAGGATAACCTTGAAAAAAGACAACTTAGATGGTTTGGACATCCTTGCCGGATGAATGAGGACCAACAGGGAAACGTCCCAGAGGGAGACCCAGAACTCAATGGACTGACTACATCTCAAGTGTAGGAGAGAAGAGAGGAAAAAATTGGAATGCCATGAAAGCGCTGGCTTGAGACCAGGAGGCTTGGTTTGCCTGGACTGAGGCACGCTGAAAGGCACTAAGGAGGAATAGAAAGAAGAAGAAAAATAAAAAAACCTTAAAAATGTGTGTAAAAAGAAATAGGGCACTTCCCATTCAAATGTCAAAATATGTTTTAAACGTTTTATACATGAGTCCTAAATCTGCGTACCTCATAACCATCTTAAACTCCAGCAAGGATCAGCAGATGAAGAGTAAGCCATTGAAAATATCAGATCCAGTACTGCCTAGACTCTACTGACAACCAAAGATCCACAGAAGCTATACCTATGAGACCCATCGTTTTGACCATTGGTTCACCTACTTACAACAGTTCAAAGTACATTGCCGATAAGTTAAAGCCACTAGTGAGTAAAACAAAACATCATGTAAGAAACTCCTAACATTTCGTCAGTATGATTCATGATATTAAATTGAAGAAGTTGATATCCTCATAAGCTTCAATGTGAAGTCCCTCTTCACCAAGGTTTCTGTGCAAGGCACTCTGAATCTAATAAAGAACCTCCTGATGGAAGAAGAATTCAGCCTAGTGAAGTTATGTCTTCAATTTACTAATTAGTTTTAAGTTTGTTTTTGTTTTTTTGTTTAATTTTTTAAAACCAAAATTATGAATTCTGCTTGTCAGATTCACCTTATTTATCAATTTATTTCACATATTTTATAGTGCAGAGATCAGAAGGTTTGGCTAGTGATCAGAAAATGTGTGTTTGAGTCGCATCATGGCCCTAAACTTTTTTTTTATTTCTTTTAAAAATAATAATAATAATAAATTATTTCCTCTGACTCTTTCGGCATCTTACTGCTGGGGCCGAAGAAAATCAACCATGCGCGATCATCTTCTTCACGGAGGTAATAATTGTTTTCGTAATAACAATAAAAATTAATTATTCAAAAGTGGAACAAGACTACGTCTATTATATAAAATTCTATGTCTATTATTTAAAAAATTAGGAAGAAACACTTTTCCTTGTAAAATGACAACACTTTAGAAAATTTTTTTAAAAGAAGTTAGCATATAAAGTTTAATCGATCTACAAAAATCTTGAAAAAATTATAAAGATCTTACTAAGCAGAATATATGGTCCTATAATTATTTTTACGTACTCCAGCAATCACAAATATTAAATTAAAGATACTGTTCTNTTTATTAGTGTTTGGAAAAGTTTATTTTTTGGTTTTTTTTTATAAAGACACCGAGGGTAGTGGAAGGGTGGGGGGTAAGAGGCGGCAAGTACAAAGGGAGAGCTGCCCGCTTAAAAAGGAGCAAAAAAGGAAAAAGAAAAAAATAAGAGTATTATTGTGAATAAGTAACTTCTGGAACTATTTTCCATGTTTGACAGGTTTATTTTGAAGGAGGGCTAATGGTTTTCAGAATGTTGAAAATGTTTGAATAAGTTGAAGAAATTTGTTCTATGCCTGTTCTGTCATTAACTGGATTATGTTGTAAGTTCATGTGAATGGTTTCAGATAAAAGGTGTTTGTATTCAAAGGGTTCAGTGGAAAGATGGTAATGTTCTCAAAGTCAAGTGTGTGTTTTTCATGAAAAACATGTTTTGTGAGGGGAATTTTTTTTAGTATTTTTTTTATGTAATTTTTATGATTGTTAATTCTACAAGAAATAGGGTTTTTAGTTGGGCCAATGTAAGAACCATGGCAATTAGGAGTGGAACAAGGAATTTTATAAACAGCTTTGGTTCTGTTAGGAAGGGGGGATAGGGGTCTTTAAGGATGGTTTAAATGGATTTTAGTTTGTTGTTAGTGGAAAAAGCAAGCTTAAGGTTAGGAAAAGTTTTTCTGATAGTTTTCTTATTTTCAGAAAGTTTTGTTTTATATGGGAAAGAATGGAAAATGTGGTCATTATTTTGGACGAGGGGTATGCCCCTCAATCTATGGATTGAGAAGTGGAAAAATAAAGAATCCCTTCACAAGTTTTTTAATTGTGTGAGTAGGAAAACCATTAGATATTTTTGCTACGAAATGTCTTGTCAGAGAGTGTGAGTGATCTGTAGATAAGGTTTTTGCCCACATTTATTTTTTGATTATGAGGGTAAGATGAGTTAAAGTAGAGTAAATGACCTGAGTAATTGTGCTTGGTGTACCAATCAGTGGAGATTGGCTCTATAGCAATGGCTCATTGGTGTTTCGGATAATAAGGGTCCCGTGTAAGTTGCCTAGTGCATTTCTCTGGTGTAACTCGTCTTGGTAACTTCTCTTAGCTCTTTCAGTAACTTCTCCTAAGTTTGCCCATCCGTTGTAATTGTACCTCTGTAATAACTTTAGTTAACAAGTATATCAAATTGTATTTATAATTTCACATGCAAAAAAAATATATATCTTTCTAAAAACTGACCAATCCAAAAAAATATATAACTTAATATATACACACATATGCTAGTACACTGAAATATAATTTTTTATTATTTTGCTTTTCTGAAAGTCTTACCATTATTAACTAAGATTTTATTTTCAATTCTTTTTTAGTTTTGGATTACATGGTGTATGTAATATGTGGAGATAGTATTTGCTCTGGACTCATTATATCTAATGATGGTTTAGTTATGATTGCAGGGCATTGTTTCAATTTTGTAAGTATTTTCATATTATTGTTTTACCTTTAGCCTTTAAATTATCAATATTTTTTCTAGATACAGGTTCAACTGTGCTTCTAATAAATATTAGACAAGAAACAGTAGGATTATAAAAACTTGTTGACTATAATTATGTATTAAATAAAAGTGTAAGATATTAGTCCATTTTATTAATTTCCTCCTTCAGAATTAGGCTGAGAACTTTTTTGATATCCCCTCGTGTGCTAATTTGTGTTTACATGTATGTTTTTTTAATGCATGGTGTTTTGTGCGTGTATGTATGTGTGTTGTGTATAAAGAAACAAAAGTTTTATCCAAGATATCCCATTACTACAACAGAATCTTCTTAGAGAAACGGTAGAAAAAGCTAAATATAAATGTAGTGAATGTGATTATGTGAACTTAGTGACTATAATACGTACTGGGAGAATAGTATTTATGAACAGTTAGAATAGCAATCATTTAAGATTAAATAACATTTTGTCAAGCCTCTTTACTGAACCACTAGGAAGTACCACTGCTTTACACTAACTCACTAATTAAAGAGATCAAGGGTATCATACATTGTCCTCTGACATCAGAAAGCTCACTCTTGTGTAATAACATCTTGAATTGTTCTGATATTAGGACTCCCGAAATCGATTTCTTTGAAAATCATACCTTTCTTTTCAGGAGGTTTTAGTTACCTGTTCTTAGAGAAGTTAGATTAAAATTTGCATGAATGGAAGAGTATTTCTCATACAATTGAATTTTTGTAGAACCCTGTCATGGGTTCATTAAAAATTCAATTGTCCTCGAAAACTTCATTTTATAACCCAGTCCTTACTAACATAATTTAATTTTTCAGGAACTCATAAATAGTCAAATTAAGAAATTGGCCTTGCATGCCTTTCTTTTAAACTTTTATAATAAATATTTCTCATATGCTTTTCATGGATTGATTTTTTTTTTTAATTCCTCTCTTCACCCTTAATTCATTGTATACTAAATATTTTATACTTAAAAATGCCTTAAATATACATATTTATATAGTTCAATAATTATACTGTTTAATTTAAGCGAACTTGTCTTGATGTGGATGTTTGGTTTCCTCAAAACAAATGTTATAGAGGAAAAGTAATTTTTTCATCCAAACCATGTTCAGTGCTGGATATAGCAATAATAGATCTAAAGACAAAAATTGTTTTTCCTACATGTAGCTTTTCTGCTAGATTTCCTACCATAGGTAAGAAATGTATTTCTTTAATTTAATTTATTTTTAACAGGAATTTTAGTAAAGTAGAGTTGAGAACTTTCCAGATTTCTTAATTACTAAATATTTTATTTAGGTTGTGGTTATTTATCCCACGTAAATTATAAATAGTTCATGAGAGGGAACAGAATAAAAAAATCTATCNGGAAGATTTTAATCTCTTAATCTTCTTATTGCCTCAAGCTCATAATTTTATTAACTTTAAATTAATACACATACGATCTATTTTATGAGCATCAATCATCTCTTTTTTTTCTTTTTTTATGATGTAAAAATTTATTTTGTTCTTCACTAATCTCACTTTAGAGAAGCCAAAGTTATGGCCCATTTAAAATGTTATTTGTATGTAGAAAAATTTGTCTATCCGCATAGCACCCAGACTTTTATTTTTATAAGAAACCAAATTTGGTATTTTATTTTCTTTTTGTAACTGTTAGATGAATTTGTAAGTGGCTCAAATATATTGAGGGAAAGGGTGGATTTTGAGAAGGTTGAAATTTTAAATCATATTATCTAAGTTTTTATTAGTGTTTGGAAAAGTTTATACTACAAGTTTAGCATAAAATATGTATTAAAGAAAAACACTTAACAGTGTATCTAGGATGAGACCCTTCCTTTTAAAATAAAAAAAACAAATTTGGGTATTTGAGCTCAATTGATTAACAACAAACTCAAGCGATCTGTCATACCTTCTATTTTCCGTCTTCATTGGTTTCTGCAAACCATCTTCTGTTGGCGAATACAAGCAATCACTGTCATATGAACAGACTGAAGACAGAGTTGAATACAGACAGTGACAGTGAACGCATGTATTCGGCCAGAAGATGGACAATGTCCGAAAGCGCTCACCAACAGAAGATGGTTTGCAGAAACCAATGAAGAAGGAAAATAGAAGGTATGATAGTTCTATATTCATTGGTGGTGGAAATAACCTTTTAGATTATTTAACTCAAGCGATATTTGTATAGGTACGCTAGATATTGATTGAGTTTGTTAATGTTTAATATCAGGCAAGGTGAAGGGAGGAGTTTTAGAGGTATATTAAATTGAAAAAAATGTTATCATTGTTATTAGTGTCATGGCTAATGTTTATAGATTTTAATAGGTGGACAACTTTATTCTGAAATATTTATGTTCTACAAAATTTTAAGAAAATTGCATATTAAAAAATATATATTCAATATTATAACTATAAAGATTGAATGCTTTCCCCCAGGGAGTCTTGAGAACTGCATTAATGATGTTATCTTTTACCTTTTCATTCCCTCCTTTAGTTTCTTTATATGTAATTAATATATATGTGTGTGTGGGTTGTTTTTTTTAATAGCAGCCTTGCAGCAACCGTAAAAGCAGTTTGACCACGATCTGCCCATTGCTTACAGGTTTCGATTGTACTCATTTATTCAGATTTCAGCAGTAAACCCACTTTTCATCTCAGGTGAAAATCTTCCAGTAAAATATCATATCAGAAGGGTTTTCAATCAATTTTCACAAAAATCTAACCTCTTAGCTAGTTGAGGCTTTTTAAGTTAATTTTTATTTAAGAAGAATTAATTATTTCTATTTTATGTATGTTTTAGCTTTATTTATTATTATTACGACGAGTACATACAACCAATTTTGGCTTAATATAATTACAGAGAGAGCCAAGGGCCAACATAGTCAAGTGTGGATCATGTGAGGGTTATGCCTGCCCTATTGTTTACATACGGACCAGTGGACTAATGGAGCCTACCTCGTCCTTTGTTTGTTATGATCTCATTCACCAGATTGTGGGTGAAGGTTTTTTTTTTGTCTGGCTCAGTCCCATTATTTTACCTCATAACAAATATTTAAGGGTGCAGTATGGTTCTAGGAACCAATTTAAGTATGTCGGAGTCGAGAATTTACAATGTTTAAACTCAGAACTGTATTCTTCACATTTTCCGTTGTTTCTGGACAACATTTCACCTGCCTGTAGTAAGTACACCTACTTGATATTTAAAATTGGTGCCTTTTGTGAGTGAATAAATAAGGCCCTGCTTATTCCTCACAAAAAAAAAATGGACACACTCCAGACCAGAATAGGCCATTCCTACTGCTATTTTGACAGCAGCCCATGCTCAGTGGTTTGATAGTTAACTCTCAACTGGGACAGCTTTTGGTCAGCTGATTTAAAACTGTTGGCTCCTAGCATTCTTCTTTTTTTCTCTCTCTCTCACACTTTAATGTGAATTACTAATTGTGTGTATATTTTTTTTTCTCTTAAAATTAATTATAAAGGTTTTTATTTTTACTTTCTCTTGTATTTCAATATACATTTTGTATGTATATAAAACCCCTTTAAATATATTTATCTGTATGCACTGTAGTGTCTGCAACTATTGAAATAATGAAACAAATTCAGTATTTAAACTTCTTAAAAACTGTTGGAAGAGATCATTATTAGCTGAAATCGGTTGAGGGAAGGGGGTTTAGTGGAAGGCTAAAATTTAAAATCTTAATATTTTTATTTGCACTATGAAAAAAAATAAAATAAAATAGGTGCAAAATTTTTATTATAATTTTATAACATTTATGTTCTGTAACATTTTTCAGAAAAAGGCATATTAAGAATAATATTTAATAATGTAACTTTGAGTGTATGATGGATCCTCCTATTTTAATATATAGAAACCAATTTCTGTATATGTGCTTTTTTTAGCTACCCATTAAAATTATTCATTTTTGATTGGAAGGGTTGTGGGAAAGGGGGATTCATAGGGAGACCATAATTTATAATCTTTTTCTTTCTTTCACTTACAGAAATATTTTATGGGCGATAATAGGTGTAAAATATGTAATTTATGTTTAATTGATTGTAAAAGTTTTAAAGCTTGTTTTGTATATCATTTTTGCCAAAAATTCTGATTAAGGATGAGATTTAGGAATGTACCTATGATGGATAGGTGCTCCCAGCCTACCTTCTCGGCCAGTCTTGAGCAAACTTCACTGGTCTTACCTATTACGGTCATTTTTTTCTATGGCTTGCAAGTTAAATTTACTCGTTTAGTCTTATTTTTATACATTTTTAATGAAACATGGAAAATCTGCTTAGATTACGCAGCTCCTGGGTGTCATGCTTTTTTATCTTCTGCTCTACCATTTTCATGCAATTATTTGTAACTCGTCTGGGGCATTCAGTAAAAAATATGTTTTCCTAAAATTTACCTTCTTTTATATTAATATCAGTGAAAGGGGAATGTGGTCAATCAATTGACCTCTCTTCTTTCATCAATGACAATAAAAATGAGTGGCATTTTATTTACAAATTTTTTTTCTTGTATATATGCATATTATTAAGCCATCAAATTACAAGATGTTTTATTAGCAGAAGTAATAAATAAAGATTTATATACAAATAAATAATAATTNNNTAATAATAATAATAAAACATTTATTTTCCTTCTATTTTTTTTCTTTTTTGAGTTGAATAGAATATCTGAAATATTTTTAATTATTACCCTATTCAAATTAATACCTTATTCAAATGGAATTATTATGAATCATTGTATTACAAATAATTTTCCTTTTCTTTATATATTATATATCCCCACATGTAGGGGAGGCGTTGATTTGTCAGATACTGAGTTTTTAGGAATGATTTTTGAGAGTTGTTTTGTATCTCCAACCAAATCTTTGATCTATTTCTTTTCCATTATTTGAATTCTGAATCTATGCTTGTGAAGAATAAATGAATTTAATAAGTGATAAGTTACTTAACTGCAAACTGAGAAGAAACCGAATCATATTTATTGTATTATAATTTTTTTTTTTTTTAACTCTGATTTTTTCCATGTTTCTTATGTATATTTTTATTTATTTATTTATGTTTTCAGGAGAACTAGTCCTATGTGTTGGCTACTTTTCTTCACCAATGAAGATTCATAAAGCCTATAGTAAAGGTTTAATAACTGACCTTAGTAGTTTTCTCTGTATTACTGTAACACAAGATCATTTTGCTGAATGTGGGGGAGGTATTGTTTTGTCAGAGGATGCTGAATTTTTAGGAATGATTTTTGAGAGTCGTCTTGTGTCTCGAACAAAATCTTTGATTTATTTCTTTCCCATTACATGCATTCTGTCTGAAATAAATTATTTCATTCAACACGATAGAAGTAAGTATCTATTTATGTTATACTAAAATAAATAAAGACTATTTTAATTATTATATAAATTATTAGTTACAAATTTGGTTGATTTCTACCTAAAAAACATGGTCAGAATTCAGCTTGATGGCATTATTTCTCAAACTTCAGTGAATGCTTCTTTTCCAGTGACCAGTCAGGACCTTCTGACTTTTTTTAACTTTCCATGCAGAGGCGAAAATGTCAAAAGGCTCTCAGTTTAGTTATCAAAAATATTACTAGATCTGAACAGCTGATTTTGAGTGTTTCTTGTGTTGAAGCATCATTAAGATGAGCTCTGCTGGTGTTAATGTATTTTATTTGAAACCCATCAGTACAGAAAATAATTAATTTTATTAAATTAATTAATAATAATTATTATACAAAAAATAATTAAATTTCATATATTTGCATACATATATGTGTGTAGGTGTTTATGAATGTTTATGCATGTATGTAGGTGTTTATGAATGTTTATGCATGTGTGTAGGTGTTTATGAATGTGTATGCATGTGTGTGTATAGTAATATTTACATTTTGCCACAATATTTAAAATTAATAAACAGCTAAGTTGTAAAAAGGATATACACATCTTCACATGTTATTATACTAATTTACACTCACGCCCACTCTGGTTATATTCATACCCAGAGATGGTAAGAATATAAGATTAAAAGATAATTTACCTAAATTTGTACACAACTTGGACTGTTTACTTTTATGTTGTTATTTAAAAGAGGACTTTTTTAAATGTCCTAAAGTCTCAACAATATAAATTTATTACATTTTTATTATAACATTTTGATTCAAATTGAGTCATTTTCAGTTTTAAAATAAGGAAACATTTTTATAATGAATTAATACTGAAATAAAATCAGATTTACACCCATAATGCCTTTCGTATACCATATTTATGAGATACAAAATCAAATCAATGTTTACTGTATATCCTCAAGAATTTTTGCACAAAATTAAATATAGGAGACTTGTTTTTCACCAGTTGTCAATTATAAAGTTGATAAATATTTTATTTTGTTGTGGTTTTTAATCCCACGTAAATTATTATTTTTTAAACAATTAATGAGAGGGAACAGAAAATAAAAAACTATCTGTCCTCGCCAGGAATCGAACCTGGACCTCCTGCTATCCGGGCTGGAATGCAAATTAATCCATTACACCACAAGGACCAACCAGCTCTCTCGTAAGTTAGGCTCTCGCTAATGTATAAAGTTGAATTTAATTAAACTATAAAAGCATCTAGAAGAAACAATTATAATAAGAGATACTCCTAATTGGAGAGGAGTAGCTGACTAAGCACAAAATCAAAAAGAATTTGTCTCCATATTAGTATTACAATATTATAAGAAAAGCCATTAGAAAAATGAATTATGAAATCTGTGTGTCTGAAATTATATAATGGTGTAAATAAAATACAACAAAATAAACGGAATAGCAGCAAGTACAATATATTCTCTAATATAAAGGGACTAGCTGAAAATATATGTGTCTAAGTTTTGGTATAGAAGATTTCTCATATTATTAAATCAATCCATCCCATCAAATGAAGTTAAAAAAATTTCATTCAAATTGCAAAAATAAAATGAATACAGCAATTCAGTTAAGTTCCTTGTATAAAACAGATTGCCTAAAGTGTCCTGCAATAAGTCTTAGTAAAACAGTTCAGTATTTGAAACAACTTTATATTAAAAGGCAGAATAGAACCATAAAAAGGCTGCAAAAAACAGTTCACTGAAAAGTAATAAAGCTGCTTTGGTACAGCATTTTCATAATCACAAACAAGTATTTTTTTTATGGTGATAGAGCACACCAGAATAACCTTCCATTGAGGCATCCCTAGACTCATGTAATTATTATGAATCACTCACCCAGAAAAATGGGCAAGGAAGATAGATTACAAATGTTTGAACCTCATTGTAAATAATTTAATCAGACTTGAAAAGAAATTATGAAATGAATTTAGTGTCCTATAGAAGTGGGTGAAGAGTAATGGGTGGCTGCAGGAATATCTTGGCCATCATAGTTATAAATAAGATCTAACCACAAGGATTATAAAAGTCAATAATAAGCAAAAGTTCAGGTTTATTGGTCACCACTGAATGTGATACTAAGTTATAAGCATAAGATAAATATTTAAATGAAAATTGTTTTAGTCCTAAGAATAATTTTTGGGAAAAATGTATCAAATTTTATTTGCATATGCAAATTTTCTTTAAATGTATTATAACAGAATAAAGGTTTGAGTTGGTGACCAAAATAAAAATAAGGTTGAAACATCACTTAAGTTAGGAGCTCTGAATTGGCCGAGGAGATCCATTTAGACCCCTTTGCAGAGACTTGTGGAATTAAGTCATGCTTTGGACAGGTTTTTCTCTCAATATTTGTGGGCACTATATTAGGCTTTAACTATCCAGTCCTTCATAAACTCATTTTACTAATTTATGAATTGTTCATATGACCTGAATTTATGTACTAAAGAATAAAAAAACAGGATAAGGCTTTTGAATAGAGTCTTATGATAGTAGTTGGATAATTACATTGATAAGTAGTGTAGGGAAGCTGGTAAGTCATCAGAATTAGCTCTTTATAATATTTTGTAATTTGATTGCAATGAATAGTAAAAATGACATTCAATGACAATCACATGAGGAGAGAAAGTTACCAATAACACCACTCTCAAATTATTTACAGACTATGTTCCCAGGAGGTCATGGGGTCATCTTCCTTTGAGTCAGGGTTGTAGGGGTTGGAGTAGGAAGACAAGGTGACAAGTGTCATGTTAATGCCCAGTCCCTTCCTGAACACTTTGATGAGTTCCAGGAATACTTCACTAATAATTTTTACCACATAATATCAGTACCAGAAACCTGGCTAAAACCCTATATCCCTTCCTCAGTAATAAGCCTAATTGCTTTTTCCTGACTCATGATCGAGAGAATCACATGGGTGGGGGCATTGGCCTTTATGTTCATGAGAGTATGCGAGCCCGAATCCTTGACTGTTCTTCCGCCTCAATTAATCCTCATATTGAATTTCTTTTTACAGATATTTGTATTGATATATCATACAATACGTGGTAGTTTATTGCACTCCCCAAACTCTCTTAGACCTCTCCTTTGAGACTTCATTGCAAAATATTGTTCCCTTCTTCTCAAACATATTTATTTGTGGCAAATTTAATTCCATTTAATGTCCTTTCAAACTCAAACAGACGAAAATTTGTTTTTTCTCCCCTTTACTTCCTTTTTCCTCTACACACCACTCACAATTGTCCAACACTTGGCTGGACATTTTTATCATTGATTCTTCTGAAAAACTTATTTCTTCATACCAACACCCTTTAGGCTTCCTATCCAATCATGATATGATTCAGCTGTCCTATAACTTAACTACCTTAATATTCACTATGAAATATGTATTCTTTCGAAAAACTGAGCTTCTTACATTTGAGACCATCCAGGAAAACCTGGAAACAGTTGATTGGGATCCAGTGTTTCCTCGGTGTTGCAGAGGTCAGCATGCCTACCCGGAAAGTAGGAGACCTGGGTTTGATTCCCGGTTATGGTAGTAAGATTTTTTTTTTCTGGCTCCCTTTGTATTTCTTGTGGATAATTTAGTGTGGGATGGGATGACGTACCACAATTAATTCATTATTTAAAAAATTCCATTTTTATATTGTCATATAAAACTCATGCAGTTAATATTTTTTCCCCTATAAAATATAATTTTATTTTTTTAATTTATGTGTGTATCTGTCATATGAACAGACTGAA
>KZ807159.1:173354-185188 GCA_000696205.2 Oncopeltus fasciatus
CAGGAAGACGGTTAGTATCAGTGGGCCAGTAGGTGGGGGAGGAGGGACATAAAGTAGAGAAATTGTGAGAGGAAATGACATTATACAGAGCACGGCCACGGGAGTTGGTCGCTCTCGTGCCCCACTGAAGGTGTTTCGCATTATAGTCTCCGCCAGAGAGGAAACGGGGACATAAATGAAAATAAATTTAATATATAAAAATAAATGTTGAATGACTTCAACATGGGCAATACACTGCAGAAAGGGAAATTGGAGAAGTGGTAGTATGGATAGACACTGAAGTGGATTGGAGGGAGTCTGTAGGAGTGGAAGGTATCAAATGATGAGTATGGAAACATTGGAGGAGTGCAGTTCCACCATGAGCTTGTCCGTCTGGGTGATCAGTTCGGTAAGTTGTGTACCCTGGTATGTAGAGTTTTTTATTCTTAGTTAGCCGTGTTTCGGTAAGTAATAGTACATCTATACCGTTATCTTCTAGTGTCAGTTTGAGTTCGTTTATGTGTGTTTGGATGCCGTTAGCACTCCAAAGGAGGACGGAGAAGGATTTAGGATTGGAAGGACTCATTTTAAGATAGATGAGGAAGTCAGTTTATCTAGTACTGTTGTTAGGTCGCTCCCTCCTGGGTGTCTGACGTTGAGGAAGAGACGCTTCTTGTCTGGGTTGGTCCGCCTGTGGCTGTTAAATCTGAGGTTGGTGTCTGCCCCGTGACAACGATCTTAGCCTGGGTTGTGGCTCCTGGTTGGTCGATTGTGGGGTCGCTCCTTGTCCATTTAGTGCTGCTCCGCAGGAGATTCCAGACTTGATGGTCCTTGAAGTGGGGCGTGGGTTCCTGGTTGGAGGTTGTTGTGTTGTTGGCACCTGAGGGTTCATTATCCTCTGCTTGACCTTCTTGTATATATCAAAACCTCTGTAGCTAGCAGGGTGGCTTTTTCCGCAGAGGGCACAGATTGCTGATTCCTCCCTCCTCTTTTGTCAGACAGTACTGTGGTGAGTTCCACATTTTACGCATCGAGGGTTATAGTTACAACCAAACTTAGTATGCCCAAATTGCTGGCAGTTATGGCACTGAACTACTTCCCTTTTAACTTACAAATCCAACCCTTATTTTTGTGTGGCATAGTGCTGGAACTGTGTATAAGTCTTGTACATTGGGTGTTTTTTCGACATCTACAAAAAAGTGTGGTAGTGGTGCCTTGTCAATTCCTCTTCCAGGGCTTAATACGTTAAGAATATTTTTTACTACAAACCCTAAGTCAGTTAGTTCTTCCTTAATGTCTTCGATCGGTGTTGTGTGGTGGAGATTTCTAATGACTACTCGTAAAGTCCGTTCTTCCTGTAGTTGGTAAGTATGGAACTGGGCACTTACCGATTTCAGATAGCGTACTATCTCCCTATACGTATCTGATGAGTCTGGGTTTAATTATGTATCTGCCTTTCGACTGATACATGTGTATTTCCCTCGACCTACTTTCTCATCCAACTGTCTACACATCAGGCCGAAGTTTGCTATGTTTTTCACAAATATTGGAGGAGGCTTTGGTGTTCGCTGTGGGGTTTCTGAGGTCTCCATGTTCTCTTCATTAAAGAAAACGTTAAATGGGTTTGCAGTAAAAAATTGCGATGTTTCTGTGTGTTGTGTTGTTGTATTCTGGGCGGTTTCTGAGGGTGGGACTGTTGGTGGTGATGGAGGTCTATTCGTCGTAGAGGGTTGGCTATTTTCATTGTTTTCAGTAGTATTTTCACTCATGTTGGTGGCTGAAGATGACTTCGCCACTCTTTTTTTTTTGTTCTCGTGTTTGGGCTTGTTTTTGGGGGCAACATTTGTGAGCCTCCCGCTGAATGAGGGCGCTTTCCTTTCATCGCTAATATTTCATGGTGAAAAGCGTCATTCATTTGGTAAAAGTTAAATCAAAATATTGAGGAAAAAGTAAATATAAATATTTACTGCTCCTTATCTCTAAGCTGGGGGCCGAGTGGAGCTATCTAATCCTCCTTTTGTTAACTATAAGCCGGACAGCCTCAGCTGCTACCGGGCTGGAGGTGGAGGGAAGCGCGCCTACCCGAGCACGTCTGGCCTTTCCTCGTTATTAAAAGAAAAAATTGAGTATTTCACTCACTTGGTGCGGTTCTGTTCCTCGGCGAAATCCCTCGAAACTTTGTCACAGTCTTCACGCTCGCTACATCTTCAACCGTGACCAGTTTGATGACAAAGAAAACACTAAAAACAACTTCAAGAGAAACAATTGCTGAGAGCTAACAATAGACGTCCTCTCTCTGCAATGGCTTCTGTCGAACCTCTGGAGATTATTAGTAATAATTTGTTGGGTTCGGTCAAGGTTAATAAATAAAAAAAAGTGTATTTTTTAAATCATCTGCCAACGTTTCGGCTTACATTGTAAGCCATCTTCAGGACTATCATGAAGACGAGAGAGGACGTCCTGTTCCTAAGATCACATTTTCGTAACATATAATATGTGCTGAATTTTCACCACACCTACCTTTCTTAAAGGCGAGACTGGGCGTGTTGTCNTTTTTTTCCCTTGGATTAACCTTCACCGAATCCCAAAAATCATATACAAGTGGATAATAGTTAAGATAAATTAAGATTATGCAAATATCATAGCTGAACGAAAATCCATCAAAAGAAAACTTATATTACGTAATGTCCTGCTGTATAATTTTCATATGTTATTTATTTTTATAAATTTTATTATTCTCCATCTTTTAGTTCTAAGTATATTGAATGAATCGTATGTGAACGATATAAAGTGGCATAGAACTATAGGGAAGTTTGAATTTTCTTCAGTATTCAAATACTGAAATTTGCTTATCATCATGAGCACAAATCAGGTATTAAGTCATATTTATATTTTTACTGTTTAATTATAACTAAATAAATACTCTTTGTATAACGTTTTTGTTTGTCACTTCCGACGAATAATACTTTTAATATTAACTCTGCAGACATGTTATAGACGTGACTTTTGATATATTGCCCCATTTGTTAATTATGATTATTTGTCAATTAAAAATATCTTAATTTGTCCGTTTGAAGTACATTTTTATTTATTCATTTTGTATTTAATTAGCATCCATCATAACTAGAACTAAAAAATGCGTGTTTCTGGAATGCAG
Organism: Oncopeltus fasciatus; assembly: GCA_000696205.2. NCBI lineage: Eukaryota > Metazoa > Arthropoda > Insecta > Hemiptera > Lygaeidae > Oncopeltus > Oncopeltus fasciatus. The sequence goes on from KZ807159.1 coordinate 176,491, forward strand.
AATACATTTTTAAAATCATCTTCGACTAACCAATTGGTCTAATTTGAATGAGCTCACATTTATTGTTGTATTTTTTTATATTTTATTTTGTAATTTTGTTACATTGTTCTTTATTATTATATTTTTTATTCTTAGTTAGCCGTGTTTCGGTAAGTAATAGTACATCTATACCGTTATCTTCTAGTGTCAGTTTGAGTTCGTTTATGTGTGTTTGGATGCCGTTAGCACTCCAAAGGAGGACGGAGAAGGATTTAGGATTGGAAGGACTCATTTTAAGATAGNTGTCATTGTAATTTGGTTAAATAACTCTTAGTTTAATGTTATTTAGGCTGATCTGCAGAATTTCAAGATGGCTGACCATTATCCTTTTATAGAAATAGTCTTTTGTACATGAGAAACAGGTTTTAAAAATCTGCAATCAATGTCAGCTTATGTGTATCCATGACAAAGTGGTCACATTCCCTTTTAGAATTAGTAGTTGACAGGAATGACTATGTGTTTTCGGAAAAATAATTATATTTTTGGTGAGTTGTGATTTTTAAAAGTGTGGCCTTGGCCTACTGTATTTCAGTGCCTGTTTCTGAGCAAAGTCCTGTGACTCTAAATTATAATTTAAAATTTTGTGACTTGGTTGTTTTTAGTATGGTTCTCAAAAAACTTTTTAATGCTCTCTTCAATAACATTTTAAGTTAGCTATAGAATTACTTTATCAACAAGTTTATTTTAGTTTAGGCAACTGCTAATCAGTATTTATTAATACTAATTCCTCTTCAAGAGCTAAATAAATAATTTTGAATAAAAAAATATTTACTAAATTATTTATTATACTCCCGAAGAGGCATAATTATTTAATGGGGACCTAGTAGAGCAAGAGTAAGTTTAAAAAAATTATTAGTATTTTTATATTGTTTGACCATTTATCCATTTTAAAATATAAATGCTTGCCATTCTTAAGCTGGGCTGCAAATATGACGACTTGAACTGGAAGATAGTAAGGTAGATGGTGGAAAAAATATTCGCAAACACTGGGATCTTCAACCCCTGGTAGGCTACTTTGATGACTGCAAGTGTGGATGACACCCATAACCTTTTTCCAGACCTGTTCTGGGACAGACCAGTCTTTAGTAGTGTTACAAACACTCAGAAAAGGGTCTAGACCTTACAGAGAGAAGGCCTTGAACCAGTTGGGGTTGATCTGGACCTCTGCAAATACCTTGCCTATATATAAGCAACTCCCTCGCCCCTCGAGTTCAGTTCTCTCAGTTGGTCTTGAGTTTGCACTAGCTCCAACACATCCAGTGATAAACAAATTGTGGCAGTGGTAACTCAATTATGACAGTTTAGTGATAAATAGATTGTTGTGATGATTCTTAGTGCTTCTGTGATAATGACTTATTGCTAATCATTGTAAAGTAGCTGTAAGTAATAGTTGTTATCTTTAATTGTATAATAGATGTAAGGTTGTTTACTAGCGGTAAGAATTTGTTAATAAATTAGAGATATTGCATTTGTAGTAGTTGTTTTATTTACCTCTAGCCTGTAACAATAACACTGCTTTTTAAAAAACCAAACAATGAAGAAAAACAAATAGTTCTATTTAAAGATAACAGTTCAAAATGTAGATTGAGGTTTTATACCTATTGGATGAAAGGTGAGCTAAGGTCTGAAATAGGATAATCCATTATATGGTTTCAGGAAATTCTGAAATATGGCTGTTATAAAAAGTAAGAATAAAAAAAAAGAAGGTGTTTGTGAGAAAACTTTTTTCAGACAACATTCATGTCTGTATTATTTTGCCAAACTTAGAAATAAAAATTTAATTAGATTATAGATAAAAAAATTTTAAGATATAAGGAATAGGTGTCACAAGTCATAAAATATTACTTTATATTACTATATTGTACAGTGAGACCTGGCCTAAATTTTTAGAGAATTATTAGAGTTTTTTAAAAAACATATGAGCCATTTGAATAGAAAAAAAAAATGCAATTCAATAGAAAAACTTTTATCTTTAACCTTCTTCTTCTTTCTCTTCCTCCTTAGTGCCTTTCACATGGAGGTACCTCTGTCCAGGCAAACCAAGCCTCCCAATCCCGAGCCAGCACCCTCATGGCATTCCATTTTTTCCTCTCTTCTCTCTGATGTAGTCAGTCTATTGAGTTTTGTTCTCCCTCTGGGACGTTTCCCTGCTGTTCCTGTGTTGAGGAACACTCATTCATATGAGAGAGATGTCCGAACCATCTAAGTTGCCTCTTTTCTAGGCTATCCTTTAAGGAGACAACCACTAGCTACTAGATCTAAAATTTGAAGATATATTAATCATTTTTAACTATAGTTATTAGACCATCTTTTTTTTATAGACAAATCTTGGATTCGTGGAATACAATCGAATAGAAACTTACTGTTTTTCATTTAATACTCTAAAGTACAGATGGTGGACAATCAATTTTATGTAAAAGACGAAGGACACCTTAAAATGGGGTAACAGAGTTCCACATAAAATTTGATTCTATTAGTAATTCTGGAAGACCCTCCTCCAAATACTTCGAAGGATGGCTGGTAGAATAAGTGAGCATAGCAAATCCAAAACTTTGCACCACGATGTATTAGTAAACCTAATACAGACCTATTACCTCTATATAAATGTATAAGAAATTAAGATTGTGGGCAATCCGCCTTGTTAAGATAAGTTTCTAGATATTTCGAGTTATGTGGTTTACTTTTGCTGGAATGCCAAGTTCTAATATTATTTCAATAATAGACAGTATTCAATAAAATAAAATTAATCTAAATTACTCTTGCACTCAGTGAACTTTTTTTTTTTTTTTTTGTAGATAGGTCAACTTCTGCTAAAAGTCAGCTAAATAAGGCATTATATATACACACAAACATAAATATATATATTTGGGAGAGCTCTTAACTACAGTAATCAAAGTGACCAATATTCTTATTTTTATTCAGATAATTTTATCCGAATTGAGCTTCTTTCAGAAATGTTATTCTTTATTAATTTTTTTTATTAAAGTAAAAATCAGTGTATATTATGTTTCACAAAAATGTTTTGTTTTTGCCTTCTGCATTTTCTCCCCTACCCTTAAAATGAAAATTACTGAACAGTTTTTCGTGGAGAGTAGTTACCTTAGAGTCTCAAGTATTAAAACATTGTTCCTCACCTTAATTAGTCTAATTGTTCATATGACATATAAAGTGCAAAATAATCTGAGCTAGTGTTACCATAATACATGTTTAATACATTTTATTTCGAATTAATAATATTTTTAAAAGTAACTTATTACTGTGGCACAAAATCCTTTGTAAGAACAAAAAATCGTTGTGCCACTATAGTAGGTAAGATGGTGAGGAAAGTTGATGTGAGCGATTCATATTTATATATAGGTAGAGGGAGGAATATATGTGGATAGGGAAAAAAGTAATTTAGTTTTTTAAATATTTTATTTTGGTTGTGGTTTTTTATCCTGTTTTATCCTTTTTATTCTGTTCCCTCTCATGAATTGTTTAAAAGTAATTTAGGTTTTTTTTTTTTTTTTTTCAAATTTTACAAGTATAATTTATATTTATATCTGTACCATTTTGATTTATGCAATTAGCCAATTTTTTTAAAAAACAATTATTTATATTAATTTCTCCAAGTTTCTTTGCTGCTAGATTTCTTATGTCGGCTGCTTGCTGACAGATTTGGCTAAGTAATTGCCTGATGGCATATAGTAGATAACTTTTATTTCACCAAATTAATTCCTTCACAGTTTCTCTACAAGAACACTAAGGTTTTTACAAATTTTGCATTATCACTTTTCCCAATTTCAAGAAAGCAACTTCATGGTTCTTCTTGTTAAGGCTTAAGGAAAAAGATTTTATGGTAGAATTTATTTATTTGCTTTTGTTACTTAGTGACATAACTTAGTACAGTGTGAAATTGAATACGCTCTTGTCTGAAATAGTAGCTTAAATAATTTGGACTTGTTCTTATGTGATTTTTTAATCAGTGTTTCATTAAGTGGAATTGGTTGAACCAGAGCTGGTCAGGCTAAACTCATATTTTAAAACATGGATGATTTATCTGCAGAGACATAGAAACCCAATCAATGCCTCCATAACTTGTCACGGGACTGCTAAAGGCTAGTAGATAGTCTCCCCTTGTGAGGTTTAGGTCTTTCTTAGAAGGTGACCTTCTTTCATTACAAGTTTTCATATATAATAGCTCACCTATCATTCTATGCTGGGAATCTACTCTGTTGCAAAGTAGGTTGCCTAGGGGCACTGTTGAGAGGTCTGTATTAGCCATTGGTAGGGATAAATTACAAGTAGATATAAAACAATGGTAAGGGAAAAGCTGCTTGAAATTGGAAAATTGTTTGAATGAGCTCTAGCGCCAAATATAGTCTTTACCAAAGCTTGAAGACCAAGCTGCATGCTTCTCTGCATCACTTGACTAAGCCTCAATCGTTGGTCATTTGTTTATATCTCTCTATGTTGTCACTCCATCTTGTACTATAGGGTGTGACCATCGTAAGCCTGCATCCTAACAAATAACTCTGGAAACCTCAATAAGTCCATCCAGAGAATAGTCTAGCTATATCAGACATACTTTATATAGATAGCCCATGAGACTTTTTAAATTCATTAATTTTAATAATTCTTTGTGAAATGAAATTTTTTAGGAAGAAAAAATATAGGTGTTTCCATAATTACTAAGAGTAAGTTTATGTATGACCTCTACGGTTCCTAAATTTTCTATCAAGTATGTGATTGTTATATTCTAACCCACAGCATTAAATCTAATTAAGTAAAATAGGGTAAGAGCTCTACACCTACTGTTGATGGTTTCTATGTTTCTTACAGATGGCTTTATTAAATTATTATTTTTAAATTTTTTCTTTGAAGTGATGGGGCTACATATTTGTTAAAATTCTTGTATTTTGAATTGTGTTTCGGTTGAAGTGTGTGTTCAGCTTGCTGCCAATATTTTAAACTCTCAATGAATACTAGTTCACACTTTGATCGAATAATTTGATTATTCATGGAAGGCAGTGTGCTATATTCTTCTCAGGTCGCATGGGGACTTAGAGATTCTAGCGTTCTGTCTTCATAATCTTGTTCATCTTCTCATGAAGTTGTTTGAATTAGTAAAGTGGAGAAGAACAAATACTAAACTGTACAGAAGGTATAGTGTGGTTAATGTGGATAGGGTCATAAAGTTGACGCCTTCAATGTGCTGGGCATGACAGCAGCATGGGTTACAATGATGTACAAAGGTGACTCCTGGAAGAAAATATTTATTGCACCAGAGAAAGAGAACGACCCAGGGTACAGTGGAAGTACTTTGTATCATCAGATGCAAAATCTATCCTAAATAACTGGGAAATAGTGGCATAAGACCAAGTCACTTTACAAAGCCCCTTAAAGAGGCAACACCCTCATTGGGCTGTAGACCCATTCGAGAAAAAGAATAATTGGGCTGTATCAAGAATCTTAGGTAGCCCGTGTTGAGTTTCTTGAGTTTGCTTTGAAGCTCATAGTCTTTCTTTGTTGCTCATAGTCTTGGTTGGTTTAGCACTTTAGAAGTTTTTAATAAAATTGTAAGTTAGTTTTATACTACAGTGTTCTTTTATTCTATAAAACGAGGGCAATTATAGGCAAAACTGATTTTCCCAAACAATTAACACTTAAGGGTAAATGGCACTTTACAATCTTTTGACTGGATGACGATCTTTAAGACACTAAGCAAACAAGATTTTATTAGATTTTCAGCTGAGTGTCCAAATTTGAGACTAGTTTTGAATTGCAAAGGATTAGAGTTTCGGGTTTATAAAATCCCACTTTTATAATTACCGGTAGACTAGGCAAGCTAAATATAAGCTTTCTTTTTCTGAACATGATTTTCGGTAATTTTTCTTTTAACCATTTTTTTTATTTTGGTCTTTTATATCTTCCAATAGTATTTCTTTCTTTAAGTTATGACAGTGGGTAGTAAAATAGTTTTTAAAAATTGTCATTTAAAACTTAACTATAGATCGTTAATTAAATAACTCTCCTTTTGAAAAAAAAAAAAAAAAAATTAAAAGGTAATAAAAGAAACCTCTGGTAAAAATTAAATAATGCTGATTGTAATAAATTAATATTGCATTATATTGAGATTATTAACATAATCTCAGTTCTTACTCTAGCAATAAACACACATAACTAGTCAATTAGCATGAGGTAATGTAAAAAAAACAATAACCCTTGTTGGTAAGGAAGGGCCATGGCAATGAATGCACACGCACATTGTACTGTAAATGCAGAAAACCAATGGAGATAAATTGGATATTAAAATGTTTAAATAGGAGCCCTAACTTGGGTAGCCTGTAGCCAACTAAGTTCATGAAATAATGAAAATAAGGAACTTAATGGAGCACTATTGATGAAATCAAGTTTAAAACAAATTAAGATAGATATAGAAATTTAAAACTATCAACTGCAATTGTTTAGGAGGCTTGGGTAAACCATAATATATATTTGGAGAAGAATTTGTTGGGGTTCGATCAAGCTTGATCCAAAAATATGCAATTTAAAAAATAAAAAAAGTATGTTTTATTATCTGGACAGATAATAAAAAGTACTTTTTTTTAAAATTATATATTTTTTTATCAACCTTGACTGAACCCTAATAAATTCTCTACTAATAATTCCACAGTCAAAAAACTCTCCATTTGAATTTAATATATTTGTCACCGAAACTGTTATTCATTTTGTGACGTTCTTAGATTATTAAATATCATACTAGTAGACTGTAGTAGATTGAAAATCATACTAAAGAAAAACTTATTCTCTGTAATGACCTACTATATCATAATTTTCATATGTAATATATTTATTTTGATCAATCTTTGTTCATAATATCTTGAATGACTGACTCGTATGTGAACGATGTGATGTGGTATGGGACTGTTTGGGATGTTTGAATTTCCTTCAGTGATTATTCAAATTTGCTTATCATTATGAAAACAAACCAGGTATTAAGTCAAATTTATTGTTTTACAGTTTAGTTATACTCTTTGTATAACTTTTTGTTTGTCTCATCTGTATATAACTGTATTAATTTTGCATGGTTCTTAAGTTACTGAGATTATCTGTGAAAATGGGCTTAAAATCAATTATTTAGATAATTAGGATCAGCAATCTTCAAATTTTTTTGATGAGCTTTTTATACAATCTTGGTAAAGGTAATCACTTCAACAGTGTAATGTTTTGTGAAACAGGTTGCAAAAAAAGTAGTTTAAGCTTTAATAAAATTAGCAGAATTACTACAATTAAATTGAATTATTGGAAAATCAAATAAACATAAAAATTTAGTGTGGGTGAACTTTGTTTTCACCTTACAAGAAAGGCCTTGCATGGAAGGTGACTTTATTTCTTTTACTCTCCTCTTCTAGTAGCTCTTCTATCATTCTATGCCGGGAATGTACACAATTGCAGAGTAGATTGCCTAGGGGGTACGGTGTGGAGACCAGCATTAGGTGTTGGAAGAGATAAGTTCACAAGGAGATATAAAACAGTGGAAAGGGCACTCTAGTGGAAGAGCTCTGTTAAGGTTTAATCAGCTCCCATTTCTATTGAACATCTTCTGTTCACTGTTACCACACACACCCTTTTGCCATCTACCAAATTAATTATTATATTTATATCTACTTTATTGTGATGAAAGCTTGAACAAGCAAAAATTTGATGTTAATTAATTTTTTTATTTACAGGTTGATCCAGGTGTCCATATTTCTTGTCGTTCTAAGAATGGGAAAATTAAATCATTGATGGGAATCATAGTTAGAGACTATGTTATCACTCTGTCAAATGATATGCCGAAAAATCGAAAAGATATTATGATTAGAGTTAAGCAAAATGACAATTGTTATAGTTTTTCACCAATTAAAATTGAAAGGAGAAAGTGTGATAGATTGACTTTTGTATTGAAGAAGTACTTTGATTTCCATGAGAATCCAAATTTGCCGACTCCTCTTTCTCCTTTTACTGCAGAAAGCTTATCTACATTTCAAATTTTATATTTGAGCCGAGAAGAGTTAATGATGAATGATATTAATCCAGATTCGGTTCCTGATTGTTCTTTAGAACCATTTATTCCTTCTCAAGAAATTATTGTAACTTTTGTACCATTTAGTCACTTTGAATTAATCAATTTCATTTCTAGTGGAATTGTGTGTAGCACTTTGGAAAACAATTCTGGATTAATAATGATGGATGTAAAACTTTGTAAAGATAGCGTTGGAGCTCCAGTTTATAGGTATATTAGTTTTTATTCTAATGTATATTAATTTGTTTTTATAAGTTTTTTTTTAATATGACAAAAAAAAAATTAATTCAAATTTGTATATCAATTGTTGACAAAATTTAAAGGATAAACTGCATGGGAAAAATTGTTAGCTAATTTTCATACAATTAATGCGAGGGAATAGAATAAAAAATCTATCGGTCCCAGCCAGGGCTTATCTAAGCCCGGGCTGGGACAGATAGATTTTTTATTCTATTCCCTTGCATTAATTGCTTGGTTTTTAAGTTTTATTGGTCACTTGGTTTTATATGCAGCTCTTTAAAAAATAAGAAAAAATAACTATGAAATGTCTATTGGAGAAATCCAGCTATACTAGACCATTTTATGAAAACAGTTTTTATTTATTTATTTATT
>KZ807159.1:188489-211730 GCA_000696205.2 Oncopeltus fasciatus
AAAAAAAAAAAAAAAAAAAAAAAAAAAAAAAAAAAAAAAAAAAAAAAAAAAAAAAAATACAAAATACGACAAAGACCAAATCTTGCTTGTCATTGGCTATTTCAAAATAACAAATTTTCTATAAAAGGTTACTTAGTGTAAGTGTAGTATAGTGCTCCAACCTGATGACAGGTCCTGCTCCAACAGCTTCTGCCAGTCCTTATTTAGTTTGTCTGTCAACCAGTTATGAACACCTAGAAAGGTCCTCGTGTCTGCTATCACTCTATCCATCCATTTCAGCCTGGATCTTTCTCATGTTCTTTTAATGCAGAGAGGCTCCATCAGCAAATTATTGGTGATTTCCTTTTCTACTGTTCCAGCCATATGACTCTCCCATCTTATTCGGCCTTGTTTGTCATTAGGCTCCTGGAGTGCCTTGTATATCTCCTGGTTTGCGTTTCTTCTGCAAACAACATTCCTAAAGCACCTTAAAGTCCTATAAAAAATTTTCCTACCAGATACCAGGAGCTCTTGTTCACAGCTTTATTGTAGTCCAGGTTTCTGAGTCCTACATTAATACTGCTGCATAATGGTCTTGAAGAGGTGGAGATTATGCTCTAAGGGAAGATTCAATCACTAAATTGTCTCTTGAGAGAAAATTAGCATTGATTAGAATAAGAATTCTTCTCTTAACCTGGAGGTCTACTTGATGGCTGTACCAGTAAGCTAAGAAAAATAAAACCAAGTACTTGTTGAAACTTATATTCTTATTTGGAGATAGTTGGTTGACTGTCAAACTTTATGAGGAAGGATTGGTCAGGTTTTGAATAAATAAAACTAATTTGTAAGCAAAAAAGTTTTCATCATTGCCAACATTTTGGCCTAAACTTCAGGCCTTCTTCAGCGCAATTGTGGGGATGGAGGTAGAGAGTCTTCTACTTTAGGGTAATCTTAATCATGACTGAAGATTTAGTTACTATAAATTAGGAGAATTTTTTTTAAATTTTATGTAAAGGTATCTTAACCTGTGAAGTCTTTCTAAAGGCTATACTTATCATTGAATTTTTTGACAAAAATTCTCCTGGTTTAGTGACTGAGGGAGGGTATGTTAATTGGCATGAAGAAGAAAACTGAATTGCAGTAGTTAGAAAAATTAAGCTTTATAAAAATAAAGAACTATTTAATTTAGTACTAGTTTTTTTTAATTTTTCTATACTTTCATTGTGTGTGGGAATCGTAAGCATTTGGCAGGAATCATAGATATTATAGATGAGAACAAAATACCTCTTCATTTAATAATTAGATATGAGAATGGAAAATTAGCCCTAAAACATAGAAGGAGGATACAAATTCTTGATATGTTTGACAGCTATAATCTTGTAATTCTCAATTGGAAAATGACAGGTAATATATTGGGGGAGTTCGCTTTTGTAGGCAAGTAGTTGCTAGATGTCTTGGGTCTTACTGGATTTTAAGAATTTTTTACTTCTACCTGTTCACTTTTCAGATAATTTGCCAATTTTACCAACTTTAGATATTCAAAATAATAATGATAAATATTTTTCTATTTACCTTAAACTTAAATGTTCTAAACAATGAAAATATGAAAATAATTCCATTAAATTAAAATTGAAAAAATTAATCAATAAATTTCTCCCAAGAACCACAAACTAGACTTGACTTACAATAAATATTATTGAATTATCAGCCCAGAGGATTATGCGTGATATTATAAGCTTTTGAGCTTTACCACCTTACAAACTTGGTATGATAATGACTGTTTCAAGGCAAGGAAAAGGTTATTTAACTTATTCAGACTTAATTATCATTATGCTAACTTTTTATTTTTCTTTGCCAATCTCGTATATAAAACAATATGTCAGAATAAAATAAATATAATTTAACAGTAATCTGCATGAGAGATTTTCAAAAGCTAAAGACTCAAAATGGGAATTTTTGAGAATAGTGTTATCCACTTTAATATTTTAAAAAATTATCAAGGAAATTTAGATTTATTTAGTTAAAATTTATACATTTATGAAATGTTTATAACTATTAAATATTTGCTAAGAAAAAACATTTTAACATGAAATGGTATCAGCTGATTGATTAGGAAGGGTGAAAAATACCATAAAATAAAATATAGAAAATATGTTTAATAATATTACTTGTTACTCAAATTGTGTTATATTTTTAAATTACTTATTTACTGCATTTTATATTTATATGTACATTAATATAAAAAAGCATTTAATTTTNTTATATTTTATACCTATATTTACCTATGTGTATAAAATAGTGCTAACTCTATTTGCATAGGGAATTTCCCCGATGCCAAATTAAAATAAATAAAATAAATAATTATGCACTTTAAGACCATCAGGAAAAGCAATTTAGAAAGAAATTTCTTCAGGTACTTTTAAGAATTATTTAATTATAACCTACATTCTCAAACATTAACTTTGATATAATTTGTTTTTTCTTTTGCAGGTTTGAACTATGTAGTTCGGATTCTTCACTCATCCCAGTATTTCTGTGGAATAGTGATTGCCAGTGATGGTTTGGTCATGACAAATGGTCACTGTGTTAATTATGTAAGAATCATTACTTTTTCATATTTTATTTCTTTAATATGTAGAATATTTCAATGTATTTAAAAAATAAAATAAAAATCTAGGCATTTTTATATTATATTTTTGCTTACTTGACTTGTAAAATTAGACTTTTCAGTTCCTCTAACTTTCTCTTATTCTTTCTCTCTTTCGTACATGTCATTTGTGAGCATGCAAATGTATGTATATGCATATGTATGTGTGTATTCAGCCTTGATGGAAAGAAAGAAAAGGAACACCAATATTTTTTTTTCTCTCTTCTGACCACTGCCCAGTTCTCCTTACGTTATCCTTGACCCCTATTCCATAACAATTGCCCCCCTCCCTCACTAATGGTCCAGTCGACTGGACCTTGTTTAGAACTCTCATGGAAGAGTCTCTTGACCTCGGAATATCTCTGAAAACCTCTGACGATTTAGATGATGCTTCTTTACCATAAACCTTCAGAAATGCATATGTATGGCTAATCTCAAACCAAAAATTACCAAATACTCTTCTGAGTCCCAAAAGCCACTCCCAGATTCACTTAAAAAGTTCATAATAGCGAAACGCTGCTCAAGGGCGTTGTTCCAAAAATATAAACACCCCACAGATCGCAAAGACTTTAATTGTCTATCCAGGCTCGTAAAGCAAAAATTAGGTGCTTTACGAAATGAGGCTTTTAATGCCCATCTGTCTTCCCTCCTCGCAGGAGACAAATCACTCTGGACTGCTACTCACAGAATCCTTAAGAGCCATTAAGCTTCTACCCCCTTGCTCCAACATCCAACAAATCCAGTCCTTTCAATCCAAAACCCTCCAAATAATCGCAAATTCTCCCTATTACGTATCCAATTCCTCTCTTCACCACAATTTTAATATTACTTTTGTTCAGGATCTAATTTCTTCTCTTCAGCCTTTTCCACAGTAAACTGCCATTCCATCCTAATCCACTGGCACAGACCTTGTCTTCCAACTCCAACCCCTACAACCCTCCCCGTCGGCTGAAACGAAGATGGCCCCGCGACCTCCTGGGGACATAGTCTGTAAATAATTTGAGAGTGGTAACTCTGGTCACCTCCTCTCCTCATGTGACTTTCATTAATGTCATTTATTTTCGATTACACATTGTTGTCAAATTACAAAATGTTTTTATTTATTTTTAACAGAATGTAATATATAAATAAAGGTTATATATAAAAAAATATAGGTGAAAATTTTTTTTTTCTATTTATGTATTTTCACTGTTTTTATGTATCATTGAACTTAATATAGCTTAAATGGAGAATTATGAGTGGATTTCAAGTTAAATAATACATGGCTGAGAGATAAGCTAATTGATATGCAATTGGAGCTAAATGATGAACTGGTGAAGGTTCATGACTGTTTTGAACACCTTGAATGAATGATTTTAGTGGGAGTTCCCAGAATAGGGCTTTAGCTAACATAGTTATACTGCTAATGTCAGTTTTTGAGTGTATTAAGGTTTTTTTGATCGGATGAGAGAGTTCGCTGGGAGTAAGTTGTTATGTGAGAAGTCAGAGGAATTTTAGATTGGATGGTGGAAGTATATGGAGAATTGATGGTATTGTATGCAACCAATTCAGGGTTGAATCCTCTGGCAGATTAGACTATTGGTGTGATGATTCAGTTTCTAAATGATAAAGTAAAGAATACATCTGCCTTTCTATTTAAATTTGATAATTATCTAAAATATTGGTTTATTATAATTATATTGATAGCCTATTTTCATAAATTATTTTTGTTTTTACATGAAAATTATCTTTGAATTTCAGAAAATTGGAATAAAAGTTCTCGTTTGGTTCAATGATAAAGTTCATTATGAAGGAACCGTCCTTTTCTCATCCAAACAAAATTCAGCCCTGGATATAGCTATGATACGTATTAATAGCAGAGGAGTTTTTCCTTCCTGTAGATTTTCTGCACAACTTCCGAAGATTGGTAATGTATTGTATTTTCACCTTCAAATTTGAATATAGCCATTTCATTAGTCTAAGATCCCATTTTCTTTGGGCTAACCAAACAACATTTTTTTTCTAACCAACCAATCAGTATTATTTATACTTATTTGTTTAGGTAGCCCTAAATATCGCCTTAAAAGTTTTAATAATTTCTAGTTATGTAATCTACACATGATTTTGTCAATTGTCGATTAATAAATTATTTTTTCAAAGTTTTGTACATAAATATGTAGTTTTATGAGGAGAGTTTAGTCAGATATTCGGTCTTGAGAGCTGAAGAAATAAAACCTTTTTTGTTCACAAATCAGTTTTATTTCTTCAGCTCCCAAGACCAAGTCTTTGACTAATCTCTCATTATAAATCTCAACGATCAACTAGTTTCCTTCAAAAATAAATATGTAAGTGGACTTAATAGTGTACCAGGTATGCAAGTTTAAAATGTCGTTTTAATTTCAATAGAATGCGCTCTTAGCCTATTGAAGGATTTGCTTATCTCTAAACGCTATTTTGTTTGTTAGTCATTTGTTTACAAAAGTCAGTTGTTTTTAAGTCGTTTACGTGGACGTATCATACCTTTCTTTGGTGTTAAAAATGTCTAATTTTAAGCCAAATAAAGAGCATTTGCGGCATGTCATGATTTTCTTATTTAATCAAAAGAAAAAGGCATCTGAATGTCATCGAATTTTTGTTGAGACTTATGGCGATCTTGCTCCAACCGTCAAGACATGTGAACGTTGGTTTCAACGTTTCAAACGTGGTGATTTTGATGTTACTGATCAGAAGGGAGTAGTATACTACGAGCTTCTCAAGCCCGGCGAAACAGTCAATACCGAGCGCTACCGACAACAAATGATCAATTTGAGTCACGCATTGATCGAAAAACGCCCAGAATGGGCTCACAGGCACGCCAAAGTCATTCTTCAGCATGATAAGGCTCCTGCACATTCAGCCAGATTGACTAAGGAAACGATTTCTTCGCTTGGTCCCGCCGTATTCACCTGACCTGGCGCCTTCTGATTATCACCTCTTCTCATCGATGGGACACTCATTGGCGGAGCAACACTTCAACAATTTCGAAAACGTACGAAAATGGCTCGATGAATGGATTTCAAATAAAGATGAAGCATTCTTTTGGAATGGTATCCATAAATTGCCCGGGAGATGGACAAAATGTGTAGAAAGCGAGGGCCAGTACTTTGAATAAAATATATTATACTTTTTTTTAAATTACTGTGTATATATTTTAAGAAATAAACGACATTTTAAACTTGCATACCTGGTAATTCTCTCATTATATAAATTATTTACATGGTATCCTAAGCCATTATTTGTGCTTATGCTTTTAGACTCAGCTGGCCCTACATTTTTTGAAAATTCTTAATTTCAAGTTTAGGTTTAAAATAATTTTTATTGTGTGGGGGGGGGGGGACTGTTCCGCAACAAGCCATATTGTCCCAAAGGGAATTCTTATTCTCAACCCATGGCATACTAGAAAGAGCATGAGGTCAACCCACCATTCTGGTCACCTGATTTTTGACTATTCAATGAAGAATTGTACACAAGTAGGGCTGGGTGATCATTAAGAACACACCAGGAATCCTCTGAGTCATCACAAATAGAAGCATCAGCATCAATCCCTACATGTTTTAATTTCATGAGTCAGCACCTATAGAGATTCTTATTGGTGGGGATCATCAACAATGTTCCATAATAGGTGGTTTATCTGCCTTCTGACATCCCCATGACAACCTTTAATTGACTCCATCTTTGGCCTAGTAGTGTCTGGGAAGCTCATAGGTACTTCAGGTTATGCCTCACCAATTCATGGCTTCTTTTTCCAAGATTGAAAAACAACTCAAGGCACTTTGGGGCTTTGTAGTTACCATCCCCATTGATTGCATCCATCCGAATTTGCATATTGTGAGGATTTTTCTCTCTAAAAATCTCGTTAGACTGATGTGACAAAAATCACTGAAGAGAGATTCATGTGATTCATAGATTTAACACTGGAGCATAAATTCATGTGAAATTAAAAACCGTCAGCAAAGTATTGGATTTGGAGTAGGTGCTCCACTAAAGAGACACCCCACTATAGTCTGTAACTGGAAGGTTCTCAAGGAAAGAAGCTGCAAGTAGTATTCAACACATCCTGTCTTTCCAGCAGCAAAAGCGGCTCCTCAGTGGGCCAAATTTGCAGAGACTATGCAAGATTTTCATCAATGTTTAGGATTTACACTATCCCTCTGTGCTAGCCTTGATGAAATGTACTGGCTAGTCCTTGTGCACCATAAATATTGGGATCACCTCAAATTTCTTAGGCACTTAAAGAATTTGAATAACACTCAGTAAATTATGGCATCTAGTTCATAGCTTATCATTTAAGAGTGGTGAAACAACTTGTGATTGATGAGAAGCATTGCTTTTCATTAGCTGCTGACAAAGTCTCCCATGGTGTTTGCCAATGAAATCAAAAGTGGAGCTGATTTGAGGAAACCCTCTAACCTCAGTGGATGCTATGTGATTTATTTTCTAGAGCTAGTTTCTCTTTTTTTAAATGGTGGTCCCAAAAATTTCTTTAGCTCCCTCATACTGCAGAACATACCCATTTGTCTTTTTAACCCCATTAGATCATGAACGTTTGAAAATTCTTGGACTTTACTGCAACTCTTCATGGGATTCATTTTCTTATTGTTCCTCCAACCTTCTTTAGGACATTTTACCAAGTGTAGAATGCTTCCCTGCACTATTCGTACTTATGATCCATTAGGGCAGCAAAATCCCACATTTAGGAAGTTTGGAATCATGGAGTTGGTTAGGATGTGGAGCTTTCCACACTGCCTCTCTATGAATGGTGAGAGCTCAGTTCTAATTCAAATACCCTCTCTAAAAAAAACACTAATGATTTCCATCATGCAAACTATTTACACAATGGACAAACTGGATTCCCGCTCTGTCCGCGGCAGTGTTAATATCGTGCTCCTGAAGATACCTCTTTTTATATGTGAAAAAGTACTCAGTTTGCGTTGAAATTTTACATATATGAGGAGGTGGAGACAGTGATCACGTACGTGAATTTCAAATTGTTTTTCTTCAGCAGTTATCGCTGTAGGAGTGAAACAACTTACGGAGTACAGCCTAGTTCCAAGTCAGTTATCAGCTCAGAGGATAAGTACTATCTCCAGAAGCGGCTTACCGGATAACGGCCCAACTGTCTGCCCCAGGTAGAAGAGATAACAGTTTAGATTGTAATGTCCCATTTAAATCTAAAAGAAATTTAAAACTGTTATTTCTTTTTTTTTTTTTTTTTTTTTTTTATTAAATATTATTAATTACGGGGACATGTAATGAGTGATAGGTTTCACCAGCTCCTATCTGGGGAAAGGATGGGGAAGAGATCCCGCCCGGTGAGAACCCCTTCTAACTCGCCGAAAAAGCAGCCTCCGACAAAGAAGACAACACGCTCCAAGAAGACACTTGGGCGAAGTACCTCGGCCACCTCTCTGCTCTCCGAGCATAGCTCAAACACAACCAGCCCCGCCCAGAGTACAACTTCTCTCACTAACACAGCTATTTCAATCGCCCCCGCCGCGGACCTCACAATAAATAACACCGTGTCCATGGACACTGCTCCACCTGCTGAACATGATAATGAAGAAGAGTCACCATTTGCCACGGTTAACCGTTTTCGCCCTCTTCGGGACCTCCCGCAAGACGATCACACTACTCCAACCGAACAAGCCAGGTCTAGTAGACCACCGCCTATATTCGTGTCTGGATTAGAACAATTTAAACTCTTCCGTGAAAAGCTCAATCACGAGGTGGGAAGTGATAAATACCACCTTATAAATAGGACGGACTCCACGAAAGTAGTCAGCTATGACCCAGACTCATACAGAAAAATAATCCGATATCTTGATCGAGTTAAGGCCCAGTACCATACCTACCAAATTAAAGAGAACAGAGCTCTGCGTGTGGTCGTAAGGAACCTGCACCGCAACACACCCACCACTGACATAAAACAAGAGCTCGAAGAATCCGGGTTTAAGGTCCGCCAAGTCGTGAATGTTTACGCACCCCGAAGAGACACCCAAGGCAAACGATTAGGTGGACTTCAGACCACACCACTCTTTTACGTTGACCTGGATCGTGATGACAAGACAGAAACGATTTACGACGTCAAATTTATCCTCGGTTGCAAAGTTGTGATTGAAAAACCCTATCAGAAACGCGACTTAGCGCAATGTTTCAGGTGTCAAGCTTACGGGCATACAAAGGCCTTCTGCACACGCCAACATCGCTGCCGTAAATGCGGGCGACCACATCCAACCACTGAATGCACTAAACCTCCTGACGTACCTGCTACTTGTGCACTCTGCCAGCAAGCTCATCCAGCAAACTACAAAGGCTGCCTCAATTACCAGAAGCTCAAAGCCATGAAGTACCCTGAAGAAGTGGTAGAAACACCTCGCCCTCAAGTAAAGGCACCAGCTAGAATGGTTACTCCAGGCATATCTTATGCTTCTTTCGCCGGTCAACGCAAAGCTGACCTATCAGCTTCTACCCAGCCTGTTCCAGCCGCCTCTCTCAGCTTCAACTCCCAAAGTTTCCCGTCACAACTCCAGCAACAACGGCCACAACCAGTTGTCAACCCACTTCCCATGCAACACCTGCCACAGAGAGTTAACAACCCCCAGTCACAGCCATCAACAGCCAACCCACCTCACTTGGCAACCTCCTCTCCTCCTTCAGTTGACATTGTATCCTCCCTTAACACATTCCTAAATGAATTTAGATCCCTTATTACACCTCTTATCTCTCTCCTCGAAACCTTAGTCAGAGCATTTTTTCAACAAAAATGATCTCCCCTACTGATCCTTTCTCTGTCCTCCTCTGGAACGCTAACGGTGTTCGAAATCACATAAACGAACTCACAAACTTATTACACACGGAGAACATCGACATTGCCCTTATCACAGAGACTCGACTAACTGATCGGAACCGACTTTACATAACAGGCTACAAGACTTATAGGACAGACCATCCCGATGGCAGAGCACACGGTGGAGCTGCAGTCCTAGTTAAAAACACCCTTTCCCACTTCGAACTCTCTCCCCACTCTTCTGACTTCCTTCAAGCTGCCACAATATCCCTAAAAACCTCTTCCTTTAACCTCTCTATTTCAGCGGTATATTGCCCACCCAACAAACCGGCCTCTGCTCGTCATTACTCGGATTTCTTCTCTTCCCTCGGCCCACACTTTCTTGCGGGAGGCGACTATAACTCTAAGCACTTGTTATGGGGCTCTAGGACGACCAACTCTCGTGGTCGATCCTTACATAATGCCTTATCCTCCCATAATCTTTCCTACATTAGTCAACCCTCTCCTACATACTGGCCAACTGATCCCAACAAAATCCCAGACATCTTAGACTTTTTTGTCCACCGTGGACTAAATTCCTTTCATTCTTCAGCCACATCCCTGAATGACCTTTCCTCAGACCACAGTCCTGTTCTCGCTAAATTATCCTTATCACCTTTACCCAAAGAATCTCCTCCATCTTTTATTCGGGGCCCCATCGATTGGGACCTCTTCCGCAATCTCCTTTCTGACTCTCTAGACCTCAACGTTCCTCTAAAAACATCCTTAGACCTAGATAATGCTACTTATCACTTCACAACCCTTATCCAGAGATGTGCTTGGGACGCTTCTTTCCCAACACCAAGCCGCTCACCCACCAGACCTCCTCTCCCCACTCATATCCGAGACCTCATCCAGTCCAAGCGCCAGGCGAGAGTCGCATGGCAGAGATCTCGTCATCCAGACGACCGTCAATTCTACAACCGGCTTTGTCGGTTGGTAAAGCGTGAGCTCAATTCTCACCGGTCAGAATCCTATAACAGCTACCTATTTTCTCTTACAACTAAAGATAATTCTCTTTGGAAGGCCACCCAAAAAATCCTTAAGTTCCAGCCTGTTTCCCCACCTCTTCGTCGTGATGATGGAACTTGGGCTCGTACCGACGCCGAAAAAGCTGAGGTAATGGCCAAACATCTCAGACAAACATTTATCCCTCATCCTGATCCTACTGATCATTCCAAACCTACTGAAACAGAAATGTTTCTTAATGCTCCTCTTCCCATGTCCCTCCCTCCTAAAGCGGTTAATCCCTCCGAAGTCAAATACCTCATTTCCAAATTACCCAGGCGCAAATCTCCAGGCCATGATCTTATTACTACTCGTATCTTACGACAACTTCCCAAAAAAGCAATCCTCTTTATAACCTACCTTTACAATAGCATTCTCCGCACCACATACTTCCCTCTTCTCTGGAAACTCTCCAACATCATCCTCTTTCCTAAACCCAGTAAACCACCCAACCTTCCTTCCTCTTACCGTCCCATCAGCCTCCTCCCCATAATGTCCAAAATGTTCGAAAAGATCCTCTTGCTGAGAATTATACCCATCCTCGACTCCACGAACCTTATTCCTAATCACCAATTTGGTTTTAGAAATAAGCACTCCACAATTCAACAAGGTCTCCGAGTTATAGATCGCATCTCCCACACACTTGAGTGTAAGGAATACTGCTCCTCTGCATTCCTTGACGTGACTCAAGCCTTCGATAGGGTTTGGCATAGGGGCTTGCTCTTTAAACTCAAGTCTATCCTTCCACAACCTTACTATCTTATCATTATGTCCTATCTTTCCGATAGATACTTTCAAGTCCGCACTGGTCTGGAGTATTCTGACCTCTACCCCGTTGAAGCGGGAGTTCCACAGGGTAGCGTCCTTGGTCCTGTTCTTTATACCATTTTCACTGCCGACATCCCAACACATCCTGACACACTCCTCGCGTCCTATGCAGATGACACAGCCATACTCTCCTGCAACCCAGATCCTGACACTGCCTCAAAAAACCTTCAATCCCACCTCAACTCCATTTTCCAGTGGTCAAAACGCTGGCGAATACTCCTAAATGAGAAGAAATCAGTTAATGTTACCTTCACACTCCGCAGAGGTCAATGTCCGCCAGTCCTCCTTAATAACGTTCCCCTTCCTTCCTTTCCGACAGTCCGCTACCTTGGGTTCTACCTAGACAGTAAACTAACCTGGAAGACTCACTTACAGACAAAGAGACAAGAGCTAAACAGACGCTTTGGACAGCTCTACAGATTGCTGAACCACAGGTCCAGATTAACCATAGAAAACAAAATAACTATATACAAAACATTAATCAGACCCATCTGGACATATGGTATTGAGTTGTGGGGCACAGCGAAGCCATCAAACATTAGATGCATCCAGGGGTTCCAGTCCAAAGTCCTTCGCACAATCCTCAACACTCCTCCCTACGTATCCAATAAAACCATCCATTCTGACCTGCAAGTACCTTTTGTTTCCGAGCTCATCCCCTCCAGATTTGATAAGTTCCACACAAATATCCAAGGACATCCAAATCCTCTAGTCCTCTCCTTGGCATCCCACGTCCATCCCGACAACCCTCCCCGACGCCTCAAGAGGAGGTGGCCAAGGGACCTCCTACTCCAGTCAGTTTAGAATAATACCTAGGGAGTGAATGCACTGGCATTTTTCTCCCCCTCTCAATCCCTCCTTGACTCCCTGCCTAGTCTCCTTCTTATCCTAGGATAAGGAGAAGATGGGTGCCGGATAGTCTATCGCGGGTTAACCTGGGCTCCTCTCTGAGGACGGGTTAAGTCCCGGGATAGACGAGCAAGGACTCTTATCATGTACCCCATCAAAAATTAAGTGTATAAAATGTACAGAATATTTTGTTTTCCTTAATAAAGAGTTAATATATAAAAAAAAAAAAAAATGGACAAACTAGAAAACATGGAAGTATACTAAACAAAAACATCAGACAATAACATAATTTATGAACAATTTGACACATACTGACATCATTTTCTGACCACTAATCTTACTGAAGCGGACAAACAAACAAATATGAACGGACACACTCACTGACAATCCCACAAAATGAGTAACTCATATAATGCACTCAAATCAAATTGATACATACATAACATAATCACACAGTCCATAACACAATACAACAAGGAAGAAGAAACCAAGCAAGAATGAGGTCCTTATTCTGCTAGCTGAGGAACTTAATTTACGGGAAAAATCCAAAGATTGACACTGCAGAAAAACAAATCTGTTGAACATCCATCAGGCAGTGTTAGTTCAATGTTACATTAGTTCAATCCTTACTGACCCCACTCTCAACGTGTTCTTGGCGAGAGAATTCTGGATAGTCAGATAACCTAAACTAATCTGGAGCTGCACTACCCAATATCTTTACTGTAACTTAGGTCTCGTTCATCCCATACTTTCTTGCCCACAAGTCCTTGGGAACGGTTTTACAGGCTTAGAACATTTGCTCAAACAGGCATTGATTATGCCAGCCTTAATTCTATCAAGTCTTCTAGTCACTAGAAGACCCGTATTGAAAATACTTTCCTCTTTTTATTAGTATACAAAGTTCTGCATCGTGACCTCATAATTTTACTCTCAGCTGTAACCTTCCTTGCCACTCTGAAGAAATTCATTTCTTTTTGAAGAATTCCTACCATCATTTTGTCTGACCAGGGGACCAACTTTGTGGGTGCCTCAGGTTTTTAAAAGACATTATTAATGTTCACAAGTAGATATAACCCCTCCATGTGTTCAATAGAGCACTTGTGCTTTTTGGCATTAATTTGAAACATTTTCCTCCTAATACTCCATATTTTAGAGTTATTTGGGAAGCAGGTGTTAAATTGGTCAACTAACTTATTAGCCCTCCCGATTGATAAAAAAAATCTATTTACGAAGAACTGATGATGGCTATTATCAAAATTTAAACTCCCTTAATCCCCAGGCCCTTAGCCCCTCTTTTCTTTCTTATATGTTCGTTCTCTTTCTCTTTAAGCTGTATTTTCTTATCCTGTTTCTCCTGCCTTCTTTATTATTCCTTATTTGAACTTAGTTGTCTATTGTTACTTAATGTAAAATTTACTGGAGCAACAGGAAACAGATGAAGAACATTTATAACTGACAGAGACTGCAAGCAAAACTTGACAGATGTGTCTGAAGCAGAAGTTGAAGAAGTAAACAACACTAAAAAATAAGAACACTTTAGACCCAGACTATTTGAATAAAATCCTCAAAGAAATTTCTATTCATATAAAGCAACTAGTAACATACTTAACATACATAGTAAATAAGTATTTCAGTCAATTAAGTTAATCAAGTTTATCAATTAATAAGTGATTTCAAAAAATTAAAGTTTGCTCGAGTCAATTCATCTTCAAATGCAAGCAGTAAAGGCTTTTTCTCCTTTTAGTTAACTCTAGTTAACAGAGGAAATGAAGCATATCATATTCTCAAACTATGGACCTCTAAGCTTACCCTTACTTGCTGATCACTAATTATGAAATTTTTGAAGATCATAATATGGATAAATAATATGCATTTGGTTTTGAACCACTAATAAAATTATAAATATGTTCTGTAATTTAAAAAATAAAATTTATACAAATAAGCATTAAAATTTGCTTACAAGCCCATGAGAATAAATAGGAATGATCGAAAGGCAGGAAAGCATAAGCATAAAAATGATGTGACAAATAAAAGAACAAATACAAGCAACATAGCCCTAGTAGAACATGTTCGTAAGCATAAAGATTACTAAATCTTAGGAGACATGGAAGCTCTGTGGGGAAGGGGCAAGTACACATCTGAAGAAGTCTGGGCTAGAGATAACACAGAGACAACTCACTAAACTTGGGAGTTTACTGTACTGGGCTATTACTGCTCTGTTTGTGTCAAAAAACAAAAGCGTGTCGCCCATGCTTTCAGTTTTGGTGCCCCTCTTCCAGAGGCACAAACATAAATTTCTCTCAACTTACATGCAAACTTAATAACACCAAATCAATCATTCCATTTTCATTAATAATTTACTAGTTGATACATCCCCCCCCCCCCAATAAATAAATAAAAAACTATTAAAAAAACTAGCAAATACCTTGTTGTAGTTATGAATTTTGTGTGTGAAATTTTCAAAACACATAAACTGTACAGAGTTTTATTGCTCAAAACAGTGAAATAATTTTTGTTACTCCACTTAATGTTTTTGAGGTTAATATATAGAAATGGTTTGCTATAATATGGAGTTGTTATTTAACTGTGAAAATCTTTAAAAATATTAATTGTTATGTTGTTTAATTTATTTTAATTTTTAAGCTTGCAAATTGCCTAGTATGGCTGACATGTAATTTAAAAAAAAAATCATGTTTAGACAACAAACATCAATTCTGTGAAATAAGATTTTCTATAAATTCTAAAGACCCTTAAGGAAAAAAAAATTGTCATAAGGGAATTTAATCTGCTAATAAATGTAATTATGTGTTATACTATTTGATTGGGTCTTTTTTTTAATCAATTTTCTTGCATGTGATTTTTAAAATTTTTTTTTTTTTTTTACTAGGTGATGTGGTCTATTCAGTTGGTTTCTATTCAATCATTCGGAACCCTACAAAATTCATAAGTAGAGGTTTAATATCTACACTTATTGGCTCTGTTATTGGAACCTCAACAGCCATTTCTTTTCTAGGATGTAGTGGGGGTGCTATTTTATCACAGAATGGTGAAGTTGTTGGTCTGACATTTGGGTATTTTTCTGAATCACCTCGAATTTGCCTTAATGCATTCTTTCCTATTGCTTGGATTCTACAGTTACTTTATTTTTTTCTTCAGCATAGAAGTGAGTATTTATTTCATATTATGATAATATGTAAGTATTGCTTAATTAAAGGAATTGTAAGGGTACTACCTCTATGTAGATAAAAGTGATTACCTCGATGTAGCTGTTGGAGGGATCTAGAGAGAGGTATTGTAATGGTGGAATAAATAAAGAGTGTATATGTGTTCTTTAGTGTTGTGATAGTTTTATTATTAAAACCAGATCTTTACAGGAATGCAATATATGTTATGCATAGGCAAACTATGACAACTTTGGTAGATTTTCTATGTAAATGGTAATTAAAAAAAAAAAAAGTTACACACCTTAATTAATTATTCCATAGATGAGTGTTGTGATGTCATGCAAATTATGGTGGCTCCTTGGGCTATACTACTTAGGCAAGATTTTGAGCACATAATTTCAATGAAAGATGTAAAGCTGTAACAAGTACTGCTTGAACAATAACATAATTGCTAGGAAATGTTTACAACCTGATCAGACATAGGGGCATAAGTAGAGGTTTAAAACTTGAATAATATAATGGCCAAGTATTACAACTTTATAAGTAATTAGATGGAGCATCAACAGTTAGTTGATTACCAATTTTAGATATAAAAATAGAAGTACTTGTAAGGGCAATTAATGGGTCAATATTCTAGCTGAATCAAAATGCTGTAAAGTATGATGCTTAGAATTATACTTCCTTAACACAGATTTATTTGTGCAATTGGCATGTTTGAAAGAACTGAAGCAATTTTAACACAATTTAGAAGGCCTTATAAATTGTAACCTCTCATAAGGAAACTTATAAATTAATTCTTAACAAGAATAATATCATATATTTCTAGGTGTTCTAGAGATTGTGAAAATTATGTGTATGTTTAGTTAAAAGTGTAGGATCATTATTTGAATTGTAGCTAGTAATATGAGGAGTAATTAAAATTTGTTTTAAGTTTTTTTATTACTCATTTCAAAGAGCAAATATTATTGACTCATGAGTAGATATATTGAAATTAATTTTGAATGAGATTTTTGGGTATTATTTGAGGTCAAAATAACATAGCTCACTAGTTTCAAAATTTGTTAAAGTTAAGATTAGGTGCAATTAATATAAAATTCCTAAATTGAAGCAAAACTATAACAACTTACTAAGTTGGATTAAATTAATTTATCCAAGGCTTGACTTTCATTTAAGATCTTTAATAACTTATTGGAAGAAGTAATTAGAGGATAGAGTTCATTTAAAGTTTATTTTGGCATTATAAATAAGGAATGAATAATAATTAATATAAAATAAAATTAATCTTGGCTGCATAGTTATCACAAAAAATTTAACTAACTTTAATTGAACAAAAGGGGTCAAGTTAACAATGTAAGGATTACAGGCCTGAGTAAAATCGAATTACTATTCGATTTCATCCTGAACTCAAATTATTTGACCTTCATCCTCTACTTAGCTCACTAAACAACACTTGTTTATCTTACCTTTGTTCAAATATTTGCCCTTACATTGCCGTTGTTAAGCTCCGGCAAGCTAATGAATGCTTTGCTGATATTCTCAACCAGGGAGGGCAGGAGGATTCCTGAGTACCTCGTTAGAGTTTTGGAGGTTAAACACAGTCTGTCCAAACCACATTACTAATGGGAGCTGCAGTTTTTCAGATTTTTTTTTTTTTTTTCTCAAAGTACTTATCACTCATCGCCAGGAAGACCTAAGAAGTAGGTATTTGGCAGGCCTGACCAGAGTGACCCAGAATCGTGTAATGAAGGGGGGGAAAAAATCCAATTCTGAAGTGACACAGAACTTATAAACATCCCCTCCCAAATTGGTTTCTTTGCTAGGAAATACATATTCAAATTTTAAAAGCCAGAAAAGTTTGCTCATCTCACCAACAGCAGATTAAGCATGTCATATGGCAAATTTCAGGTCCATTTTAGAAACTATATCTTTTGTAACCATATGTGTAATTTAATTTGGCAAATAATCCTATTCTGTGATATTTGTGAATATTGTTAATAAAACAGTTCTCCCTAAACGAGTTTAAGTACAATATTAACTATCTGCCTAAACACAAAGCATCCTTCTAGCTATGAATTAAATCACCAGTTCCTGAATGTCCTAACGCCTAATCAGCTTCTCTCTTACTGTTCAAGTTATTAAAAAAAAATTATTTAAAAGTTAATGATGCTTATCATAGCATCATACATCAAACAGCAGATTAACGTCTGGTCCCAGTGATACTCTCCAGCAAGCATTTCATGTTCAGCAGTATTTGGACTTTTGGAAGATTTTTTCCTAGAAAATTACTTGAAAATAATCAAGTATTTGATGTTAATGCAATTTTTCATCTCGCTTTTTGTACCAATTATAAATGATGAATACAATTTAACTTTTTTTTATTTTCAGGTCCTAAGGCCTTTCGAAATATCGTCCAGACATATGGGCAACTTTCACGGGAAGCAAAACTTTAATGTTTTTTTTCAAGATTTTTCATTTTATTTATCATTTTATAAGTTTTGTATATTTTACCTTTTTGAAAGTGTGAGGTATTTATCCCAGCGATTAAATAGAACTATTTGATGAACCTAATATTATATACCCTAGATATATGGGTAATGTATGAAGACCATACCATAATCTAAAAAAAAACTTTTCATTTATTTTTTTAATGTTTTAAATGACTCATTATTATAATTTTTTAAAATGTTATTTTAGTAATATTATGTTGTATTTTGGTTTAAATAAAATAATATAAGAAATTGACTGACACTAATCGATATTCTAAAACAGTTTCTCTAAAGTGTATGTATACTATAACCAAGGTGCAGTTATTTTCTCTGGTTCTCAGACATCACTAGTTTTGATTATTCCATTTTTTAAAAATTTGCTAAATGTAATTACTTTTTATATTTTGCTCGTTTTGATAACTATGTTGAAATACATATTTATGTGTGTCTACGTATGCACATGTTATATAAAACTTTATATTTATTTGAATTGTTTCTTGTGAATTTTTTTTCACTTGTTTTTGTACTTTTAACTGTTTTGCTTTGTCATTAAGAAGTTCCTACAAATTAATGTTAATAATGTTTATATGTATATAAGATGATAAAATATTGATTTGTTATTTGTATATAAAATTTTAAGTAAATTATTTTAAATGTATGTAAGTTCTTTTAAATAGAATTTATTCCTCATTCACCTTCATTTGTGAAGAATCCATCCATTAATGTTACTTCACTCCAAAAATTTTTTTTATTAAATTTGTGTGATAAAATTCTGCAGTAACTTAAACCCTTTCACTTAAAAGGTAATACATGTGTCAAATGTTTTAGTACAAGGCTAGCAAGTGACTTGTCATTTTTATTATTTCTTCTTTCAAAGTTCTCATCATTTTTTTCATTTATTTTGTTGAATCATGCTTGAGTCACTTTTATTTACTTCTAAAGCTTCTTGCCTTTAATACCTTGAAGTCACTGTTTGAACAGGCATCCATCTTTTATTGGTAGTGTACATTGATATAATAATATAGTCAATCATTATTTGATTGCATGTTTATCATGAAAAATTAGGTTCCAATAACTCAGTTTTTTCTCATGGAAAAATCAAAGTAGATGTGACAATTATANTTTTTTTTTTTTTTTTTTTTTTTTTTTGCACTGTATTCGAGCTTAATAAATGAAGATTTTTTCTGAGGTTCAGGAGATTAGTATCCTACCTTGCTATTATAACATACTATTATTTCACTACTTTTACTACTGTACAACCTAACCAGGGGCTTACCCTTACCTTACTCTTAAGTAAGAACAAATACTCCTTTCTGTGATTTTCAGTCATAGGTAAAACATAAAATCTCAACCGAGCCAATAGAAAAAATAAAATAAATAAATAAATAAAATAAAGTTAAGGAAAATATCCACATAAATATTTTCAGCTGAAAGGAGATTGATTAAATGGGTTCAAGAAGATGTGACAATTATAATACTTTTCTATTAAAAAAAAAAAAAATTTCTAGATCTTTACTATATAGAATATTACAACTAGGATTATCTAGAAAAGTAGTAATAGTAGAACGTATTACTTTCTTGCAAAAATTACTGAGTTCCAATGATGACACAACTCTCTTCGAGTAATTATGACCTTAGTAAAGTTTAAAAAACACTTTTAACACCCTCATTTATTAGTCGATATTCTTCAGATTTTGAAAATTTGTCTGTAAATTTATTCCTAATCAGATTATTCCATTTTTTAAAAGCATTACTCTTATGCAAGGTCTAAAACTTTTAATAAATTTGCACACCTTAGAAGGGCCATTAAATGATTTTTCAGAATTGGGGTCTAAAAACTTTCATTTTAAATAAAATGGATATGGACCTATATCAGGTGGTCCCGAGTCAGAATCTTCACCCAACATAACTATGGATTTTAAAATATATGAGAAAATAAACTCTATACTCCCTGACTGAAAGAACAAGATCAAACTAGATCATAAACCTAGAAGGGCACCACCAGGTAATATTAATATTATATTAAAACAATAATAAAATCAAATTAACATGAAAACAACAAAACATCACAGGGAAAAAATTAAAGAAATTAAGTAGCCCACAAAAGCCTGGCAAACTTCTTTTAGGGAAAATAGACCTGACATGATTAGCATAAATGCTTCACATGCTCTTAATTGATGACAATGCAATCTGAGAAATATTATAACAGTTCAACATATTTTTCTAAACTGCATAAGATATGAGTACTTTTGCCGTCAGTACATTACGGAAAACACACTTGACGAGACCTTGGGCAAAACCAAAGAAAATAACAATCTGATTCAATTTATAATTCCAACTAGACTGATTAATTTAATATTTAGTCTTTTATTCATTTTTCATTCAGAGTCAATCCTTTGCCAAGAGCTTCAAAATTAATCCTCTTTCCCTTCTGTCTCATCACTTCCTTTCATATATTAAACTTTTCATTTCAAGATAACTGGCTTTAAACATTGTCAATATAATTTATTCAGTCTAATATTAAGTTTTGGGCTCCATGAGCTGTGATTGCACCCCGGGGGAGGAGCGACATACTTATCCATGATAGAATTTCATAGGGGCATATTGCACTGACCTATTCAATTAGATTAACTTGTACATTTAATTAATTAGATATTATGAAGTAATTAAACTAGATAATCGTCGTTTGAGTATTAGTAATTGATTACATGGTAAAACCAAACACATTTATTAGTCGATATTTCAAAAACAAATCTCACCAGTTATTCTCAGCATTTGATATCACATTACTTTTTGTTAAGGAAATTTAATGTAATAAAGAAAATCATTTAATT
Organism: Oncopeltus fasciatus; assembly: GCA_000696205.2. Lineage (NCBI taxonomy): Eukaryota > Metazoa > Arthropoda > Insecta > Hemiptera > Lygaeidae > Oncopeltus > Oncopeltus fasciatus. The sequence goes on from KZ807159.1 coordinate 209,129, forward strand.
TTTTAAAAAGGGCATTAATATCCAGAAAAGTGAACTCACCATAATAATAAAACCATTTCTTCACAGAATAACCATCATAGATATGAAGAAATCAAAAAGAATATAAAACATGGATCTCAACGCACTTGTAAAAATTTAACCAACCCCAGTTCGATAGGTATGAACGTTTGGCTAATCCTCAGAATTATTGGATCTTGCTCATATGAAATGGATGAACCTAAATCTCAAATTTTCCAATAAATCGAAATCAAGCTGTTTCCGAGATTTATTTATTTTTAAAAATTATTTATGGATTCTACGTGTTATGAAATGTAAAACATCAAGTGTGATTATAGTATTTTTTTCAGGTATGGACAATGGTCTACTTTGGGTGACCATAATGATGAAGCAATGGGTGTGAAGTAGCTAATTCAGCTGATCAATGTATTGGCCTAATATTTTTTACATGACAGGGACATATTAGGATTTTAGTTGATGAACAAATATTATGCAATGGGTGTATCAAGAATGGATAGCGGCGGGTTTGAAAGTTTTAAGTTTTTAATTATTTTTATCTTCCGCATGATAGAGGATGGAATTTAATTTGTGAAACCATTTTTATCTATCAAGGAGCGATTTTTTTGGGGTAAATGTATTGTGAGTTTAGTATTTTTTTTCTTCGTTTGGGGTCGCAAATCAACTTGGCAAACCCATTATGATACAGTGCATGAAAGAGCAAATTTCGTAAAGAATGTATTCCAAAGGTATCGAACTTTTTTAAATAATTTTTTTTCATATGTTTTTTAATAAATATAAATCCCTCTTACGACATGAGTGTTATTTAGAGATAAGTTGGGATTCAAGTTGTGTTTTGAGGTCAAAGGAGTTTTTTTTATGTTGTACGGGTTTTTTTTATGTAAGAATCTTTATAGAACTCTATGGGTTTTCTAATTTTCTTGGCTAAGAAGGAATTTTCTCAGTTTGGATGAAGGAGAGTTCATTGGACACAATGTTGGGTGTTCGGAGATTTATGGGTTTTTGGAAGGTCATAATATCTAGGTGCTTGGGAATTGTATGAAATGAGTTTGTAATATGTGTATTTGTTAATGTGTGTTGTGTCACATAGCTTTTAATCTCCATGTTGTTAAATTTTGTGATAAGTGCTTGTGTGGGGTCTCTGTTGTTAGGGTAGGGGTGCATGTGATTGTTTTAGAAAGTAAAGTAAACGTTTTATGGTTTAAGTCATTTCTGTCCATAATAACCATTTTATTGCCTTTGTAGGCTCAATTATGATATTTCTATTGTGGTTTTAAAAATTCTTGGGCAGTCTTGAGGCCCGAGGAAAACTCAAAGGAGAGGAGGGAGTCATCCAGTTTAGAGGAGAGAAGGTGGTTAGCGATGATTTTACTGACAATAAAACGTGACAGTTCCCTCTTGTCTTCACTAACAGTGTGAAGGGAGCCTCTATAATGGATTTTAATTGAACTATTAATTTGGAGAATATTTAAATCTTTTGGGGGGACTAAAAAGTAGGGGCCTAAACTTAATATTGTCTGAACAGGAGGGGGATATCAAAGTATGAGATGTTTTGAACCCAATTTGGGTTGCTTTTCCACAGCATTTGATATCACATTACTTTTAGTTAAGGCAATTTTATGTAATAATGAAAATCATTTAATTTTTTTTTGTTTTTCTTATGACATTGTATTCCAACAGCCCTGAAGATGGCTTACAATGTAAGCCGAAACATCAGCAGATAATAAAAAATACATATTTATTTTTAAATTGTATTCTTTTGGATCAACCTTGACCAAATCCCCCGAAAAATTCTCCACAACCCTAGAGTTTTTTTTAGTATCTACATATTGACTATGACTATATTCATTTTATATATATAGTTGCCAGGGTGTGTGGTATGGTGTGTTGAAATATACTGTTAGTCGCCATCCACTCTCCATGGGGAATGTGAAAAAAAAAAAACAAAAAACCAGTAGACTGGTCCTTTACAAACTTACCCCTCAGCAATCAGGTTAGAGGTTAGAAATTTGAGACATTTTATTGATATAACCTTCAGATGATATTTCACTGGAACATTGTCACTATGATAAAAAAAAAGTGGGTTTACTGGAGAAATCCGAATACCCGTAATCAATGGCTAGATGTGGTCAAACTGCTTTTTCGGTCACTGCAAGGAGGCAATTTGAAGAAAAAAAATTCATGATTTGCGTTTTGTGGAATTTTAAAGGTGTTACTTAATCATCAACAATTTTTCCTTGAAGGATGCACTATGAATTTCAAACTCTACTGTGAACAACTGTAAAGATTGTATGCAAAATTGTCTGAGCATTATCCTGCTCTACACTTTAAATTGAGCCAAAGAAAAGTTTAAAACTCTTGTTTTATCCACGATATAGTCCATCCAGACCTCACACCATCGGCCCATTTTTTCCAAGGGAAAGAACTTGATAATTTTGTGGAAGTAGAAATAGCAATCCAAGAGTTCTTTGACAACCATTCCAAGGAATGGTATCAGCATGGAATCAAGCAATTGGTAGCAGATGGCTTATGATGGTAGATAACTATTTACACACACGCATATATATATATTTTATTAGTCGATATT
>KZ807159.1:230483-248372 GCA_000696205.2 Oncopeltus fasciatus
AAACATTAGTACGTATTATATATATACACATATAAAATAGAATACAAATATACTATCTTCCAATGCAATATTGCAAAAAAAATTACATTAAAAGATAAGGAATAGGAAAACAATAATTATAATTTTGAAGATGGAAAGTACTCATATTGGAATGTACTAAAAGTAATTATTTAGTAAAGTTATAAATATTTTTAATTAATATGAATATATTCAGTAAAATAAAATATATTTCACCCTACTACTCTAAATGTTAATATTATTACTGAATAATACTTTCCTTTTACACATAACACAATTTTTTTGTTTTTAAGAATGGAAAAAAATAAACAATTCAAGTAAAACTTTATTAACAATTAGAATAATAAATCATTATGGCTTTTAAGAAAAATGACTAGCGTTAATTGGAATAATGCAGAGATATATACAAAAACCATTGTAAACATATGCCACAACTATCTAGTTTCACAACTAGGAAAATTCCTTTCAAGTTTAAGAGAAAATGGTATTTGACATGATGCAGCTTCCAACGCCTGTTAAAAAGATAAAACTACAGTTTATCTTTCATGAAGGTACAATTTTATTTTACTTGTTGCTATTGCATAACAACAAAAATGAAAAACGAACTTATCATATAAGGAAAAAAGTTATAGTGAATTTTGGCTAATAATAAATATGAAAAAATACATAAAAGCAAATAAACTTTAATATTGCGAAATAAATTCCACAAATTGCTACAATCATAAATAGCAACAAGAAAATTTATTCTTACAACTATGCTGTTATCCGTCACTATAGAAAAACTAAGACTAGTAAACTTTAAATATGAGGAAGTTTACATAATATTGGTTATTTATAAGATTGAAAAACACATTTATTGGCCTAAAAACACATCAATGTTCTTTATTATTTATAAAAGATAAAATCTATGGATAAACCAGTTTAAAAAATAAAATATTGCTTTTATCATAAAACTACAGTTTAAATGTAAAAATTTTATTTTATTTATATGTCCTAACATGGTAAATTTTAAACAGAGCTGACACCATTATTTATTAAAGAGAGAATTATTTATAATATTCAAGAGAATTATCATTAAAATTATATATTTCGAACAATTAAGTAATGATGTTACTAAATTCGTGTTTTTGTAACTAAAAAATTACTAAATAGCTCAAAAAATTTAGCAATAATGTACTAGTCTCAATTTTTTTCAGATTAATCGCTAATAACCGCAAACTTAATTATATTACAATAGAAAAACAGTTAAACTGAATATTACTATGGCTGGTAAGGTTTATCATTATACAATATTATATTTGTTCCAATACAGTGAAAGGTTGAATGTCATATTTTCTAATTATCATTAAATTTGACCATAACATATGTGGATATTAGTTCTTCAATCTCAACATATATATATNTATATATATATATATATATATATATATATATATATATATATATATATATATATATATATATATATATATATATTGTGACTACTTTAAAAAGGAAACAATGATAATACTGAATTATGGCACATTTGCAAAAGTAATGGAAAAAATATATTTAGTAGAAAATAAAATCAAGGTTAAAGAGGTCTTCTACGAATAAAATGAACCAAATTAAAGAAAACAATAGTGAAAGTAAAAGCAGGTAGATAATAAAACTGATAATTTACAACATTCCAAAACTAAATAATAATTGAAAAATACAGATTGGTAAACTAATTTTTCCTACTGACTTAAGAAAATTGCTTCAAAAAAGCAGAATAGAATAATTTATAATCCTTACCTGAACAAAAACTTCAGGTTCTGGGGACACAAGCTGTTCACAAGGACCTCTACCAGCAACACTCTTGTATTCATAATCTCCTAAGGCCCGAGAGACTGCTAGTGATCCATTTACCCTTTGTATCATCACTGTTCCACCAGCATTCTGAATACGCTCTTTTTCACTCGGTAAAATAGGTTTATGGTCCCGAGTTGAGAACATAGGTTCTCCCGAACGACACAGCACTGCTCTAGAGTCACCACAATTTGCGATATAAAACTGTTTGGGGGACACAAGCGCACAAACAGCAGTTGAACCAGCCTTGTCTAAGCCACAGGCAAATTCTGGTTTTGCTCTTAATCTATTATCAAGCTGGAGAAACCCTGTGCGAATGCCCTGAGAAAAGTCAGATTCCTTGAACTCAGGGGAACTTATTATGGAATCTAAAAGTTCATCAGCACAGTGGGAGGATACTGTAGCACCTGCATGGCCATCAAAAACTGCGAAGAATGACCAATCATGTAAGTGTTCTCCGAGACCTGTCCTAACATGGTGAGCATCTTCCATTTCTACCCGCCAGCCTTGCATGCTTGCTACTCCATATCGGAGACCATTTCCACAACCATGCTCATTGTGCTTATCTGTCTTCGGTTTATCTAGAAAAGTACCCATTTTCCTGCGAGACCTCTTTTTAAATGATATGTTTTGACATTTTGGCACCTAGAAAAAAAAAGTTTTGAATGTTCATCAATGAAATACAGCATGCACAATACATTAGAGGACAAGTAACTATGAGTAAACTTAACCTTACGTTTTTTATTAAAACGTTTCTCCATAAAACTATTAGAAAATGTAACTGTCAGAATAAAATATAATAAAAAAAACGGTCCCTATTGTTCTTAAATTTTAACCTCATTTTCCACGATAAGTGTTAATTAGTTCTCAAGTACAAATCACACATATTATGTCTCCTCTCATAACAGACCATACCTTTACAGCATAAAGTTTATGATTTCATAAGCTTCAAGTAAAGAGCAGACAACATAACCGTCTCGGCAGTAACAAACATAATGAATGAGTATGGCGAACGCATGCCGCACATGCGCGTACTACCATTCTAAAATTAGAATACTCCCATGATGTCACTCTAGATACTTTACTTAAAATATGTTTTCATCAGTAGAAAATTAGATGCTGTTTTTAGCAATGGAAACGAAAAAGACTTTATGTAATACACATTTATCACTAGCCGAAACCTTTTCAAATACCTTTTTTATGAAAGCTGATTTATGACCGTAGGTTTAAATAAGAACAAGTTAATATTTGTTAGGTAATAAGTTAACACTAAACTAGGTAATAATTTTTCTTTGGTCGAAGTATTTATAAAGAAATAAATAATTTTGAATCAGAGTTCAATGACTTGCATGTACAAATGAACTAAATATTTTATATTAGCTGTTAGGGATGACGTAGTAGATTTCATTATGTAAAAACTTCCTGCTCTTATATTTTTTGTAAAGTTATTTATTTATTTTTAAATATTTTCAAGATTTAAAATTAACTTATTACAATTAAGTAATAAGTTAATTTCAAAGATATTATATGAATTAAATTCAAATGGAGAGTTTTGACCGAAGATATTATTACTAGATGATATTTTGTTAGGGTTCGGTCAAGGTATAAACATAAATAATATATTAATTAAAATTTGAAAAATCTAATATCGGATTTCGACCAAACAAAGGTCTTATACATGTACACAAGACCAGTTATTCGTGTTTGCAAGCTTTAACGCGCCTAGGAAGTAAAATAAACAGAGATTCTGTTAAACAAAGTGTTACAACGTAATCCTGTTAAACAAAATTTAGCCTTTTTTTAATCAAATAATAATTGCAGACACACGCCTTATGTTGTGTTCGTTGGTCGTTATATGTTGATATCGGCAGGTTTAATTGGTTGTAGTTCTTCTTGGTCATCGTGAGTTTGGGCTACCAGAACTAAAAAATTGTTTTTTCGGTGGCTGGTTTTTTTTAGCCAGGTTAAGAGGTTATCAAATTTCCGGTATTGATTTTCAACGGTATTTTTTATGAATTGGTTGCCAATCGTTGCGATGTTGGTCATAATCGCTAATAAACCACTTCGCCGCGAATAGACAGAAAAATTAATCTTTCTTTCACCCCATAAAGGTAATGTAGATCCTGGCCACTATTCAGCTGTTATCTATCAGCTGGACATTCCTCTCACCATGTCTCATCCAGCCCCTGTCTTCCACCCCAAAGAAATATTTCGAGACCAATAAGCCAAGCTCCTTTAAGCCTCCTGGATTTAACCTCATAACTCCTGAGATTCTAAATCTCCTAACCCCAAAAGCCATTCTTTTCCTTATTTATCTATGTAACTACGTTTCCGTACTGCCTACTTCCCCCTCTTGTGGAAATCCTTTTTTGTCAAAATAATCCACAAGAGAGGCAAATTGTTTTACTATTAAAACCCACAATTAATCTGTGTCCACCCCTTCTTAGAATCCATCATATCTCTGCTCCAATTTAGATTTCGCTTCTCACATTCTACCAGCCTTTATTGCCTTAAGATTGTAGATATCATCTTCTCTGCATTTTAGAATAAAAGTATCCTTGCCTCTTCCATTACCTGATCATCCACTTCTATATCCCCCAACGCTTCTTCGCCGTAACATATGAAACCATAAATTCCACAACCTTTCTACGACTCACTAGCGTCGCCCTAGGATCTTACACTCAGAGGAAGTGAGCCCCCGCATATGTGCCTACCTCCACTTTCGGTTTACCCTTTGGGCACTCCACGTGTGGGCTGAACGCACCACCTTCGGGGGTGTGGCTAAAGGAGAAGGCTTGCGAGGTACAGAAACTCGGATCCCTCGTTATTTCTGGCAAGCCCAAACCAAACTAACATGGGTTATAAACTGTAGAGATGAGATGATTGGTAAATACTATGATCATCCTCGAGCCAGTTACCATTCAGGGCTTTCGAGTATACAGTTCTCAAAAAAATTGCTACGGGGACATTGTACGCAATGTCGTGGGGGGCGGCCGGATTTGTGCGACAGGAAAAGCAACAGCAACAAAACTAAAGTGGGTTGATAGGAAAGGGCAATCGTCAACCCGTGGAGTGAAAGCTCCTAAAACGATTGTTACTATTGCGTCACTAGAAAGCCGGTCAAACAATCTCTACGAGGATGGAATGATAAATAGACTCTTCCTACGATTTCTTCTAGATAATTCTGCTACCGTGACAGTACTTAAACCAAATATTATACCATTTGAGATGATCCCCAATATCTCGGACTTAACGAACGACTATTGGAGAACCTGCGCTTGTCTACGGGGAGACGGTTGCCAGCTTCCTTATTGGGGGCAGTTCACATTAGGCCGAAATCGATGAAAACGTCATCCTAGGAATGGGTTTGATGGTTAAATACAAATTCAAGCTCAACTTTCCAAGGAGCGTGGTAACATTAGACAATGAAGAAGTCGTCCTTAGCCACAGAAAACATTTCTCTGCTTGGGTACTTTTATTAGAAGACACTAACCTTCCTTCGCAAAGCCAAGCTATAGCACAAGGAACCACAGATAAAAATATATCCAAAGGACAATATATGCTACTGGAACCCGAGGACAATAAGGAACAGCCACTTGCTTGGAGCGTACTAATTGCCAGAACATTAATAAATATAGTACCGAAGATCCCCATCCGGCTAATGAATTTGAATGACTTGCTCAATATAGTAAAGAAAGAAACCATGATAGACTACTGCACGGCAGTAACTTCGGTGGTACACCAGTTACTTCATACAAGATGAACAATTTTGAATTAATGAAAATCAAAATGGAAGAAAAAATAAATTAGCAATGAACATGGAAATTAGATAATAAAAGTGTAATCCACTGGTCCGTATACGCAAAATTGTCCAGGAAACAAAATGGAATAAAATAAATAATCAAATAAATAGCTTTATCTAATTTAATGCAATAATAACAAGAAAGAGTCTCGCTAATGAGCAATTTTGTTAGTGTGTTAATACCCTTAATAATGATAAATTACTTAATGATAAATAAATTTACAAAAGAAAATAATAAGAAAATAAAGATTTGACGGCAGTCTTAATATTAAATAATAAAGAAAGATGTAATGACTAATGATAATTAATAAATCCCCCCTTTGCCTACATAAGATGGATAATTGGATAACCGGAATGGTAGGCAAGTTACTTTAAAACAAACTCACAGGTTGCTGGGCAGAATAACATTCAGGTTGTAGGCTTGCAGCTAGCTGGTATGATGAAAGGATTGGAAGGCGTAGAATGCAATGTGAGTCCTGACGAATGATGACGAAGAAGTGCGGGCCAAGGTAGCGCAAATACTCCGTCAAGGGTTGATGCATATAGACGACTGTCTGCTTGAAGATTTGACCCAGCCAGAAGCGCCCAGGTGTCAAATTACTGAAGTAAATAAATAGTTATTATTTTGCCGTGAGGTGCTGCCATATGTATGGTAAGAGAATATGTTCTTCGTGCACTAGTTCGCTGGGGTGATATTGGTAGAGATAAGAGGGTATAGATAAGGCGGCTTGCACTCCGCTTAATTCTTGAGGAGTTAAGAGGAAATATCAGGCTAAGCATATGTACTCGCCTACCTACTTTTTAACAGCAGCTCTCACCAATAAGAAATGTAAACTTTTAAAATAACAAATAAATACTTCGGTCCTGAGCATAACAAATTTGCGGAAACTGCCTACAATGCAGGAGAAATTTGATAACACTACATGTCAGGAGCTCCCGTTGGGTCTGAGAAAATTATTGAGAGATGTGATCACACGGTGGCAACAGGTCCTTGAGACAGGATCTGGGTGTCGAGGAAGAACGGATATCATCGGATCGATAAAGGAGACTCAAAACGAATATGACAGGTACCCAGGAGGCTGCCATTCACTAAAAGAAAAGAGGCTTAGAAAATTATTACAAAAATGGAGGCTGATGGTGTAATCGAGCCATTAAGTAGTCATTGTGTGTCCTCCAACTTGTTATTAAGAAAGAAGAATGGCTCTACCAGGTTTTTTTTTTTGTCAACTATCGTCTCCTGAAAACATCAAAAAGAAGGACAGTTATCTTCTACCATGGATTGAGTGACACATTAGACCCTGTAGAGGGATACCAGTTATTTTAAACATTTGATCCAAGGAGAAAGTTGGCATGAACCCGGAAAACAAAGAAAAGACAGTATTCTCATTAGGCACCAGACTTTGGGAATTTACAGTGATGCTGTTTAGGACACTGTAACGCCCCTGCAACTTTTAAACGACTGATGGAGAATGTTTTAAGGGGCTTATCGTGAGAAACTAGTCTTGTTTACTCGTACTTTGATGACATCATCGTTCTTCGCAGTTGATCTAAAGAATTTAGAGAATGTCTTCACGCAACTGCGTGCCGCCAACGCAAGCTGTTTCGAAGACAAGTAAACTTTTTGGGTCATGCGGTTTCGGACGAGGGTGTTTCGGTAGTCCAGGAAAAGATCATTGCGATAATGAACTGGCCTATTTCTCGTGACAAACATCAAGTGAGAAGTTTCCTCGGCCGGTTGGAATATTTGCCAATAGGCCAAAGCCTGTTTCCAAGCTCACCGAGGAGAAGAGAACTTTCCCCTGGGATTGGAGACTGCCAAGTAGCCTTCGAAAGGTTGAATAACAAACTTATCACAGCTCCAGTTTTAAGTTATCCAAGACCTGAAGGTAAATTTATACTTGATACTGATGTCAGCAATTTTGCAATCGGCAGAGTCCTTTCCCAGCATGAAGAAGAAAAAATCATCGACTATTTTAGTAAGGCTCTCTCAGCTCCGGAACGCAATTATTGTGTAACAATGTAAAATTATTGGCTGGGGTAAAATCAATATAACATTTCCATAAGTATCTGTACGACAGGAAACTCCTTCTGAGGGGTCGTGCAGTACTTATATGGTGTTGAGATTCGAATCACCCGAGGGACCGGTTGCAATGGATTGCAGGATTGGATTAAGTGACTTAAAGAGTATGATTTAACAGAAACGCCGATGTGCTGTCCTGAAGTCCATGCAAGGAAGACTGCAAACACTGCCCCCGCCAGGAGAAAAAGGAAGCTTCAATAAGAAGGACAACAGTCGTTGCTGGGGATTGTCAGTAGCAGTTCTAGCAAAGGAACAGGATGCGGATCTTCACTTGAAATACATAAAGCAGTGGAAGATATCAGGAGAAATAAGATCTGCTTGGCATGAACTAACCCGGCGCCTCATCCAGGATCTTTAAGTGAAAGATTACTGAAAACAGATTTTAAAAAGTTAGAGAAGACCGCTGTTATATAACTAATCAAATAACACATTGTTAAAGAGCGTTAACAAGAAATTATAAGACATTAAGAGTGTAAAAATTGTATTTTTAGTTTTAGGCATATTTTAATGAAATATGTTCATTATTCTTACGAATAATAAACATGAATTATGTTATGATAGGATAATTTAGAAGGCTATCAGAATTAGTTTTCAAATACACAAATCTGAAAAAATGCAATTTAATACGTTTTACAAACAATATACTTAACTAATAAATTTTCAATTTTTTTTTTAGATTTTGTCAAATCTATACAAATTTGCTATTAATTGGAGTATTTAAAACTTTAGTTCGCCATAGGTCTATTATTAGTCTAGAGTTGAAATAATAATAAATCGAATTATATTTAACAGTTTCTGTTTCTTGGTATCTTTATAATTATTAAAACTAGTTTTAATGCGAATGAGCATAGAAGTTTACGTTTTGTTCAGAAGACGACCACTGAAAATACAGCTGGGATATTCATGATGTAGTACATAAATAATCAACCTAGTGTATTATTTTGCTATTTTTATGCAATTCTGTAATATTACCTATTATCATACAACATAACAATATTATTATACAACTGTGCTCTTCAGATCAAATTAAGCTTGAATTCTGTTTAGTCGAAGAGGATTGTCTTAGTTTCTGAGCCCTCATTCATTTTCCTATTTCTTGCTATTCTGCATTGTAAAACAATTACAAAACTATTATTTCAATTTCTTTTTTTCGGATCTCTGGAAGGTAACTTTGAAGAAACCTAATCTAGAAGATGGTAATAGAATAACCTTACTTCATAATATCCCGTTGTTCTTTTGCCACTCAGCAACACTTCCCTCGCTTCTACTACTTATTATTTACACTTTAACTCCTCGTTCCGTGCCTCATTCTCTCTTCTCTCTTGGACCAATGCTGTATAGTATTTGCTGGTGTCATGGGCGAGCTCGAGGCTAAATGTAAGCACCTCTTAAATAGTTTCTTCAGGTTTATTTTCGGCTAGGCCAGGTAGTCAGGGGGTAACCAGCCTGAACAGAGTTGAAGAGAATATATCCTTCCTCACGCTCTCTATGCTTCCTTGGTCTCTCCCTTAGCATAAGTTAAGCTATTCATTCTCACCCTCTCTCTCTCTCTCTCTCTCTCTCTCTCTCTCTCTCTCTCTCTCACTCTCTGAACCCTTCAGTTTTGCGTTTTCAGAACGTTCCCGCCAGAATAGAGCCTGAACTCATGAGCTATCCGACATTTCTAATAGATTGTAGTATTTCATATTTTTCTATCTAACTTATACTTCGTTGGTTCTTTCCGTCACTACCAATATTATAATTATTTAAGGAATTTGCGTAATGAAATCATTATTTGTCGGAGGACAATATGGTTAAAACAATAATCTTGATACGCTATGTGAAGGGGTAAAAATATTTTGCGTTATAAAAATATTTTCATATAGCATTTAACACTATTTTTTTAGTCATTTTTTTTATTTATAATTCTTCAATTAGACGAATTTATTTGAAATTGAATAAGATTTCACAATATTACTTTTCATTCAAGTTGATCCAACCACAATCTAGTTATAGGTCGGCTCTTTGTAACAGCTCTTTATCTTTATCTTGATTTATTCAATATCCTTTAAGGATTAATTATGAGCATTTTATACCGTTTATGACTTCCAAAAACTATACAGCTTTTATAATATTATTTTATTCAGTATTTATGTATACAGCTTTTATAGCTTTTTCAATAAAGAGCTTTTTCGTGATATGAATTCATTGTGACTTGATCTTGGGTAGGATAAAGCGTCCACAGAATAGTGGCGTACTCACTCTTCTTCAATCCATGACCCTCCTTCCAAAACACAAACATTAGTACGTATTTAAAGTCACACAACATCCAGTTTTGTACTTCCAGATGAAACAGGTCTTACAAATTCATAAATGGCATATAAATTATACCTGGAAAGATTTATTATAAATAAAATGTCCTTCATATTTATGCTTTAGTTTAGAGTACATTTGAATTTAAATTAAGTGAAATTGAATATTTAGGATCAAGAGGAGAGTTTTTTGACCGTAGATATTATTATTAGATGATTTTAGTTGGGGTTCAGTCAAGTTACCTTGCTATTTAGGGTATTAATCAATTTGAAAAGTTCTTAACCCAATGTAAAGTTTGAAAATGGAGTCATTTAAATAAAACTTAATGAAATACAAAATGTATGTCACTACTTTTTTTTTAAAATATCTGTATGGCATATTTGAAAAGCTTGTCCCATTCCGTAATGAATTTTCCTTTATTTGCTCACAAACTGTTGCTATAAATGATGAATTTGAAGAAAACAAAACAGATGTAGGATTAAGTTTTGTTGAATAATGCCTCATCAGAAAACCAAGAATAAATACTCACTCTTCTACGAATTACTAAAAATAACAATGGTTTTATGTTTATTTTAATATTAATATAAAGTTTGAAACATGAATGAAACTTTGGAGTTAAAAAAATTAAATTAAAGCCTATTATAACAATTTTTTTAGAGTTATATTCTCTATAAAAGTTGGAAAAAAGAATTGTTAGAAAAGTATCTTATATTTTGAAATTTTTAGATTGGGTCCGATTAAGAAAAAAAAATTATTAATGATTAGTCTATTTTCTAGAAAAAATAATATTTTAACTGTTTTGAAACATTTTGAAATAAGAAATGGATAAAAAAAAAACTTGTTTCGATAGTGGATTGAATATTTCGTTTCGGAAGGATTTCAACCTTTAGACCACAACCACGTTTTAGACCTTTTTTTTTTTTTTTGCTGTGTTAGCCTCCCTTGCAACCACTTAGGGTCATTGGAGGGAGGGGCTATCTACAGGTTGCCACCATATTTTAAACACCCATGGCTCAGGACAAGCCATGGGTATTTAAAATGGTTTTTAATTTTTATTTATTTATAAATAAAAGATTGACCTGGGCGGGATTTGAACCCGCGGCGTCAGGATTGCGAGACCCGTACGGATCCCCTGAGCTATCCCGGCGCCCCCCTTTTAGACCTTAATGCTTATTTTTCAATTATCTTCGAAAAATAACACTATACAATTTTTTATGTTTAACTAATTCAATGAAAGATTTATTTATATTTCCAATCATGGTCATGCTTCGATGGAGTTTAAAAGTTGCTGTAGTTGGAGGTCGAAGCTGGTGGGTGCCTGCCTCTGACTGACAGAGCCGTGCTCCTATCGACCCCCCACCACCCCCACAAAACACCTCTCTCTCTGATCGCTATATATAGCCAAACATGTGCCCACCCCCTCAAAGCCCCTTCTCCACGCCCACGTCTAAGCCACACATGCACACACATACCTGTGGGTGCCGCCACCACCCTGCAGGGAGCCGCCTCCCTGGTCCCCATTCCCTGCCTCATTACCCTCTACCACATACCTAAGACGCGAAGGGGAAATGTTTACTCTAAATAGTTTACTCTGATTAGTCTCCTCTTCTCCCCTCGTCTCAGCAGATTTCCCTCAAGGAAATCAAGATAATTCACCTTGATACTATAACGCAGCTCCTGAACATTTTATTAAATTCTTACCCGATCCAACGTAGAATATATGAAACAAATATTATTTAATAGTTGAAATTGTATATATAGTAGGGGATGTGTCCAATGCCCTATAATGTATTTTATATGCGTGCACAAACTCAAATTTCTGACGTAAAGATCAAGGAATTTCATTCTTTCAGTATATTGAATATGTACAATGTTAGTGAATAATGAAGGCGGACCGTCAAAATTTCTCGGGGAGTAAATTATCCAAGAGGTTTTGTTCATTGATATGATTAAATCATAACTTGTTAGCCATCATTATGTTTTCTGCATTGTTGATTGTAAATTTTCTAGCAATCGCCAGCTGCAGTGTAGTACTGCATCATTCGTAAATAAAAGTGAAATAATGGGTAGTTTAAGTTTAAGTAGTAAACTGCCATACCATCCTAATCCACTAGCACAGACCATATCTTCCAACTCCACCCCCTACAACCCTACCCGTCGACTCAAACGAAGATGGCCCCGTGACCTCCTGGGGACATAATCTGTAAATAATTTGAGAGTGGTCACCTTCTCTCCTCATGTTATAGACAGTGAAAGTCTTCTTTTTTTTAAATTCATTGTGGTGGTCAAATTACAAAATGTTTTAATTTAACAGAATGTAATAAATAAATATAAGTTTATAGAAAAAAAAAATTGTTTATTTCAAGAGGAAGTAGTCTGACGCCTAGAATCCTTCCTTTATATAGCCCATTTTCATCTATAAATGTTTCGGACAGAGAAGTTATGGTGCATATTTGAAAAGTAAGGTATCCAAGAAAAGTCATACAGAATTTTGGAATATCCTTCAGCAGTAATATCCTTTAATTACTACTTTAAAAAAAAATTTATAATGTATCTTTGGCAGATTGTATGTAAGGCGCACTGAATGTCAATAAAACAGTAAATGCTTTGTGTTTAGTTTCAAAAGCTTCGCAAATATCAGTTTCTAGCTTGAGTAAATTGTCTCTGGTACGCCCATCCCACCTAAACCTTCTCTGCCACAGGGGTGTAAGCATATACTCTCAATGAACCGTAATGCATTTTTACGGACCACCTTTTGTGCTGGAAATTCAGATTATTAGTATCTTCTGAGTATAATTGTTGGGGAGTTTGATGATTAATTTTTGTCAGAAAGTTTTTCCGTGATTCTTTCTAAAATTTTTTTATTATGAACCTTGCTTTGGCTCTGATTTGTTTGTATTGCTTGAGGTAGTCAGACCCAGGGTATCGATTACATTTTCGAAGGAGTCGTTTTCGTTGTTTGATTTTTTTATCAACTCATCATTCCACCTCTGAAATATCAACCGTATCCTGATAGTTTTAGTTTTGGGAATAGTGTTTTTGGCAAAAGTTAGCAGTGTTTCTCTGATGCAGAATTCCTCCCGATGGAGGACGTGAGTATGTTTGTGATTATGCGGGTAAGTTGTGCTAATTACGTTTCTTTTCTTTCTGCTACTGTACGTTTCAATCTGCTTATCTGGACCTTGGCCTATCAATGTTTTCTGTCGGGTATATTATTTACAATGGGATAGTGGTCCGTAAGAGTCATCAGCGACCCGCCATTGAGTTCGAGAAAGTACAGCCGGAATTATCAAAGAGAGTCCTATTATCGATTGGTGCCCACTTGCTCTGCGCAAGTGAATAGGGGTGTTTTCATTGAGGAAGCAAAGTTGAGGGGAGTCAATGAAGGATTCAACAGTATGCCTCTGTGATCTGTGAGTTCAGTACCAGGTAGTATCGTGATTATTAAGTCCCCCAGTAGGTAAAAAGGGAGCGGGAGTTGTGAAAGTTAGTCTGTCTGTCATTCTTCTGCGAGTGTTTGTTTTGTTTGGTAAATAAGTAAATCACGTCGTAAATCTAGAAATTGGGAGGACTCGTCCGGCTACTACTCATAGGAGGTATTAAGAGTAATATTGATTACTGGAATAATGTGATATCAAACAAGATGAACACAGCGCCATGAATGATAAGGCCTTCGTAATGATTCCTTCGATAAATTTCTCATTTATTGGAAGCTTGTTGCTTACTTACAGAGGTATTCCTTGTATAGAGGCGAACAATTTACAATAATCTGAATTTTATTGTCCCTAAGAATATTGAGAGTCTCCTGTAAGATTTAGTTTCACTGCAAGTCCATATTTCTATTCGGTAGTTATCAGTTAAATTGGATATATTGTATTGAATAACATCATAAACAAATTGAGACAACAATTTAAAAATGTTACAAGATTAAAATAATTTTGTAGTTATGCATTATTGTTATTGTTCTTATTTTTTTTGTTTTGTTAAATGAGCACTCATTTTTATCAACAGTGCATATGAGGGACGAATTAGACCCTCGTGAGAAGATCCTTACATTTCATGGACGATTTAAAAAATTTTTGTACGGATAAATTAAGTAATGATTTAGTTTAAGATTGTTTAACTTTCATTAGGATCTTTAGAGGTAAAATTGATAGAGCTATTGTTAGAAAGAGAGTATTAATTTAAATCCTTAAATTATTCTCCAGTTTAGTGATTTTAATTGTAAGAGTTTATTGAATGAAGTAATTTTATGAATTATAAGAAGTAATAGATCGGGGTTAGGCTACACAAATATTGGAGGCTGTTTACGAATAGGAAACAGTAAAAAAATATAATTTTGTGATGCAGTATATTTCAGTGATATATGGTTAATATTTTTTTTTTTTTTTTTTTTTTTTGCCAATGAGAAATTTTTGTGAAGTTCTGTTTTCGTAATCTAAAAAAAACAGAACACTCAGAAATCTAAAAAGGGTGAAGACCTTTGCAGTTAACATTTAAATTTTTTACAATTAGTTTCCTTGGTATCCAGGTGATGTGGACAGCACTTTTCACAAATAAAATGACCAAAAGATGACAAAATCTTCCCATTTTTCAGGTTTGCCGATCGTTCTTTTCGGTGAAGTTTAGCTTGAGTGATTTAGTAGAACGAGGATGATGTCCTGTCGTATGGCGTAAGCTGTAACTTGATCAAGTTTCATCCTCGCTTTTACATTTATTATTATCTTCTCTACAGGGATGCGGCAAAGAGCTTTAGCGTAGTTCAAACCCTTTTCTAAGATACTTTCATCGAGAGTCTCGATATGCTTTATGCAGTGACTTAGTTGCAGTCTCATAAGCTTCCGTTTTTGTACGTCGCGATGCTTGCAGAATGTAAGATCAGCAACTTGCTATGTAAGTCGATCACTTTTGTCCGAAATTTATATATTTTTTATATAAATCATAGGGTACTTCTTCTCAATATTTGCCAATTTTACACTCTTTCAAGGTACATAGAATATGATTATATAAAAGTTTGTATAAAGCCCTTTTTTCCGAAGAACTTTTTGGATAAGCATATACATATACATGCTTTTTATATTTCTTTTCAGGTTTAGGACATATGATACGTGTAAAGTAGCTGCGGTAAAAATGTCTACGTCTTTATATATCCCTTATCTTTTATTGTGACATTACCATTTTTTACCTTCTTAGATATTTAAAGAACTTCTTTTCATTTAAATAAATTATATTTTGCACTCCAACAAAATTTTGGCTTAAGCTTTTTATAAACATTGGTGCGCCAGTATTCCGCGTATGGCTTAAGCTGAAATATTGTTTCTAGAAAAATTATAATTTAAAGAAATAACTTGTTAAAAATCTTTTAAAATGTGATCTCATAAACATTTTAAAATGTAAAAAAAAAAAAAATAATAATACGGGATTGAACTAAAAAAATGAACATTTTTCAACCAAATATGTGTATTATTATATCTTTGATATAAAATACAATTAATGAACAAAGTATAGTCCACTGTTATCTGCCGACATTAGCAATTTGCTAGCCTATTGTTCGATCCCTCGCTGGCACCATTCATTAGATGGCTGATAAAGAACTCTTGTGCCGCAAGAATATTTTAAGTTCTACAAAAAATATCGAAATCTTTCCCTTGAAGAAAATGGGCCATGGATTTTAACAAGTAGTAACCTGATAGTGCGAGATCAGGACTATATGGTGTATGAGGCAGGAGTTTGAACCCATGAAGTTCTTTAAAGATTTCTTTGACTCGAAGGGAAGTGTAAAGACGAGCATTATCTAGTTGGAATAAAACTCCTTTTCGGTTGCCCAGGTCGGACTTTTATTCGTAGATAAAAGTTTGCCCTGGGCGTGATTTGAACCCGCAGCGTCAGGATTGCGGAAACCGAACGAATTCCCTGGTGCTCCTAAATACTTGATTATTTCTCAAGTTTCTTCAGCGGATGTGAAATTTTTTTACGATAATGCCTTAGAAACAAATGCCTAAACTGAAGGTTTTGAAGTAGAAGAAGAATGGTAATTAACAAGGTTAGAGAATTCTGAATGGGGATTATTAAATATTGGTAATTATATAATAAGATTACAGTCCTTTGAAATCTTAAATTTGATAAAACGAACATTTTTTTTATTTATATATAACCTTTTATAGTAAATTGGGCTCATTATGAAATGAAAAAGTATTACTAATCGGTTCATGTGAATGGCATACAATTATATCTTTTAAGATAATATAACTATCAATTATTTACATTTTAATTTTATAAATAACATCTTAGACATTAAAAAAAGAAATAAGTCTATTATCTAGATTTTTTACATATCCTACATTCTTAATTAGCAAATTAACTTGTCTTGACTAGATAAATTCAAGATGGAAATTTGTGGTTTTTCAGGTCCTACGGAAAGTTCACATGTACAAGTACTTATGATTGTATACATTTCGGTTGAGTTTACTCAATGAAGAAGGAAAAAACCTCTTTATTTTATAAACTATTCATGATTTTGATATGATATAAATAAAACTTTATAAAGGCTTAATTAATATTTATTAGATATAAATGATGATATTGGTTAATAAATTTATCATCAGTTATTTAATTTTTTATCACTTTTTTACATCAAATAATAACTAAATGTGACCTAATGAAATTTCTAAAATACAGCGTTTTTGTACAGTATTTTCATTCACTGTATGACTACAGCTGATAAGGGATGGAAAAAAAACTATTTATGTTCTTTCTTTCCGCAGTCTTCATATTTATATATTGATTTGGTCCAGATTTTTTGTTGTAACCTTGAGAACGGAGATTCTACGAAACAGTACAGAATTATCGAAAAGAAGTAGGTGAACAAAATATCGCCACAGGCCATCCAGATCTGAAACAGAGGAACGCAAATTATTTATTGTAGAAAGTTGTTTTCTGCTTTTTAATACAGTTACATAAAATTTAAAAATTATGGACAATTTTCTACAGCTGAGATCTGACCTGCAATTTTTAAAGTATTACTATTGATTTAAGACATTTATCAAAAGGCAAAGAAGGATTAACAGGTTCTGTAGGCTTGGTGGCTATATTTTGTGATGGGACATTCAGTTTCACCCTTCAATTAGGTAGGGAGCGTTTTGTTCAATTTACATTTTTCTTCTCGTATTGTTTTTTTTTCCGGTTTAGTTTGAGAATTTAAGCATGGAAAATAAGCGTTGCTTAAATATTCAGGTATAAATTGTGTCTATAATATGATATTTTAACAATGTTTAGTTGAAATCTTTAGTAACGAATTAATTTTTGCATGATATGAAATTATTTAGTTATTATTAGGTATAGTTTTTTTGTTTGTTTTTTTTCTAAATGTCTTTCTTTTTTCTTTTTTTTTTTAAATCTGTTTTTTGGGATAGATTTATACGGTAGGACAACTTTGCAGCATAATTGCCACATATCTATGCAGCAATAGTAAATAGAGAATAAAGGAGTAAGACGAGGGAGAGGACTACAATAAATAAAATTGTCTGAATAAAAAAGGCGATAAGGAGACATGTTGAACAAAAGAAATGTGACGAAGTGGGAAGTTTATGCTTAGAAGTTAAGATGAAGTCTTGGCAACAAATTCTATGTAACATATAAGCAAATATGCATTAGAGATATCTCGGAATGTTTTGGTTTCTGAGCATCTCCATCATTCCAATTGGTGAAAATGGTTAATGCATGCCTAAATTCTTATTCAGTATAATAATAATTTCGATATTACTCACTCCACTCCCGATTATCAGGTAGTTTTATTTATTTATTATATATTTATATTTTTATCGCTCCAGAATAATGAAACTAAATTTTCATTCTCCCCCCCCCCCTT
>KZ807159.1:269606-284884 GCA_000696205.2 Oncopeltus fasciatus
CCATTGCCCTGATGATGGCTTACTAGCTAAGCCGAAACGTTGGCATAAATAAAAATATTACTCCAAATTGTGGTGTATATTTTTTTTTTTTTCTTCCTGGCCGAAACCCCGACCATTCTCACACGATAAAGATTTTACGAAAACTCCAATAAGATTACTTTTATTATTACAATATTTTTCATTATTGATAAATAACAGACCTTACATAAGAGGGAGAGAAAGGGAGTTGAGTGAAATTCAATTCTAACGAGATATTTGAAAATTACTTCAATTGAGAGCATATACTTAGTTATTAGTAATTCTAATTTCTATGTAATAGGGCGTATTAAAAAAATTAGGCGTATAAAATATTTGTAATATTATATCTTTGGTATAAAACACAATTAATACGCACAGTATAGTCCATTCTTATCTTCCGTCATTAGCCCTCTGCTAGACAATTGCTAGATCCCATGCTAATACCATTCCTTGGAATGGCTGTGAAAGAACTCTTGGACCGCAATTTCAACTTTATTATTATTAAATTATCAAAAATTATTAAACTTTTCTCTAAAAAAAAAAATGGATAATAAATCGAAACGAGTAGCAATCAGATGGTGAGTGAGGCAGGAGTTCGATCCCATGAAGTTCATTAATCTTTTCTTTGCCCCGATGGGATGTGTGAGGACGACATTAATCTTGTTGGGATGAAACTACTCTTCTGTTGAACAAATCATAATAACGCTCAGACAACTTCTCGTACAATCTTAACAGTTATCCGCAGAAGAGTTCAACATACATTCATACATTCAGAGCATCCACCAGGAACAAATAATTCTTGTTGAATAACACCTCCAAAATTACACAAAAACACGCAAAGCACAGATTTTTTCTTCTTCGAATTTCCCCCTTTTGCAGTATCCGGAAGAGCAGTTTGAATTCGATCTAGCCATTGCTTACGGATGTTCAGATTTCGTCAGTAAAGCCACTTTAGAAAGACATATCAGAAAAGGTTTTCGATCAGTTTTTTTGAAATTTCTAACCTCTTAGCTGATTGCTGAGGAGTAAGTTCGAGAGGGACCAGCCTACTGCTCTTTTTCACCTTCCACATAGAGAGTAGATGACGGCTAACAGTAGTTTTCGACACACCAGACTCCTTGGCAATTTTCCTAGTATTTGTGAACGGATTTGACTCAACAGCTTCCTGCAGTACCTCGTCAATATCCATGAATAGAGACTCGGAGCACTTCTTCCTTTCTAACATTGTACATCTACTGCTAATTTAAAAAAAAAAATTCTGCGCAGTGCGCTGGTCAAGAATTCCCCTTCATATTTAAGAATTTCACGATTTTCTAGATCAGATGTGAAATTTTTTTTTCCAGTAATGTAAATAAGGTCCCAGAGATCTCAGCAAAGTTCCTACATCATCGCTGCTGACGTCATACGACGAAGGAGAGAATTTCCTACCTCATCGCTAGAGACGTCATAGGAGCGTCACCTCATATGAGATCTCTCATATATATATGCATATTTAAATTTATCAGTAACTACGTAAGTTAGGTGAATGAATAACTTCCAATATGATATCTGTCCTTTTTTTTTTCCTATTCTGTTTACTACATTCTGCAATAAAGAAGGAATATTAAGTTTAAATATTCTGTATTCAATATGATACAGTGGCAAGTAAATTTCAGAAATGAGATTGTATTAATTGCGAATTTAATGTGGTTTTTAAAAAGCAAATTACATAATTGTTATATCTATTAGAAATATTTTGTTTCTGATAATTAAATGCTTAAAAATAATTTAAAAAAAGTTATTTTTATTTTTTGTAACTCAGTACATTATATACTGAAAATTCGGGTTTTCGAGGTTTTATTATCTAAAAACGAACAATTTTGGATGTTTATTATAAGTTATGTAATTCGATTTTTACACAGTTTTGAACGAGCTATATTTTGGTTAGTGTTTAATTGCAATGACTCATGGTAACACTTTGCTCGAAAATTTGACTTCCGTAGAAGTAATCTACTAAAGAAGCAAGGACATTAAAGACTCCAGTCAATATTGGCCAATATGGACATATCCTGTTCCGCCATGGTGGCTGGTAAGAGACATGAGAGCTCCGGCAGGAAGCCGGCCGGGATACTGGCCATGTCCTGGGGGCATGAACAGAATGGGTTCTGTAACCAGCAATAGCTGGCCCCCGAACCAAAAGGAATAATCTATGTTCGGTTGGTGGTGAGTCACCTCCCTCCAACCATCTACCTCTCTTGGCTTGCTAAGGCTAATATGGACATATCCTGTTCCGCCATGGTGGTTAGGGGTGGCTGTGGTAAGAGACATGAGAGCTCCGGCAGGAAGCCGGCCGGGATACTGGCCATGGCCCCCATTCTGTAACCAGCAATAGCTGGCCCCCGAACCAAAAGGAATAATCTATGTTTGGCCGGTGGTGAGTCACCTCCCTCCCACCATCTACCTCTCTCGACTTGCTAAGGCCAATCACCCTCTGGCTCTTCCTACACCCCCCTCCGCTCAATAAATATGTTCTTTCATTTTCATGGGCCGAGACAAGACACGTTTTTGATAAGGTAATGTATTGATAACACACTTATAGGGTCCTTTAAAAGACCTTTAAGATAAGTGAGAGCTTGTATTTACTTTTCTTTAATGTTGCCGATGGTAAAACTCCCGTTCAAGGTGGAATACAGGGTTTCCCGAAAACGAAAAGTTATAATGTGCCTCGCACTAAATATTTTATTTATAATTTCTAATTGCCCTTTTATAATTGATAATTAGTTTCCCAATATAATAATAATTTTACAATGTTATAACTAAATTTTACTATCTAGTCTAATATTTTAGTTAGGAAATGTCTAAGAACGTACTAATAATATTAAGCTTCGACAACAGAGGAATTCCTTATGAATTTTTAATTGGTTTTGCTAAGGAAGGGTTGAAAATACTATTACTATTACTTATGACTTCATAATAATAAATTTATCTCAAGCATTAGATAAAAGGANAACGTCTTTTGTCTGAAACCGTTCACATCAACTTACAACACTATCCAGTTAACGACAGAACAGACATAGAACAAATTTCCTCAACTTATTCTAAAATTTTCAACATTCTAAAAACCATTAGCCCTCCTTCTCAATAAACCTGTCAAAACATTTTTCCCAGTTCCAAAGTTACCTATTCCCAATAATACCCTTCCTTTTTTCCTTTGTCCTTTTATTGCCCTCTCTTGTAACAGGCCGCTTTTCCTTTGTACCTCCCGCCTCTTACCTTCTTCCCCCACCTTGCTACCTCTCACGGAAAATTTATACTTTAGTCATGGAAATGTGAACTCAGGGACAGAACGTCCTCTCTCATCTTCATGATAGGTAGGTGTGGCAAATTACTGCTTTAATGTTATTCAATTTTTTTTTCTTGTCAATAAGCTGTTTGTTTGCATGTTTTTTTTTCAAATTGGTTCTTTTTCAAATTGTTTTTCAAAATCGTTTAAATTTTCTTACATAGCTTTCTACATTCATACTCTTGATATCACATTATATTATTGCAATTCTCTATTATATTAATTTCAATTAATATTGTATTCTCATGACATTGTATTTCTACAGCCCTGAAGATGGCTTACAATGTAAGCCGAAACGTTGGCAGATAACCTTTATTAAAAAATACATTTTTTAAATTTGTGTTTTTTGGGTCTACCTTGACCGAACCCCAAATATAATCATCTTAGAGTATATAATGCACTGTTTTACGACTGCGCTTATTGAATCATCTAATAATGAGTATTTTCTTAAATGCAAGATCAAGCCCTACTCCTTTTTTCTGTAGTACTTCTCTCACCCTGTGCCCACAAAATCAGTTGAAGCTATTTCAAATTGACACCCAGTATAATGGGAATAAGTAAAAGATTTAAGGACGTGGTCTCTTACCAGCTGGACGTTCTTAGGGTTGAACTGAGGCTGAGAAACTGACATCAGCATACGATGCCCGTAGATAATGAGAATCATGGAGATCACCTTGAGACCGGACATAACTGCAAATTCATTATTTTTGATGGTGAGCAACTCGCTTAAGTTGCTCTTTAGAGAGAATTCCTCTAGCCATGGTTCTGAAACACACACACACACACAAAAAAAAACAAATTTAAATTGAGTCATCTAGAGTAACGTTCAACAAGCAGCGTGGATAAGAGTGAATGATCAATTAAACCTTACACGTAGGAGATCGCTAACACTCTAAGACAAGTTTTATGCATTTTATAATTTATAAGGTTTCAAGGGTCTTGTTTAGATTAGGCCCGCCAGTTATTTTATGTTTAAAAATTCATATCTCCGGTTCTACTGGTCAGAAAAAGTTTTCAAAGGTATATATATTCTTAGAAAAATTCAAAGAATCAGAAAAAAATATAAAAAATTTCCCCCCAAAAACCCTCCTTCCCCTCCACACCCCCCCTCCGGGGAAAAATGTTGGAAAAGTATTTATAAACATTTTTGAAAAGTTTTAAAAAATTCTATCGAATTTTTTCTAAGTTTCCTTAGGTAGAATTCCTCTTTCTTCAAAAAAAATCCTGGCTCGTTGTTCTTCTTTGCATAAATCGTAAACATCAAAAACATTCATTTTGTAATACTTTTATAACCGCAATTACACAAACAATACTAAATTAAATAATATTTAAACATGTGATTTTATTTCTGTATAAAATGTTTTAAACATAAAATAACTGGCGGGCCTAATCTAAACAAGACCCGGTTTCAAGACTCCACGTGTGGTTTCGGAACCGAATTAGGTGACATTTATATTATGTTATTCTTCAATAACACAATTAATGATATCGAACAATAGATAACAAGTATTCAATGTTTTCAAATGCTTTCATTAATTTAAACAAAACATTGGGTCAAATAGAAACAACACCCTAAGAATATAAATATGTAGGCCAGGTTCAGGTTTCTTGAAAAAAGTTCGTTTAACATAGAGGTAGTCTCAAAAAAAGAACACATGAAATGAAAATGTTTTATATCTCTATTTAGGTGAATTGGGCCGTCTTAGTTGAGAAGGTATTTAAAATGCGTTTTTGTAAATACAGAAGATATATTTATCTCTTATGTAGAAAAGGTTTAAATTTTTTTACAATTTGCGTTAATACGGCTCTAACAAGATCTTGTTTTCCTCAAGAGAAATTTATTCAAATCAAAAGAACTGGGCATTGTCTGAAAGTCAACAGAGCATTTAACTTTAGGCTGCAGGAGTTGGCGGTTGTACAGATGACTAAAAAGTGAAGGAAGGAGTTTTGAAAACAAAAGAATATTTGATAACCTTATTATTTGTCAGGATGGTGGCCGTTTAATTTTTTTGCAACCTTTTTAATAAGTGCTATTAAAAGCATTTGTTCTTTAATTTGACTAAACGTCCTATGCGAATAATAAAGTCTTAACGTTATTTTTTCAGTATTTATAAAAAATTATTTTTAAAATGTTTATTTGAGGTTGGCGTAATTATTTGTAGCCGCAAGGAAAATGTATCAAAACCGGTCTAGAATAAAGACTTTTAAACAGGACGAAAACATTTTTTGAGGCACATTACCACTTATTACATGATTATTTTTCTTTAAAACTTCTATAAAAATTGCAAATATTTTTTTATTAGAAGTGCTAAAAACTTTAAATCCTGAAGAAATCTACATTCTTGCATGAGATAAAATGTTAAATTTAAATTTATTCAAATCCTATTTGTATCAATCCTTAACTGATTCACTTAAGGAAAGAATCCTTAAGATTAATTAAAGAATTAATCAGGAAATCTGTAAAACAACAAATTTTAAAACGTATCCTTGGTTGAGGTCAATATAACGTACATAAATCTAGCGCATTTCCCTAGTCCCCTCAAGAAATAATTTTTTTTTTTTTTATCTGAAAGGGCATGGGATGAAAAAAAATAGTTTTCAATATTTATTTATTATATTCTGTAAAATAAGACACATTTTGTAATTTTATAACTAATCTGTTCTATTTGTTGTGGATCACAATAGCAAGGTGGGGAATACGGCCAGTGACGTAACTTCAAGGATGAAAAAATAACTGAAAAATATCAGTCAGAGGCTGAGTTATGTCACATGGACTTCATGGAATGGATAGCAATTTTGGCTTAGTAATTTTTCCCATTTACCCTAATTGGTCATTATATCGAATTTTTTTCATCATTCCTAATATTAATAAAAAGTTTATAAAAATTTTAAACTTACTTTTGCTATCGTCTCCTTCGATATATAAGTCATAAACTGTCGCAAACAGGACTAATGTGACCAATGCTAAACAAGCACATCTGGAAAAAAATTTAAATTTTTATATTATCAAATTATGAAGCGATTTAATTGATATATGAATTGTATTTTTATATCATGCTAGCTAGCTATTAAAGGAATCACTCTGTAAGTTTTCGAATTTATCGAAAAAATTGGTAACAAAAAATATTTTTTGCTCGATTTTATTTTTCATTGAGTGACTGTTACTGGCCGATATAACGGAATGATTACGACTTACAGAAATAAGCTGTATCCGATGGACTTGGGCTGGTTGGGGTCGGCTCTCGAATAGCTGTAGCCAGCCAAAATGGAAAGGCTACCACTAAACTTGTGGGCCTCAAGCACTGGGATTAACTTGGTCGTGAGTGAGGTCTCCACATCTTGGTCGGTGCAGGAGGCAGGCACGCACAGTGCCCAACTCACCATGTTCCTGGGTGAGATACGACTGTCCGCCGTGGGCTAAAACAATGTAGCAGATTTATTTTATTTATACAGATATGCACGATACACAATATAATAATTTTAACTGGAGCAGGGCTATTCAACCCTTCATCATTTAGACAAATAGATTCATTCGTTATATTTTAAAAAATAAATAATATAACAAAAAAAAGTAAATTTGACATACATTTTTAAAATAATATTAATTTGATGGTATGGTACTCACAGAATATTATGAATAATTTTTTTCACTCTTAAATATGTTCAGTAGCCAGTTGTCATGCATTTTATATAGCCGAATACACAATACTTTATATTTTCATTAAATTATTCGAGAGCGTTTACCATACTTCAAGGTAATTCTGATTGGAATGACTGTATTTGAATATAGATGGTGCTTTGGCAGTCTCACATGACTCCACTACTATTGTGCTCAAAACTATGTTTAGTATGTATGTATATTTATGTAAACAGTTCTAAATGTCGGATCTAAAATTTATAATAAAAAAAACTGGCATGTATATACACATATGTGTGTGTGTGTGCGAGTTAAAGAATAGGAATGTCAATACAAATGTCTCATGAAATGCGTTTTTTCACGCAAAATTAGAAAACTCGAATGGAATAATAGGTTGAAATCCATACAAGCAGGAACTGTCATTAATGGCAGAAGAAACTCTGAAAAAAAAAAAAAAGTAGAGAGGCTAAATAAAGATGCAGAAAAAAAAAGCAAAAAATGCTTATTGATGGACTAAAAATACAAATTGCTGCTCCTGTCTTAAAAACAAACAGACGATTTAGGTGTGGCAAAATTAGGTCAAGGTTGAATTCCTGTATAGGTTCCGAGGTAGGCTTATCCTATATCGGAGCATATATTTATAGTTCCGAGGTGAGGGTAAGGAGGGGAAATTTGACCTTATCTACACTTCGATATAATCTGGATGTCAAAATCCGCTTATATAGAAAAATGTATAGGATGATGATAAAAAAGGATGTAGACCAAGTATCTAAAGCAAGATTGGTAATGAGTAATAAAATTTGCTTCCAAAAACTGGTAACCTGGATGGCTAGACGGGTTTCAAAGTCAGGCCGTACAAGTATTAAAAAAATGAAAGAAAACTATTTAAAAAAAATCGTAGATTATAAGGCAGCTGTTACAGAATATTTAAAAAATCATGTGAATAGAATAGTGCCCTCTCCCTTCTTGTATAAAAAGATCTTGTATTTCTGGTTTTTGAACTTTGCAATAACTGATTAAAATATTTGAAATTTGTATAACTATTAATATTATAAATGCATTCTGTTTTGTGTTATTTAACTGAACTATTTAAAAAAAATTTAAATATGGACTGTCCATTATCCGAGGGAAAATTTTGTGCTTACAGTTTTCTCTGAAGAACTAAATAGTTCAATAGTTTTCAATAAAATAAATATTTTATTGAAATATTGTAATCATAACACACTGTTATTATGTAAATCCATTCATCTCAAGTTTTATATTCATTCTCTTTATTCTACATTAATTGTAATTATATTCAAAAAATAATATAGTTTAATAAATATCAAAGGCTTTGTCAGTTTGGAAAACAAAATACTAATAATATAAATCCCAAATATTCGGAAACATGATGATTCTTTCATAAACAATCTAATTAATTATTTAATATTGACTAACCTAAGTATAAGATCTCTACAAAATTCATTTACACGAGCTTATAAAATAATTTTTAAAAAATTCAATCTCAGACAAAAGCCATTTTACGTTATCTCGAATAATTATGCCAATTAGTAATGTGCAATAAAAAAATTACAATAAAATGCTTACTAACTGGAAAAATTAGTAATCTTACGAATAAGCACTAGAAAAATTCAAAGATATATGACTTTTTTTTTTCAAACAGGTCAAATTCTCGCTTCATAGATCATAACTTATGATGAGTTTTTTTTATTGTTATGAAGTTAAATTACAAAAATAAATTTATTATCAGAACGTAATCAGTAATATATAAAATTATCAATAATGAAAGACAGTCTTGTCATTAATACATCATTTTTAACTGGACAGAACTTTCCAAGAGATAATATATTTTGACTCCTAATTGTCAAATTAATTAATTTCTTTTATTTAGACCCTGACGTGTTATAAATTTTTACGTATGAACTTGATTTCGTAAAAAAAAAACAATAAAAAAAACGCAAACATATGATAAATATGGAGAATGCATTCAAGACGGTGCTGAAGATCGTACCTATTTGGAAATGAAATAAATAAATAAAAATAAATAAAAATACTTCAGCAACACAATGCCGAATCCCTAACCACCACATTTGCAGATTTTTTTTTTCCTCTTAGGACTCTATCTATGAGCAAAAAATCGCCACACTTATACTTCAGATACATTTGAAAAATATAGAGCAATGATCTAACAGATGACAAATCAAGGCTTATAATAAAATAATTACCCTATAGTTTTGGAGTATTTTATTTTTCTTATCCTGGCTGAAATACTGACACGTTTCTCTAGAATAATACTCGACGGCCAACTGACCACCGACCATGTCAGCACACAATTAAAATGATTGTGAGTTGTATATAACACAACAAGGGAAACAAATACCATTAGATGAATAAACGGTTCCATTTAATCCAATAAACCATTCCTTACGGTTACTTTAAGAAGGAAGGTAACAAAAAATTATACACACAAACACACACACATATGTGTGTGTTTGTGTATATATANTATTAGGGGTAGAAGGGACCTACCCAACGCAAACAATCCTTCCCCTTAGAATGTGAGAGAGAGTAGGAGAGAGAGAGAGAGAGAGAGAGAGAGAGAGAAACTGAAACACTCGCGGCTGCAATATATAGTAATCAAGAACAGGTGGAATAGAGAGTGCAGTGAATACAGAAAGAAAAAAATCACAAAATTCACTATTGATAGTATTTGTGATTTTTTTTTTTTTGTTTGTTCACCCCACTCTTTATCCCACCTGTTCTTGATTACTATATATATAAGTTGCTAAAAATTGATAGGTCTAACGCACTCAAAGAAAAGGAGAAGAAAAAAAAAGTTCATCACCTTGAGAGCCTCCCAAGCGGAATCTTCATCCTTCGGTTCTATATAGACGGCTCGCCGATCGTGGAAGCCGGCGAAGAGTTCAGTGAACGGCTCGAATCGGAGCTGGGCCATCATGTACTTCCCGCTTATGCCGAGCTGCGGGTTCCCAGCTGTCACACACTGCTCGAAATGACCCAGCTCGAAGTTCCTGCCTTCCAGGAGGCCGGGGCTCACACCCCGTGAACCGGCGTCGTACACTGCAAAACAGATCGCCATCAGTTTTGGATTAAACGATTACTTGCGGTATCAAAGTTTTAAAAAAATAAATAGTAAACCCTATTGTTGGCTCTATTGGAACTGCAACAAACTTGGGTATCTATGTACCATCATATTTCAGCAGAATACCTTCACATTTCCTTCGAGGAAATCAAGCAAATCACATCGGTAAATTACCCTCAAAGCAACACTACTTTTATATAAGTTTATGTTTTAAGCTTTTAAGGATAACGCTCAGACACATATATAACTACATCTCTGCACCACTAGGTTTCTAGTGTTCTAAAGAAATATTTTGAGTAGTTTTTTTTAATTATTTCAACATAAAGGTATAAAAACGTTAAGCCAATAAAAATAGCTGATAGTTACATAGAAAAAAGGGACACTTTTTTAAATAATGTGTGATAAATTTTCTACCAATGGGCTGCACCAATGTTAGCTGTTTTTCGTTGTTCTAGTCATTTACACTTTACACCTATCGCTAGGGAATCTTTGTAACTTTGTAATTATATATGTGTATGTGTGTGTGTGTGTGTGTATGTGTTTATGTATGTATGTATGTCCTCTAGCATTTATAATTTTAAAATAAAATTAAGCTAATTTGTTAATTATGCTTATATATATTTATATATTTTTACATATATTTACGTGGCTTATCTGTCACAGCTATTTTATTTGAACTTCTTCAATATACTTAAAGGATTANTGAATCGAAAACTATAATCTCTTATGATTATATAAGCAGGTTCCTCTATACATATACATATATATAAGAAACCTTTGTATGTTAAATGTTGTCGTTAAGTCTGAAATCTAGCAGAATGACTGTTAAGTGGTTGTGGAAATTACAGAAAGATGAAAAATATTTGGTACCTTCGTTATTATAAGTATAATAAACTATATTATGGGATATGAGATTTAATACGTTCATTATTAATTTTAAATATTTTTTTTTTTAAATGCCGAATACATTAACTGATATTATTTTTATGGCTTGATTAGGACTCTTCTTGTTTTAAATATTGAAACAAAATTAGTTATCTTTCCTCATTGCTGGTCGTGAATTATGAATTGCTTTATAAAATGGGCAAATTATTAAATTATTATTGCTAATCTTGCCGAAACTAGCCATGAAAGTATCACTTGTAAATGTTCATTATACCGAATTAAGACAATTTTTGATCATAATAAAATTCAAAAGTATTAATGGTAGTTCGAAATTTCAATTTCTAATTCACTTAAAGTAAGAGCTACGGGTAATGACTGTAATTTATTTCAAACGACAATAAACAGAAACTACGTGAGCTTGAATATTAATGAACTTTTTTAATAGCCAAATGAGAATGAATCCTTTAAATTCAAGGACAAGTAATTTATGTTGTTCCCGCAGACTTCCTCGGTCTACCGAAATGTTCATAAATACTTCTTCCGGGCATGATCAAGTAGAAAAGTTATTTTTTCCTGAGCTTTCGCACGTCATATGATTGATTTCAGCCCTGAAGGAGCCATTAAATGATGTTTAAAAACTAACTTTTTTACATGTTCAATCCCGGAAGAATATTTTACGGGATAAGGGATTGACAAGTATAAAAAGGTTTGAATTAAATATATATTAAAACGGGTTGTGATGACGTCTAACAAAAGGGATAGCAATGTCATTGTGGATTATGGATTTAGTAACGTAATAGTTTGTATCAGCTTTGGATCTTAGAATTTTGGATTGAAAGGACTCTGTTCTTTGGCTTTTGGATGGTTTGTCCACAGTTCCTCCATACGTCCAATTAGGTCTCATTTCTGTCTTATCTGTCTCATAAATAGTGATTTGTTAATCACTTGTCGCTTATCTCCTATTTAGTTCCTGTCTTTTGATTTTTTTTATGTGTGTTCCCTGTTAGTTGGGAGTCAAGATGAAAGTCTAGGTACCTGACGCGATCTTAGTGCGTATGTGACATGGCAACATTTGCCTTCTTTTACCTTAATGCGCCAGAGCTGGTACCATCACTGTAAGGCCAATGATATAGCGTTGAAATTTTTCCCTAAGCCACTTAAATTAGTGGTCATTATCTGTAGATGGTAAGCCTTATTCCACATCCAACTAGACCAAACCAATTCAATTAAGGTATAAACGATAAAAATCTATACAATTAGTGAACAGTACTTTTTTTTTTTTTTTAGTTTTACGCCACTTTGCATGTATTAAATTTTAATATTTTTTGCGAGTAATCTTTATGTTTATTGTATTCTGTCAAATTAAATTATTCTAGTGGACATTAAAAACTATTTTCTATTCTGGCATAAAAGCTGAATTTTTAGTTTTGGGTACTGTTGCTGTAGACAGTAATTGCCACCGAATAGGAAATGAGAAGGGTTTACTGATGTAGAATATGCTCTTTTAGTGAAACTTGGTGTCAATGGGCCGGGTGCTACTATCATATATATGTCTGTGATTTCTTTAGAAGAAATTTATTCCAAGTCCGAACAAACCAATCGCAGTCTTAATTTCTATGGTATGTTACAGTCAGCAAACCTCACTGATCAGGCTTCGTCATAGGAATAAATTGGAAAACACAATTAGACAGGAAGAGCTGTCGCACCCCACCAATATGAGCCTAATAAGATGTTTAAAATAGCTAAGGAAAAAAAAAGTTTATTTTTAGGTTCTCATTGCTGAATAATTATTCCTATCTGATTCGAAAAACATTAAATCTTAATTTTATTATTTAGATTATTTTTAGGCCAGTTCCATAAACAACAAGTACTTTCTAAATGAACTAGATAAGAGTAGGAAGTAATAAGAGCAAACTACAAATGCAGTGAACTATTCATGTTTTAATTTGTATTGGATATATAAGTCATGCATTAATCTAATAAAATAAAAATAAAAGTTTACTTCAGATTGTACAAACCCTTTCTCAACATATTTAGTACAGCTCAAACAAGTACAGGCCTTTCTTCAAAAGAATTTAAAATCGGGCGACGTGGAAGATGAGGCCTGAAAAACACTACTGCGTTGCGGGCATGTTTCCCACTATCTGAAGGTTTTCATTCTCCAAAATACAGAAGGGATATACTTATTCAATAGCTAGCTAGCTTTTTTATGCAATGATACGCTCAAAATACTACCTTCCTGAAAGCAAGTAAAAGAACAACGGGCGAACACAAGGTTAGCTGAGGGAATTCCATTATAAAGGCAAGCTTTAATCAAGGAATAAATGATAAAAATATAAACCATCTTCACATAACCCAAGAGCTATGTGTGTTTATAATAGGGTGTCTATCTGTTGATAGTCCTACCTCTATGGACCTCATTGGTGGAAAAGTTTATTTTCAAAAAATTAATAAAACCCACAGAAGTTATCGTTTACGGCAGCTATAATTCAATACTCATTGCTTAAAAAATATTGTGAATCGAAAACTATAATCTCTTATGATTATATAAGCAGGTTCCTCTTGAAAAAAAAATGGAACAGACAAAGAGAAACAATTTAAACTTAACATGAATTAAGCAGAATACTTATACAGTGTAATTTATTTTCCAATATTTAAGCTGATATTGGTTTTAATTTGATGAGAACTTTCTTTAAGTTTTTAGAAATTAAGTTATATTTTTTTTAAGTTTACCTTTGAGTATAGTATAATAAATAATAATTGAGTAATTTGCCGCAATAAATAATTATTTTACATGAAATCCATGGTACTGGGTAGGTTTTTGTTTTTCATAAAATCATGCTCAGATTAAAGCTCAATAGAAAAACGCTATACATCTTTGCTGAAACAATAATACTTATTCTATGGAAATAAGTTTCTTTATTGTGTTAATATGATATTTTTTATATTTTCAGACTAAAACTACACTAATTGACGAAATATCAAAAGCATAACACCTTCTAAAAATTTCATGTTTTATCTTTAAAAAAAGTAGAATCTTAATATCGAATAAAAAAAGCTAATCTGCTGTACGATGAAAATTTCTCTTAAACTCCTGAAGAATTATTTAATGTTAAGGATGTTAAGTTCTGTCTGGAATTCCCTTGGTTTTTGTTGTTTATAAAACGATTTTCACGTCAACGATCACTTCACTATAAAAATATAACCTTTATCTGTAACTGAAGTACAATAAGGTTACATCCAGGTTTTAAGTTTCAGTGTTGCCTGCTCGAATGTAAGTAAATACTTAATATTCAATAATTATTCTTATTAGAAACACTTGGATAACCAATCAGTTACCTCAATTATCAGCTGAAGTAAGTATTGTACTGTACGTGGACATTCGTTTGAATATATGTGGGCATTCAGTATGCTTAGTAGAAAAATATCTGCGTTTACTATGAGTAACTATAACATTTTACGTCTATAATTGGCGAGAAGTGGTACTTAACAAAGAAGATATTTAAGAATATAGCTTGGGTGAGTGCTCTAACCCTCTCGGTGTCTAAAGTCCTCCAATCTCCTCGGCCTTTTCAAAGGCCAGTCCCAGAGAGCTTACCTTTCTTTGCATTATTCTTATATGCCTATAAGATCAACTTGATCATTGACTCATATTTCAGTTCATATTTAATAGTTGTAACAGAAATGTTTTTTTTTTTTTGTTTTTTTTTTAATTTCCGCATTCCCTGCATAATGAGACACTGTTTTTTATTCACATACTATCCCTGAGAGAGAGATGACATTTCACTGTTGTCATATTCTTCTCTTAATTTTTTTTTTAATGTGACAGACATCCACTCTCTACTATCTTTAAATATTTATGTATTAGACATTTT
Organism: Oncopeltus fasciatus; assembly: GCA_000696205.2. Lineage (NCBI taxonomy): Eukaryota > Metazoa > Arthropoda > Insecta > Hemiptera > Lygaeidae > Oncopeltus > Oncopeltus fasciatus. Next base: position 284,447 of record KZ807159.1, read on the forward strand.
AATTTATTATACATTTATACAAATTCAACCAACGAACAATAAACTGCTAATTATTGAGGCAACCCCAAGAAAAACCAGTCAGGGAAATCCCGGCTACCTTCTGACCCATAATATTTAAGTTTGTCAAATATTTTCCACCCTAACCTTGAATTAAATTATTCCGGATAGTAATATTATTTAATCAAAATTTTATCTGAATAATTTTCTCAAATTTTACCAGAACGTAAAGTTGGACTAATAAACAAACCAGGAACAGCGATAATTTTCCAAGCATTCAAGAGATAAAGGACTATAGTCCTTCCTGATCGATAGCCTAGTTTGGGTCCGATCCGACAGAATGCGCTGAAAGTATCCCAAATGTTAATTCACTGGTTCCCAGTAATGAAATGCCCCACCACCAGCCTCATGCAGTTATTATATATATATATATATATATTG